>OZ038476.1:50805523-50840523 GCA_964036315.1 Acanthosepion esculentum | reverse complement strand
GTCAAAATTCGATCGAATATTTTTTTCTTTTTTTTTTCCAAATTCATTTCAACATCTAAGGAACATTAATTGAGTCTGGCTAAAAAATTAGAATCAAATGCATTAAAATCCATACCCATCCCGAATTTTAGATAAAATGAGGCAAATTGACTTCCTTTGTTATTTGATCTTTTTACAAAGAAATAGGGATGAATCAACCTGAAGACTGACAAAGCTGTAATAATATAAAGAAGGATAGAGACGTAAAAACCGTGTTACTGTTATTACGACTGCTTTTCTAATGATGCCATATCACTTCAGGACGTTGGCGATGATGGATCTCCAGGAATTCCTTTTGTTTGTGAAATTCTATGATTGTTCTTTGGAAAGATAGTGGAGAGGTTTCCTGTTGCATTCTCCACAGTCTTTTAATACTCTGCTTGGTTTTTGGAAGGCATCTTTGTCTATTTCGATGAGCTTTCGCATTTCAATGTCGCACTTTCCGTCCTCTGTTAAAACACTTTCCAGATATTTAAAATATTGTACTTGTCTGATTTTGGTATCTCCACTTTGTAATTTACGAAGTTTTTTTTCCGTTTCCTAATACTTTGCTTAGTTTTTGGAAGACATCTTTGTCTATTCCGATGAGATTTCGCATTTCAGTGTCGCACTTTCCGTCCTCTGTTAAAACACTTTCCAGATATTTAAAATATTGTACTTGTCTGATTTTGGTATCTCCACTTTGTAATTTACGAAGTTTTTTTTTCTGTTTCCTAATACTCTGCTTAGTTTTTGGAAGACATCTTTGTCTATTCCGATGAGCTTTCGAATTTCAGTGTCGCACTTTCCGTCCTCTGTTAAAACACTTTCCAGATATTTAAAATATTGTACTTGTCTGATTTTGGTATCTCCACTTTGTAATTTACGAAGTTTTTTTTTCTGTTTCCTAATACTCTGCTTAGTTTTTGGAAGGCATCTTTGTCTATCCCGATGAGCTTTCGCATTTCAGTGTCGCACTTTCCGTCCTCTGTTAAAACACTTTCCAGATATTTAAAATATTGTACTTGTCTGATTTTGGTATCTCCACTTTGTAATTTACGAAGTTTTTTTTTCTGTTTCCTAATACTCTGCTTAGTTTTTGGAAGACATCTTTGTCTATTCCGATGAGCTTTCGAATTTCAGTGTCGCACTTTCCGTCCTCTGTTAAAACACTTTCCAGATATTTAAAATATTGTACTTGTCTGATTTTGGTATCTCCACTTTGTAATTTACGAAGTTTTTTTTTCTGTTTCCTAATACTCTGCTTAGTTTTTGGAAGGCATCTTTGTCTATCCCGATGAGCTTTCGCATTTCAGTGTCGCACTTTCCGTCCTCTGTTAAAACACTTTCCAGATATTTAAAATATTGTACTTGTCTGATTTTGGTATCTCCACTTTGTAATTTACGAAGTTTTTTTTTCTGTTTCCTAATACTCTGCTTAGTTTTTGGAAGACATCTTTGTCTATTCCGATGAGCTTTCGAATTTCAGTGTCGCACTTTCCGTCCTCTGTTAAAACACTTTCCAGATATTTAAAATATTGTACTTGTCTGATTTTGGTATCTCCACTTTGTAATTTACGAAGTTTTTTTTTCTGTTTCCTAATACTCTGCTTAGTTTTTGGAAGGCATCTTTGTCTATCCCGATGAGCTTTCGCATTTCAGTGTCGCACTTTCCGTCCTCTGTTAAAACACTTTCCAGATATTTAAAATATTGTACTTGTCTGATTTTGGTATCTCCACTTTGTAATTTACGAAGTTTTTTTTTCTGTTTCCTAATACTCTGCTTAGTTTTTGGAAGACATCTTTGTCTATTCCGATGAGCTTTCGAATTTCAGTGTCGCACTTTCCGTCCTCTGTTAAAACACTTTCCAGATATTTAAAATATTGTACTTGTCTGATTTTGGTATCTCCACTTTGTAATTTACGAAGTTTTTTTTTCTGTTTCCTAATACTCTGCTTAGTTTTTGGAAGGCATCTTTGTCTATCCCGATGAGCTTTCGCATTTCAGTGTCGCACTTTCCGTCCTCTGTTAAAACACTTTCCAGATATTTAAAATATTGTACTTGTCTGATTTTGGTATCTCCACTTTGTAATTTACGAAGTTTTTTTTTCTGTTTCCTAATACTCTGCTTAGTTTTTGGAAGACATCTTTGTCTATTCCGATGAGCTTTCGAATTTCAGTGTCGCACTTTCCGTCCTCTGTTAAAACACTTTCCAGATATTTAAAATATTGTACTTGTCTGATTTTGGTATCTCCACTTTGTAATTTACGAAGTTTTTTTTTCTGTTTCCTAATACTCTGCTTAGTTTTTGGAAGGCATCTTTGTCTATCCCGATGAGCTTTCGCATTTCAGTGTCGCACTTTCCGTCCTCTGTTAAAACACTTTCCAGATATTTAAAATATTGTACTTGTCTGATTTTGGTATCTCCACTTTGTAATTTACGAAGTTTTTTTTTCTGTTTCCTAATACTCTGCTTAGTTTTTGGAAGACATCTTTGTCTATTCCGATGAGCTTTCGAATTTCAGTGTCGCACTTTCCGTCCTCTGTTAAAACACTTTCCAGATATTTAAAATATTGTACTTGTCTGATTTTGGTATCTCCACTTTGTAATTTACGAAGTTTTTTTTTCTGTTTCCTAATACTCTGCTTAGTTTTTGGAAGGCATCTTTGTCTATCCCGATGAGCTTTCGCATTTCAGTGTCGCACTTTCCGTCCTCTGTTAAAACACTTTCCAGATATTTAAAATATTGTACTTGTCTGATTTTGGTATCTCCACTTTGTAATTTACGAAGTTTTTTTTTCTGTTTCCTAATACTCTGCTTAGTTTTTGGAAGACATCTTTGTCTATTCCGATGAGCTTTCGAATTTCAGTGTCGCACTTTCCGTCCTCTGTTAAAACACTTTCCAGATATTTAAAATATTGTACTTGTCTGATTTTGGTATCTCCACTTTGTAATTTACGAAGTTTTTTTTTCTGTTTCCTAATACTCTGCTTAGTTTTTGGAAGGCATCTTTGTCTATCCCGATGAGCTTTCGCATTTCAGTGTCGCACTTTCCGTCCTCTGTTAAAACACTTTCCAGATATTTAAAATATTGTACTTGTCTGATTTTGGTATCTCCACTTTGTAATTTACGAAGTTTTTTTTTCTGTTTCCTAATACTCTGCTTAGTTTTTGGAAGACATCTTTGTCTATTCCGATGAGCTTTCGAATTTCAGTGTCGCACTTTCCGTCCTCTGTTAAAACACTTTCCAGATATTTAAAATATTGTACTTGTCTGATTTTGGTATCTCCACTTTGTAATTTACGAAGTTTTTTTTTTTGTTTCCTAATACTCTGCTTAGTTTTTGGAAGGCATCTTACTTGTCTGCTTTTGGTATCTCCGATTCGCAATTCACACTTTAGGTTCCTCCTTTAACTTACAACAATATAATCTCTCTTCTTGCAGTTGGTGTTTAATCCTTACTTCTCGATTTTCCTTCCCATTTCCCACTGTAGGAGTTTTTGTTGTTACCTTTCTTTGTTTTCTATCATCACTGTGTCATCTGCATGTCGTATGTTGTTATGATTGTGACAGCAAGCAATGAATCCTGCCCTTATATTCATAAAGTCTAGGTCCCATAGCGAAAAAGTTATCCAAAAAATTAGCATAAAAATATTTATAGAAAAGGCACAGGGAGGCTTTACGGCGATGGAAGAGTGTCTGTAGCCGTGACGCCAGACCGATATTTCTGATTCTTAGGATTTTATGCTTTTCGGAATTACGTTATTCTCTTAAAACATTATATATTGTATGATAGGTAATTTTAAAAAGAAAATTATCATGCGATTCATAAATGCCCATGAATATCTTCCGGAATCAATGTATGCGCTGGAGAGAAATAAAAGGCTTTCGTATAAGACAAGAATGATTTCAAATAAACTTTATTGAACATTCGACAGGCTGCTTACATTCAATACTTCTAAAATCAAATTAGTTACATTCCATCACCGCCAATCAGACCCCGAACTACATATAGCCCTCCGCTATAAAGACGAGCACGTACCCTGCCAACCACCTTATTCAAGAGAAAGCGATACGCATCGATTTTCTATTGAGATATATGGTTCCAGATTCGACCCTTTTGTTAAACACTGATGACGCTTTAATTCCTTCTTGATTAAAGCCTTCTGTGTCACAGTAGCTTATCATTTGACTCCTAACAAGTAGATCCCGGAAGGTAGTTATTAACGGGCAATCCTCTCAGGCCCTGCCTGTCAACGCAGGCGTCCCCCAGGGGTCACTTCTCGGACCAACCCTCTTTCTGATTCGCATAAATGATATACCTAAGAATATACTCCGATCATTTGTAAATGTCTATACAGATGGTACGACGATATACGGGTGATGATCAGAGATTGGCAGCCAACATCTGTTTCGATCTAACACTAAAACTTCCGGGTGGGTAAAAAACTGGCTGCTTACATTCAATGCCGCTAAATTCAAACTAGTTACATTCCATCACCGCGGATCAGACCACGAACTACCGCCAGTCACAATGAACGGATGCCCCCTTGTGGAGGCACCGTGCCTTTGGAAGATATTGTACCTCAAACACACAGCCGGCCTCAAGTGGAACTCTTATATACGATCCGTTGCTAAAGATGCATGTAAAAATGATCGGCTCCCTGTACCGCTTCAGTAAGTACCCGACTCCTCATGCTACCCTCTCTCTTTATAAGAGGCAGATCAGACCCAAAATGGAGTACTGTTGCCATATTTGGGCGGGAGCTTTCCAGCTTTGATAGAGTTCAAAAGCGTCCCCAAGACCTTGGTGAGGTTTATTTTCCACACTCCAACCTCTCTCTCTCTCTCTCACAGGTGGGATGTAGTGAATCTTTCACTCCTCTATCGTTAATATCATGCAAAGGTCTTAAACAAACTGTATTTCCTGATTCCATCAGGTCTGACCTTCACGGCCGGGACCCGCCATGCCACTTACAAACCACCCTCATTCCCTCCATATTCGATCGGCGAGAAGTAAGTCCCACTCGAACAGCTTCTTCCCGGAAACCACTACCCTCTGGACTCCCAAGAAGTTGTTTCCCTGATCACTACGATCTTAACCTGTTCAAGTCTCGTCAACCTTTATCTTCCCCTCTTATCCATATGAACTACCCCCTAACGTAACACTCTATCTCGAGTGACCCCGGTCCTTGTACAGGGTGAACTTTACTGTATATAAAGTAAGGATCCAATTCGCGAGTGTTGATATGATTGATAGCATTCATTTGATGTTCTGTGTTTGGATGTGTTTCATATATCCCTGATATCCATTACTGTTTGGCAGCTGCATAGATTACTAATGAAAGAAATGAATCGGTCAAAATTACCTTTTCTTGTCTTCTTGTAGCATTGCAGATGAAAGAGTGCATCTGCTATGTTTATTTAAAGACCGATCACAAGATCAGAGGTAATTCTGTTATTGAACATTTCGGGCTATGCCAGCCAGTAAAACTTTTCAATGGATTGCTCAGCTCAATAATGTCCACCGTAACATAATTAAGACCGGATATTTATAAACCTATAATTAATATCAAATATTATTTTTTGTTTACAAATCTAACATTAATACCTAATTTTTGTTTTAATTTTTATAACAACGGATTTTACGGTGGACATTAATAAATTAAAAGAAAATCAAAGGACTGTACAAATATATATATTCAAACATATATTGTTAAATATAACAGACAATGAATGTCTATTATGTTTGATCATGAGCCTTTCCTAGCGTCGTATAATGGCTTCAGTTTCAAGAGAAAATAAAGACAAAAATTGTCCAACATTTCGATATTTCTTTATTATATTGCTCGTCGATCAAAGGTTTCGGTTCATATGAGCCATCATCAGAGTGGTTATATAGACAGCAGAGATGTTCACCGTCAAATATCACATAGTTTTGTTTACCTGGAAGTTTGCTATGCGACGATAACGGTCGCGGAATAGCAGACGTAGATCGTAAATTCGTAATGCGGTTCTATGACGCCGTACATGACCACGTGAGAGAAAGAAATTTTATCAATGTTATGTTGTGACTGGTTAGTCATTATAAAGGTTTTCTTTTTCATTTTTAACTGAATGTGTAGATTTTTATATATGTTTCTAGGGTGATGAGAATGTTTTTTTTTTTTCCAAACATGGTTAGAACATTGTGGCCGTGTTCATCGTTGATATTATTGAGTGTTGGCTTTTTTTTTATTATTAGCGTTTCCATTATTTTTAATTTTTTTACGTTCAGGATGAGGCTATTATACGCGTATTTTCTACAAGTATGTTGCAGATAGAGTTTGGTAGGTTTCTGGGTGTGTTTAAGTGAGTCCTAATTCAGCTATGGTGTGGGATATGTAACGTTATTGTTGATAGGCATATAGTGGTATGTCTGATATAATTATTCATGAATTTGATTTGATTAAGAATGCAGTTCCTTAACGGACATGTAAATTTATAAATAATATTGATTCGCTTTAATTCAGTTCTTGCAGGTGAGTTATTGTTGCTGATAAGATTAGCAGTTTTAATTTTTTTTTATAGTAGATAATTAATTTAATTTTCTTTTTCTGGTCGACTGGGGTTGTGTATTTCTTTATAAATTATAATATAGAATATGATTAGTAGTATAATACCCTCATCATCAACATGTAATAAAGACTAAAAATAATAGAAGTACTTACTTTGATGATTGTGAGAACTGTTTGGCGATGAATTTTATATATATATAGTTTTAAGGTGTGCTATATTTATGAGATAAAGTGCTGAATATCAGCGACAGAGCGTATGTAAATATAGATATAAAAGTGGACATTGAAGTCAACACTCAGAGGCGACAGGCTGTTTCATGCTAGAATCAATCGGTGGCCTGACGATTGCGTCTAGCATGAAACAGTCTGTTACTTCTGAGTGTTGACTTCAATGTTCACTTTTATATAAGAAGAAAATAAGAATTTGCACTACAATGTAGCTGCCTAGAAACTAACGTAATATACAAAACTACAGTAAGATAAAAAGAACGGCAAAAATATATTCAGTTGTATAATCTTCGGCTACAGATTTAAGCATCTACCGTCATATATAATGAATAATGAATGTAATTATTTCAGAATATTACCTTACAAACTTTTTTGTCATTGAAATCCGGTGTCTAATTGTTTGGTTTGGTTTGGTTTGTTTAACTACATCTCAACTCCTTGAGTCATTTAATGTCGAAATTTAATTTTTAGGAGATCTTTCTAATTTTTTTTTATTTAAATATATTGCTGCTATTTTTTTTCTCTGAAAATGTTCACTTCTGGTAATTTTGTTTACTATGAAAATGCATTACTGGTAGTTTTATTATAAAAATTATTTTTATATTTTCATAATGTTTAAGCTAACTTTGAGGGTTCACTATTTGTCCATATCTGGGAACCCCTAACAGGTGCTACTACCCCGGTGTCAGATTGTTGCGCAACCGAATACTACCCGGTCTTTCTTATCATCGATAAAATTGTCACGTAATCGTAGAAATCATTCGACATTCACTCGTTGATGCAAAGATTGTGGGATAATGATTAGCAATCTGATCTCGTAGGTCATTATTACTAAGTAGTGATTATTAATTGGAGCCCCAAACTTGTAGCCTTGTGCCGTACGATGCTATGACTAGTAAAAAATAACTATTGTCCAGACAGCCTGTGCTTTCATAGAGATAGATAGAGAGATAGATATGAACAGACCGAGATAGATAGATAGATAGATGTAAACAGCAAGAGATAAACAGATAGATTAGAATTATAGATTTGAATAGTGATGATGAACATAATCAGATAGATATCTTACTGCAATGACAAGTGTATAAAAAGAAAAATCGAGATAATATAAGCAGTCAATTGCTGATATCCCCCGACGAATGGACGGACAAGTCGGTCTACGAAACTCTGGAGTCGGGATGCCGAAGGTAACATCAATCAGGTAAGTGACAAAATTTTACTTATATTAATGATAGATAGATAGATAGATGACCTGTCGTTTTTACAAATATATCGTAACTTTTATTTATTTTCAGACGCTTCAAACTTAGCCCAGATTACTTTGAGAGTGATTCCCGTTCTGGACGGCTATTAACAAGCAGAACAACAAAGCAAATTCTGGCGGAAGATGAAACATAAGACAATAGTCATCGATTCTAGTTTAGCGACAGTTGCGTCTGTATCCCGTATATACTGTCAAGGTTTAGGCCTGATTTTATCTTCAACGCTTCTCCATTCCACTATCTGCCCAGCTTTAGTCATTTTATGTACGAACAAACTAAATAGTCCTAATCGTAGAAGAAAAAATTTCGAAATTCAACGCCAAAATTTACAATTCTTTGCCTCAAATTGTTTTATCAGGTTTCAATATTCGCCCTGTATATTATGCCTCACCATTAGTGGTCAGGAATTAATTCCAAACAAAATACGAGGAGTAACTTAGTTCCTTTCTAAGTGTTCTCCGAATACTTTTTCAAAACAGTCTGCAAAGTCTTATTTAGGGATCGCCAACAGATGCTTTGTCTCCTTAATCTCGTCCACTTTGAACGACGATTTTAACAGTTCCATATGTCGCTTTGAGCCAAATCTGGATTGTAGGCACTTGGGCTGACAGATCTGGGTGATACGATCAGGACACGGAAAGTGAAGATTGATTCAGGGCTAAGTCTGAAACCACGGTGCCATTTTCTTTTAAGTTTTTATAGCTTCTTTAAGTATATACTAGGCTTGTTCAGAAATAATCCAGTCATTTAATATTAAAGATAAAGTAGCCTACCAAGGGCAATGACACTTTACTCCTCTTCAAAGTAAATTCCTTGGAATTTCAAACACTTTTCCCGGCGCCACTTCCACGGAGCGTAATAAATTACTCCGCTGTGTTCTCTTTGATACCAAGAGAATGTTTTCGAAAAAGAAAAGAAGAGTTATCGTTCTTACTTTCTGAGCGTGTTCCTATACAGGTAGGGAGCAATAGTGGTGATGTAATCATAACTGACAAGTATTGTTATAAAAATTTATTTTAGCTCTGGACTGAATATAAACAGTAGCAAATGTGCACCGTAGGGGATTTCATTAGACACGAGTGATACGAAATCACTGTACGAGAAGAGTCTATTTATTATTGTAAAATACAATAAGTGAGGCACATGGCCTTAAATGTGGGGAGTGGGTTTGAGGTTGGTCATCCTTACCTAACCTATACCTAGCTAACCCGATTCACGACCCATTCATTCAATACAAATAGACCATTCACCGAAAGAATTAACCCTTCACCTTTTACTCCTTATATACCACAATGCCACATCCACAAAGGGAACGTAAATATTTACCCCAAGATTTAAAAATTTCTTATGTACAAATGTTCACAAAGTATATATATATATATATATATAAATCTGAAGATGATATGAAATGAGGAGGAGGGTTCTGAATCCCAATACAAACAAAATATAAAACAGAAACTAACAGAAAATAATGATGCTAGTAGGACCCGTCCACCCTACAAAAAAATCAGAGTTGCCGCTGTATTCTGTCATCAGACAGAATCAAGAGGCTAACTCTCTAAACTGTACGAGAAGAGAGGACTGAGAAGATTAAGATGTTGAGATATTCAATATTATTGGTTACTTTCCAGACAGTCCAAAAAATCCAGTGATTTTCAAATTCTTGGAATTCAATTCGCCGATTTACTTCGATTGCAGCCTGCACGCCTTTCAACAATTTCGAGCGTTCTGCTCGTTCATAGCCGTCCAGAACAGGGGATCGCTTTCAAAGTATTCCGGGCTAAGTTTGAAGTGTCTGGAGTGGGGGGAAATTACGTGGGCTCTGCTCATCGAATTGTTCCCTCCTGATTCATTCGAATACTTTTTGGAGATGAATCCCAAGCAAAACGTCATATTTACAGTGAATGCGATAGTCACACGGTACACTAGCTCATTCAATAGCGTCTCACCGCTGGCTGAGTAAGGATACGGGAGAGTGTACGCTCACGCATGATTAGCAAAAGTTTCCCCCCTCATTGATTGCCAAGAAGAGAATAGAAAATGGCAAAAGAGGAGGAAGGGAACAAAAAGAAAACCAGAGGAAGCATTTAACGTCTCAAATAATAATAATAATAATAATAATAATAATAATAATAATAATAATAATAATAATAGGAAAAATAAAAAATAATAATAGAGCAAAATACAGACAGTAAAAAGATGAACATTTATCAAAATCATGCGAAATAACCCGTGGATGATGAAGGTGATAGCGCTACCGGACATTATCGGGGCACTTCGAACAATCTTGAAAAGAAATTGGAAGTGGTGAAGAACAATAAAAAAGAAATTCCACTAAATCGACACTACTAAAAGCAGCACATATACAGAAGAGAACGCTGGTGTATCGAGGAGATATGCTGTCACTTGAACTCCAGTGTAAGCCACCAGTTACTACTGGTGCGTAAAGCACAATAAGTACAAATTCTACTACTACTACTACTAATACTATTACTACTACTACTACTACTACTACTACTACTAATAATAATAATAATAAGAAAGACAAGAATAATCCAGTAAGTGATGAACACTTATCGTCAGAGGAAACCTGTATGACACTTAAGGCTGCTGGTTGTGGCTCGCTATACAAGCATTAATTACCAGATATTAAGATCTTATCTGAGAAAACACTGAAATAATAATAATAATAATAATAATAATAATAATAATAATAATAATAAATACCCTGATGGTACGCCAAGCCTGGCTCTCGTGGCTTTCTGATCTTAATTAATTCGAGATGCTATCATTGTACATCTTTTGTCTTTGTGAATTGTCATGGGCTAAAATGATACGGAGAGGTAGCGGGCTACCTACCTATGGCAGAATGGAGAGAGAGGGTTGGTAAAAAAGAAAACATTACTAAGAGCTACAAAGGAAAAGAAGTTGCAAATAGTTATCATCGCCTACGCCCTGGGGTGGGTGTGTGTTGGGGTGCGGGTACGACGCATAGAAGAAGTCCGTAAATATCTCATTCGGTACCACTGATTTGTTTCTCAGTTGCCGGGTTTTAACCAGTAAGCTGGGGCACTGTAAACTAGTGTTCATGGCCGAGAGTAGTGCCGGAGCATAATGATCGGCTTTGAAGGATAAAGCAGCCGCGACGACTCGAGTGTCACATCTCAATACTTGAAACCATCATCAATCGGAGATCGTCTCTGCAGTTTGGGTTAACCGACCTGAATGTATTTCTAACTAGGCTCCACCTGCAAGATTATGAACAGCTTCCATCAAAGCCTGTCACCATATCATACTCATTTGACTGTGGTGCATGTACTTGATTAATCCTGATCAAACTGGGTGTCATGACAGGTATATTGAGCATCATATATTTGGACCCGAGCGTCATTTTCTTTTGGAGCACAACCGCTGATGATGATGATGATGATGATGATGATGATGATGATGATGATGATAATAATAATAATAATAATAATAATAATAATAATAATAATAATAATCATCTTGTATCAGGTTGCACGATATTGGCACCCACTGAATATAAAACCCGGTTTGACAGAGTAGCCCAATATCTGTACTGGAAAATTTACAACTTCTACGGGAGGGAAACTGAAAGAAACTGGTACGAACACCACCCAGACCCGGTTACGGAGATAGGACCTGTTACAATTCTATGGGACTACACAATACACACTGACAGAACAATCAAAGCCAACCGCCCAGACATTGTTATTAAAGACCACAAATAAAAAAAAAATGCCTCCTTATTGATATGGCAGTTCCTGCAGACTGTAATGTATCTTTGAAGATATTCGAAAAGCTGTCAAAATACAAGGACCTTGAAATAGAAATCTCAAAAATGTGGCACATGGGAACAGCAACAATCCCTGTTGTAGGTGGAGCCCTAGGATTGGTTGGAAAAGATTCCAGTAGACTAATTGAAGGGATCTCTGGAAGTCCATGCCTCAAAGAGATACAAAAAAATTATTCTGACAAGTACAGCCCACACTTTACGAAGGGATTTATTTATGTAATAATTTTTTTTTTTGTAGTGGAAAGTGTCATGATACCATTTCTAACCTTAGGTCCCTGGGCGGGACCCGGAAAGAAATGTGTAAACGCCAGATATCAAAGAAAATAAAAACAATAATAATAATAATAATAATAATAATAATAACAATAACAATAACAATAACAAAAAACAGCAACAATATTAATACTAATGATGGACGTAAATCTCCAAATAACTTGAAGAAAACAGACGTACTGTCGAAATATTGTCATACATTGTTAAAAACTGTCTTTTCTTTTTCTTCTCTTTTTTTCTCTTCTGGAAACCGCGCTCGTCTGGAAGTGTTTTAACAACGAAAATAATAATAATAATATCAAGAAGAAAATTACTAAATAGCTTATGAACATTTTTAATGTATTTTAGGAGTTCCCAAACTTTTTATTTTAAATATCCCCTACCCCTAGGAAATGTTTGATCAATGTCCACGCCGCGCTAAAAAAGCACGATGACATTTGAAAATGAAGAAGACTAAACTATAATTTTTGAACCACATACGTTACTCTGGATGAGCAAGTTGAACTTAACAAGCTTTTAATTTAACACAGATGCAACTATACATTGAGCAATTAGATTTTAATTTTTAAAAAATAAACTGTATAATGAATCACAAATATGAACACTGGCTTCTATGTCCCTATTTCTCGTTCATAATTCTCTCAAAACTTCGAATCTTCTTTCTGACTTTTTCATTGTATTTTTCCAATTTCTGGATTAGGTGTTGAGTGTTTCGCTCGAAGTTGTGGATAAACTGTCCAAAGTTCATATTTTGTTATTTTTGTTCAAGTACTTTCGACTTTCGCAGTCATTAACAAGAACCGATGTGGTGTATGTCTTATAGTTAGGATTCCTTTGTTTACACACTGGTATTAAAATACACACAAACAACAAAACGAATACATAGATAGGTATTAACAAATTGAACTCGATCGATAGATAGAAAGATATTAACAAACTAAAATAGATAGATAGATAGTTAGGTAGATAGATAGATATTAACAGATTGAACTCGATCGATCGATAGATAGACAGATACTAACAGATTGAAATCGAGAGATCGATAGATAGATATTAACATAGATATATATTAACAGATTGAAATCGATCGATCGATAGATAGGTAGATATTAACAGACTGAAATAGATAGATAGATAGATAGATAGATGGAGGGAAGGATAGAATAGATAGATATTAACAGAATCAGATAGATAGATAGATAGATAGATAGATAGATAGATAGATAGATAGATAGATAGATAGATATTAACAAATTGAACTCGATCAATAGATAGAAAGATATTAATAGACTAAAATAGATAGATAGTTAGGTAGATAGACAGATACTAACAGATTGAAATCGATAGATCGATAGATAGCTATTAACATAGATATATATTAAAAGATTGAAATCGATCGATCGATAGATAGGTAGATATTCACAGACTGGAATAGATAGATAGATAGATAGATAGATAGATAGATAGATAGATAGATAGATAGATAGATAGATAGGTAGAAACTGAAATAGTAAGTTAGGCAGATAGATATTAACAGACTGAAATAGATGAACAGATATTAACAGACTGAAAAAGATAGATAGATAGGGACGTGTCTAGATAAATATGAACAGACATGGGAATCAACTGCGACATGTACGCAGAAAGATAGACTTTTAAGAAACTGAGTGAACGAAATGTCGATGCGTAGCGGAATAACAAAATTAATAGTTAAGCAGACAGATACACTGACAGAAAAATGTGAGAAAGTTGTTAAAAAAACGCTTGACGAGTGCGCGCGCACGAGAAAGAGAGGGAGAGAGAAAAAGAGATAAGGATGGCGGGAGGGGAAGAGAGCAGGGAAGCAAATGTAAGTCCTCCTCTACAAAACGTTAGTTATAAATGAAGAAACCAAACAAAAACTGGTATAATGATAATGTCGTTAATGACAGTGTATATTTGTCTTTAACACAAAAAAAAAAGGAAAAGGAAAAAAAGAAAATGTCGGTAAACATCAGTCGCTAGGCAACAATTACTATCCAATAAAGTCTTTTAATATCGCTGCAGATTTTTCTTTGAGAATTGCTCTGCTTGCTGTTCCGATAGTGAAAAAGACCCACCCGGTCAGTTCATCTCTTCGCCCCGCGCGGATCGTTTTCTTCGTCCAACCCAGAAAATTAATGAAGCAATCAAGTCAGCAAAAGAAAGATTTTGACGTGATGTCGGTGGATGGGAGAGACAGACTTTTGTCAAGTACGGAACGATCGTAGAGGCGGAGTAGAACGTTTAATTAAATGGCCACGTGATCATCATTCCAAGAACTGTTTTTTTTCCGCAGGGAAAATGACTACCTGATCGACAATTTCAAGCGTCTTTTATGCAATATCCCAATATATATATATATATATATATATATATATATATATATATATATATATATATATATATATATAGTCAAAACCTAATGAGCCAGACAAACCTACGAAGGTTTCACTTAGGCAGATCGTCAGGGTCAGCTGGCCCTGACGATCTGCCTAAGTGAAACCTTGGTAGGTTTGTCTGGCTCATCAGGTTTTGACTAGGTCTGCTCTACGTTTGTATCGAGCTCTTTAGTTAGTTAGTTGTTTACTCGTATCGGGGTTTTTTCTTTGGGCCTTGAACCTGTATCTGTGCGATTATTTTCGACAGACTTTCATGTTCTTTGCCCTTTCTTTTGTAAAACCTTTTTTTCCCTTCGAGATTGATTTGGCTATTGTTAAATCAAGAATTCGAAGGTTTTTCGACACGAGTATAGTCACCTATATATATATATATATATATATATATATAATAAAATATCCTATATATATATATATATATATATATATATATATATATATATATATATATATATATATATATATATATATATATATATATATTAAAATAAGAACAAATGGAGTATAATTCCGCTGTACGTAACATTTAATTTTAAAGAAGGCTCAATACAGATTAGAGCTAAACATTACTTATTTTAGGATATCAAAACAGAAAACATTTTTAAAATCGCTGCACAATTACAATCATGTTTCAACAGTACAAATGTGTTTCCTCGGGCCATATTAAACTACTGGCGTGAAGTAATTTAACATCACCCAAGGAGACACATGTGTAGTGTTAAAACATGATTGTAATCGTGTAGCTATTTTTAACATGTTTTTGTTTTAATGTCCTAAAATAAATAAATAAATATCTATCTATCTATCTATCTATTGTCTTTTTCTCTTTTAAGCCATCTCAATGTCTGTCTTTTTCCAGTAACCGTTCTCTTTACTTCTCTTCTTTCTCTCCGGTAAAACCTTTCAACATTTTTTAACCTTGTCCCTTCTAGTATATCATTTTTTTTCTCTTAAAAAAAATCATATATATATATAGATATACATGAATAATTCTTGCCATTTTAATTGTCGCAACAAAAGTAAAGAAAGAATCCAAAATAACATTTGTTTACTTACTTTAACCTCAAATCTTTAAATTATTGAAATTTTTTTGCCACTGGATGTTGAAAATTGTTCGTTTTCATTTGAAGTTTCCATTTTATTTGGAGTTTGTCAATAAATTGAATTTTCCTTCTAACGAAAAATTATCAATGAAAAGTTTGTCATATACAACTCGAATCTTCAGATTTAAAGCCATGATTATAATTAATTAATTAATTAAATTATAGGAAGAGACGTATTCCCCTCTCCATTTGAAACCTCTTTCCCCATAGACACAACTTTGCAAGATTATCGCTATTGTATCACAATTTTTCACACCAAATATTCAGATGAGCTTCATTCTTTTATTTCAACAGTTCAGATCTTTACGACTAGGCCAAGAGTCGAATTATTCTCGTTTCTTCCCTATCCCATTTGTAAGGAGGAAGTTCCGCTAAAACAGTTATATATATATATATATATATATATATATATATATATATATATATATATATATATATATATATATATACAGCGAAACAGTACTATCTGCGAATGACATAATTTAGCTCTTGAAAATATATTATCATTTGAGCACTGTTGAACAAGCTTATTCTAAAAACAACACTAAATGCGAAGCTCTTCAGTAAAATGAATGGAGCACTTTGGCTGCTTGGCTTTTGTTTACATTTGTAAAAACAATACGCTAGATTTGGCTGATTCGTTCGAGTGAAGATGGCTCAGTGGTAGAAGCTCTGACTGACACCAAATCGGTTGTGTTTCGATCCGAGCTTGAAGCATTCTAGTCGCACTGAGGAGCTGTAATACAGCGAAAAAGTACTGTCTGCGAATAACATCATATATATATATATATATATATATATATATATATATATATAATCACAGTACTCGCAATCTTTTCCTTAGCTGCATAATATGCGTTTCGCCAAGGTTACATATCCTAATATGCATCAATTAGTGTGTATTCTACAAGGCTAAATTTTTTTAGGGTAAGAATATAAAATCGGGTATTTTACTAAATTACACCGGCTCTTTACGGGCTCTTGCAGTGTAAACATGGCGAAAAAAAATCTGTGACGTCATTGGAACTTAGAAAACTGATAGTCAAGTTACGTAATGAAGATAAACTCTCGATTGGGGATATTTCAAAGAGTGTAGGGAAATCTAAGAGTGTTATTCATAGTATTTTAAGAAAACTTGAGGAAACTGGGTTGTGTGAAGCCAAGAAACCACCTGGCAGGCCTAGGAAAACTACTGCAAGAGAAGACAGATGGATTGGTAATGAATAAAAAAAGTATCGATTTGCGACAGGAACCGCTATCTCTAAAAAAGCTAATGCTAACCTTGGCATTAAAATATTAAGGCTCACAATTTCCCGAAGACTTAATGAAATAAATTTAATGAAATAAATTTAATGAAATAAATTTGAACAGTCGACTAGCCTCTACGAAGCCTTACATTTCTAAAAAGAATCAAATGATCCGATTGAAATTTGCCACTGAACATGTCATATGGACGGAAGAACAGTGGGATTGTGTTCATTTCAGCGATGATTCAAAGATTAACCTGTTCGGTTGTGACGGGAGAACGTTCGTTCGACGCAGTCCTACGGGACGATATTCGCCTCAGTGCACTAAAAGCAGCGTTAAATTTGGAGGAGGAAGTGTGATGGTATTTGGCATGATTTCATCTGCTGGTACGGGACCTCTTGTTAGGCTACATGGTAAAATTAACGCAACTGTATACAAAGAGATATTGAAGAAACATGTACCTAATTTGAGAACTGCAATTAATCAATCAGCTGTATTTATGCAAGATAACGCGACATGTCACACAGCGAAGTCTGTTAAGACATTTCTTTCTGAGGAGGATGTTACTGTTATGGAGTGGCCTGCTCAAAGCCCAGACATGAATCATATTGAGAATGTTTGGAAGTTACTAAATGAAAGAGCTAAGGAAAACCATCCAACAAACGTCGAAGAACTATGGACTAATTTGAAAGGAGAATGGGAGAAAATATCCGTTAATGAATGCAAGACATTAATTCGCTCATGTAGCAAAAGATGCCAAGCTGTTATCGCAAGTAAAGTTTTACACATCAAATGAATTATGAACGCTATTTTCATTTGGATATGATGTATCCATTATAATAGTATGATTTTGTTAATCGTTCTGATGTTTTTGATCATCTAGTTTTTTCGAATGTTATATAATTATTCTTATGACTTTATCAAAATAAGTTTATTGAGCTTTATATTTTGGAATTATATAATTTACCTTTATATCCTTATTTTTCCTTGATAAAATGTTCTATGAAGCTTTAAAATAAAAAGTTATTTCACATTTAGACTTTTTCTTAACATCGTTCTGATCTTTATGCTCGCTACTATATATATATATATATATATATATATATATATATATATATATACAGTAATGGTGATAATAGCCGTTTCCTTATAAGGAAACATTCAGCAGTCACTGGCAAATCATCGTTACAATCGGCTGAAATCTATAAAATCATTTTCTTAAAATAGCGTCCTGTCACTGGATCAAACCAACGCCTTTATTTAGTTCTAGTTCCACTGTTCAACGTGTCCTTCAGGAGACATGGTAGAGTGAAAGGAAATAACGGGTTCAGTTCGACATTCCAACCACCTGAAGAAGGCCGGCACGTACAACGGCCGAAACGTTGTAATAAATATGGCAACAAAGATGAGGACAATAGTCCGAACAATGTAAATAGTGTACACACATATGTATATAGTACATACATGTACGCATACCCACCATATATATATATATATATATATATATATATATATATATATATATATATATATATATATATATGCAAATATTACCAATTTGTGAATGCTATATTCTAAGGAGGATATTAATCCAGAGAGAGCTCAATGTATAAAAGATTTTGGTCTGTAGAGATGATGAATATATAGATATTCACGAAAAAAATTATAACCGAAATGAATTTTAAGGTTTCCTTCTTGATTATTATAATAATAATAATAATAATAATATATATATATATATATATATATATATATATATATGCACAAAAGCACTCAAATGCACAGACACCTCTTTCTCTCTCTCTCTCTTTCTCTCTCTCTCTCTCTCTCTCTCTCTCTCTCTCTCTCTCTATATATATATATATATATATATATATATATATATATATATATATATATATATATATATATATATATACAGGATATAGCAAAAAATTTTCAAAATCGTGTAACCGCATAATTGCCCATCCCACATAATGTTTACTGTCAAAAAAAAAAACACTAAAATAATTGACTTTCTTTTTTTCATGTTTTCGGAGATGGCTTTAGCCATCTTGACACCATTTATCGTAAGAACCACTGAAAAATCGTTTGAGTTATTCACCTAGGAAGAGAACAGGTTAAAATCATTTTGTGTCAGCTCCCCTGTCTTCCCAAATGAGCAATGGTGAGAGGAAAAAGATCATTCAGGCCTTCAACATTCATACTCTGGCTTCCATCTTAAGTCCATTCAAGAACTACCAAGAAAACGGCGAGAAAGTTTTAAAAAGAGGGAACAGTAGAGAGGAAAATTGGATCAGGAGGTCACAACAGGAAAAGGGATCATCATTTCAAGTTAGAGCTAAAGAGATCAGTTAGAAAAGATCCAACTCAATTCAGAAGACGTTTGGCACGTAAGAGCGGAGTTTCACCTATGGCCGTCCGTGGAGCAGTGAAAAAAGACTTCAAAATAAAATCGTACGTGAAACATGTAAGGCAACTTGTTACTCCAGGACAGAAAGTTAGGAGGTTAGAGTGGACGAAGATAATCTTGAATAAGTTGGAAAATGATCCTGGAATTGTATATATATATATATATATATATATATATATATATATATATATATATATATATATGAATTTATTTCAGCACTTTATGAGCTTCCAATCCTTAGCTATGATTAATTAATGATGAACATGTCATTTTCGTTTATGAACGATTTCATCACGATTCTTCTGTTAATCTTAGAGAGTAATTATACATTCTTATTGCTCAAAGTAGGGCCCAGTAGTGTTATAAAACCCTCGGAAAATATTAGTAAGATATATTTAATCTTTTCTAAGTTACAACGTTTCAGAACTGAATCTAACAAATGGGCAATTTTTCCTTTATAAGACTTTTGACAATTTTGCAGTTACACCCTGTATATAGACGCACACACACACACACACACACACACACACACACACACATATATATATATATATATATATATACACACATATGTATATATATATATACATATATATATATATATACATATATATATATATATATATATATATATATATATACAAATATATATTCATGTATATATATATATATATATATATATATATATATATATATATATATATATATATATATGTATATATAAATAAAAAGAAAGAACGGTAAGATATAAAATCCGGTGTTCTTTTCGATATTTTTTATTTTTACACAATAGTGCTCAATGTACATTTGCAGAGCATTAATATTATAAATTAATTGATTTAAAATATGTTTTTTTTTCGCTACACATATATATGTAGATAGATAGATAGACAGACAGACTACAGTTCAAAAGTTTGAAGCCACCCCCAGAATTAGCATGGGATGAACCTGACAGAAAAGTGAAAAAGAAATGAAAAAGAGCTCTTAGAGTCATTGAAAAAAAGAATGGGATCAATTATAAAACTTTTGCAGTGAATTCCAAAACTTCGTACTGCAGTAATCAAGGCTAAAGGAGGATATTTTGACGAGAGCAAAGTTTAATATAAAATGCGTTTTCCTTTTTGTCACAATAAGATTTCTGATAAAAAAATCATATGTCACTTTTTTTAACCATGTATCTTCTTTTATTCAAAATACAAAACAACTACATTTTGGGCCAATTTGAAAAATGACCAGAAGTCTCCTCAAACTTTTGAAATGTAGTGTATACACACACGCACACACACATACATACCTACATATATATATATATATATATATATATATATATATATATATTTATATATATATATATATATAAGCGCACACTCACGCACAAACACACATGTAGATGTATATATACACATATTACGTCTATTAATATACTTAATTATTGTGATCATTAAATAAATTAAGCAACCAATTTTACTTTACGTGTTTGCACACATGTAGCCTTTTATTTGCTTGTTGTGCTTTCTGTCACGTAGATCCTGGCAATTTTGTCTTTTCCGCCATACAATTGCTAAATGACACCTATAAAATTCAGTATTTATTTTCACATTCGTCAAGAAAAAAAAAACGTCACCGAGATATGTTTTGTCTTTTTGAATAACTTAATGACACATTCAGATATGACTCAATAGGAAGTATTACGAAGATGGTAAGAAAATCAATTTGGAAAAGATTTTCATTCATCGTAGCGTTTCTTTTTATAAACTGTAGATTTGGCTCCGATGAGCCAGTTAGGCTATATGGTTCGATTGTTAAAGGTAGCGTTTATATATTAGACTGATTTACATGATGTGGGGGTCTGTATTCAACTCTCCCCAGAGGTTATTTTTTTGTTGTTGCGTTTTATAGCAACAGGAACTTTGTGATGAAAAGCTGCAATAATATGAAAGGATCGAATCAAAGTTATTAGTGCTCTAATTGCAAAATATGTATAGTTTAAGTAAAACGTTTCTTTCTCCTGATAGAATATGGTAAAGCATGGTTGCTACGTGCCCTCTTAATAAATATTGTACAGTTCTTTCTTTGTTTTATATGTTTGGTCTTTCTTCCTTACTTTTATGTGTTCTTTACCTTTTTTGTCTATCTTTTTTCTGTCTTTCTTTCTTTTGTTTTGTCTTTCCTTCTTTCATTCTTTTGTATTTGGTCTTTCTTTCTTTCTTTTATATTGTCTTTCTTTCTTCTACGTTTTATCTTTCTTTCTTTATTTTATGTGCCGTGTTTCTTTCTTTCACTTTCACTTTCTCTTTTATATCTTTTCTTTCTTTTATATTTTCTTTCTTATACGGTTTATCTTTATTTATTTGATGTGACATGTTTCTTTCTTTCATTTTCTCTTTTATGTCTTTTCTTTCTTTTATGTGTTGCCTTTCTTTCTTTTTCTTTTAGGTTGTGTCTTTCTTTCTTTTTTTGTAATATACTTTGAAATTATCTGGGCAAAAATCATTGAATAAAATAAGAAACGGAGCACGCAGCGTCAAAAAAAAAAAAAAGAAAAAAAAGAAAAAAATGAAGGGCGCTTATCTTAGCGTAGTGGGTCAGTATAAATAGCTAGATTAATGAGTTTGATATATATTGAGGATCCCACTACTTCGTCCTTGCGTCATACTAACTTCAACTGACTAGATATAGTCAGACGAGTCACATATAGTCTGAACGAGACCAATTGGGATATAGATATAAATCGATTGATCAATAAATATCCTGTGGGAAAATGGCGCCTGCCATAGCGTTAATGTTTAGGAAAACTGTCTGCTAAAATAATCCACTGGTGTGGCTTTTTTTTTTTTAGTAAAGTAAATACAGCATAGTGAATAAACGCAAGTTATCTGGTGATGTATTTTTCACCTTTGCCACGGGTCGGTGTTGAAACCCTAGTAAAAAGCGAGGAATTTGAAAACTGATATTTTTCAAAGCAGGAAGACATTTTGAACTTGGAAATCTGGTAGAATAAAGTCACTTAACAACAGTCATTCCAACCGTTAGTGGGTAACTAATTTGAACTTAATAAGACTAAACGTAAAAACAGAAGAAGAAATAAACGGAAAAGACTAATAAAAATATACAGAAAATTAAATAAATCAAAAGTGAAAATAAAAGGGCAATAAATAAATAATCTGAAATGGATAATAAATAAATAACATTCCAAAAAAATATTGGAAATAAAATGAAAAGTTTAATAAATAAACTAGAAACAATAATAAATAAATAAATAAACCACGGATAGCGAAAATGACAATAAATAAATAAATAGATAAAGAAAGAAAGAAAGAAAGAAAGAAAGAAAGAAAGAGAAATGAAAAGGACAATAAACAGGTAAAGAAAGAAAGAAAGAAAGTATGGGAAATAAAAAGGACAATAAATAAATAGGTAAAGAACGAAAGAAAGAAAGAAAGAAAGAAAGAAAGACAGGGAAATGAAAATGACAATAAACAGGTAAAGAAAGAAAGAAGGAAAGAAAGAAAGAAAGAATGGGAAATAAAAAAGACAATAAATAAATAGGTAAAGAACGAACGAACGAACGAAAGAAAGAAAGAAAGAAAGAATTGAACTGACAGCACATAAAAAATACATCGAATTATCTGGAAAGAGTAAGAACTAAACAAATTAAATCAAATTGAAAGCATAATAAATAAATGTAGAAATATATATACTTAAATGAAGAGAAGAAAATAAACAACGTCGTACAGATAAAACCGAGCCAATTTCGTGTATAATTTAGTTACTTAAAAATGACTGTGTTTTCATCTTTTCTCTTGATTTATTGTATTGGTTTACAATGTCTTCACAAAATTCAACAATAAATCTAATTTTGAGCCCCGTTTTATCTTCCCTTAATTCGCGTTTCTCTTTCCTTTATTCTTTCTCCTTTAATCAAATACAGACAATTATAATTAACAATTAATTATCAAATATCATTTGACTGTAATTTGCTAATCAAATTTTCTTTACAAATAATTTGACTTTGCAATAGAATATTAATAGCTTTGCGTAACTGACTCTGAATTAAATGTTCTCGGGACACTCTTTCATTCTTGATAAAGTACAATGAATTGTTTAGTAAACGCGTCATATATTTGTGCCAAAACTTCACATGTGGGACAATCGTTCTGCGAGACAAATCTGTCCGCCGTTACATCAAGACGAGGCATCCTATAATGAAGTCCGGTTACTTATGCTTTACAATTGGATCTAAGATGTTATTGTCACTTACAAATAACGCCGTTAACGCCAAAGAGGATTGCGGCTTGCAACTTATTAACTTATCTCCTTCTGGTGGCAGTGGTCGGTGCTTGACCTCAAGTAAACTTTAAGAACTGCAATGCTGATTTTTCCAAGCATGCAGACCATCATCACTAGAACGTTTGACGTAATACAATCTTCTTCTGAACTCATCTAGCAATATGTCTGCGCATGCTAAGCTTATTCAATATAATGGCGAGTAAGTGAATTAAGGCACGGCGGAGGAATCCGGGAGCCGAGTTCGAATTCGAGTCAAATTTATTACATTCACTTATGTGCTAATACCCTTGGGAAAGGTATGAATCCTCTTCTTCGAGCTATGGGTAAATAGCAGGACAAACCAGGTTCTAAACGCTTGGATGGCAGCTAGTCTATCGCACAAAGAAACGGCACCCTACTACGGGAAAAAAATCTGCCTCGTCAGTCATGTATTGAAAGATACATGATTGTGTAAGCATGTATCACGCATGGTACATAACTGACTGAAGTGAAAAAAAAATGTATTTAAATTTTTTTATATCTATATATTTATAATTAGAATAATTATATATAATTATAATTTATATAATTATATTGTATAATTATATTATATAAGTAATTATTATATAAGAGATTATTATATAAGTAAGTATTACAATCAAAATTATATAATATAATATAATTATGTAATTGTAATTTATATATTTATAGTTGCAGTGCAATCTCGGTTCTCTTCTCAGAAACCAGTGTTCAAGATCTGTATTCAAAACAGAACCAAGTTATTTCAATTTCAATCAATGTTATATTTATAAAATCTTTTATATAACTTATAAAATAATGATTAACATATTTTTCTGTTTCCAGATTGTGTATATAAAGGCGGGGGAAAGCATTTCTACTCAAGTGTCTTTGTTTAATTTCAGTTAAGATCCGAATCGCTGGTTGCCAGGATTTTCTACGTCAAGTATTTCTATTTTAAATATTTTGGCGGTTTTTAGTGCCCTATTGGCCGCCATTTTGAGTTTTCTTTGACTCTGGTCGTATTCTTGTTGACATGAAGAATTTAAGATCTACGCGCCTTCCACGTATAAGTTGAGAGTCCGTCGTTTTCTGGTGCCAGTCACAAGTGTCTGATTAAATGATTTATAGATTCTTTTTTTTCATCAGTGTGCGACTATTTTCTGTCAGATTTCGATTAGAGACTCTTAGGTTTCTCGACGAAATAACATGACTAGTTAAAAAACCAATTTGTTGGCACCAGACCAGTAACTAGCATTTTACTACTTATTTGGAGCTTTTTTTTTTAAACAGGAGGAAGATTTTATTACGTCAATCCTCACAGTATTTAGTATTGTTGAAATTATTACAAATATTTTTGTCGAGATTTAAAAACTCTACGTTTCGTTCAATTTCACAAAGCAGTCGATGAAATTTGAATAAGCTGATTTGTTTGGAAAATTCTTTGACAAAATCCCTACTTTGTGGTTTAATAATATCTTTAATTAAATTTTATAGGACTATATAACAATATTTTTTAAGAAAATTTCTTTTTATTTCCTTTTTAACAGCGAAGAATAATTAGGATTTCTTATTCTTGAGCATGCAACATACAACTGTCCATGTGTAAATATTTCTTTCTGGAGCCAAATTCCAACTTTTTCAAGCGTTTGTCCCTGTGATTTGTTTATAGGTCTCAGGGCGAACTAGAATCCATATTCTTGTATGTATAAAAACTTAAAGGAAAGATATGCAGAAAACAATATTGTATTTTTATTAAATAAGTATTTGTTATTTTAATGATTGAATTGTTTTTAAAATAGTGGGTGTGTGTTGTATGTTAAATAATAAAAATTTTAATTTTTCCCCAAAAATGAATGAAAATTTATTGTACTAAGCTACACACCCTAGTAAAAGAAATTGTATTTTGTACCCCCTTACCTGTTTGCACTTCTCCCTAAAATTTGATTTCGATCAGTCAATGTATGGCTATTTTAGAGGGTGTGACGAACGGACGAACGGACGGACGAACGAAAGTCACAGAATTTTATTTTACAACATTACTTATGCCAGATTTCATAGAAATTAAAAGACAACAATAAACTATCATGAAAAACAGAATTTATATCCGTTCTTTTATTGACAGGAATTGTAGGTTTCATATGTAAATCACTCTTAATTTTAAGTCTGCTCTTGTATATTTCGATCTCAACTCGTTCATGTAAGCAACGGATTTCGTTATTATTATATTTTTCATTTTATATCGCGCCATCGATATATTATATTTTTTATTATATTTTTCATTATTATTATATTTATATTCGTTTAAGTCTCCTTTATTATCTTTTCTTATCACAAAACACCTGAATCGCAGCTCACCTGGGTTAATAGTTATTTATTTTTAATCAAAATTCATCAGGGTCGATATTCTTTGACCATTATACTAAACAGCTTGATATCGGTAAAAAAAAGAAGAGAGAAAATATCTTTCGAAGAGATTTGAACTTGCTTCCCACATCTCGGCAGCCATTCTTAAATGGACGTCTCCTTAAACACTTCGTCCATGGACGCCCTAGAGAAAATAAAAACTCGGGTAGTTTGATGAAAAAATAAATAAAGAGTAAAGCTGTTTAGGATGTGCGTCATCATCATTAGAGATGTTTCGAATTGAAGGCACACAGTAAGTCAGTGTGATTTGCTATCTTCAGCAACTTTGTAAATAATTCTTATCAGTCCGCTCCGAAGAACCTTGTCCTTTGTTAGCTAATGTAATAAATACGTCACTTCCAAGCACTACAAAGTTTTTAGAGGAACGATGAAATTTTAATGATAGTCCTTTGAATGTTATTGCTTAATGTGTATGCTATGGTTTTTCGTTCAATACCTTTATTCTTCCATTTGCTATTGATGACAAAATAATTTTCATAATATTTACTGTTTACAAAACAATTAACTTGTACTATCTAACTCCAATATTAATATCAAGTTCATCTTTGATCTTGGTTTCTTCAAGATAACATATATAAATTTTATAATAATAAAAAAGCCGAGCCAATAATTCCAGCTTTTCTTTTTTCTTCGCAAGTCCTCTAACGTTAAATTTCTCGATGGTAAAACCTTTAAATGCGATTAGAGACATTAAAAAAGTATTAAGTAAGAAGTTGCCAACTTTTAATGGTTGACAACCGGAGAGACCATTATATTCTCCGCCAAATCGTAAGAGGACATGCGTGTCGATTTCAAATTCTAACCAAGCCAGTTTCGTTTAATTCGCACTATTACCCTTGGAAAAGGCAAGATTCTTTCTTTTCCTCTAGCTATGGGTTAAACAGCAGGGAAGACTAGATTCCACTGCCTTGAGTGGTATACAGTCTTGGAGAAGGAAAATTTTGAATTAAAAACCAACCGAAAGAAAGACCGGATCCGCCAATCTATTTTGCCCTAGAGACATTCGCAATAGCACTACATGTGGAAACCTACGACCTTAAGGTCACCAGCCTCGTGATCGTGATTATGATTAAAAAAAACTAGTAAAAAAAAAAAAATTAAAATGCTTCAACTAAAACAGACATGCACAAAATCCGGCCAATGAGGGACTTTCAAAATAGTCTTATGTTTTCGTGTTCATCAGAATAAATTCGGTGAGAGGTCGAGTGCGAAGAATTCAGTCTTGTGAAAGTATAACTTTATTTAACCAATATTTCACTACCTTAATACCTAATTGTTGTGGCCTTGTTAGGGCCAGAAATGAAGACACAAGAGAGGAATTGAGTTAAACAAATATATTAACAGAAACAGTAATACGAACATATACAAACGAGAGTGTTACAGCAAGAATGTTCGGTCCGACTGTCGGAGCTGACTGCTGGAAACTCCCTCTCCAAAAGGCAGTACCTGCTCCTATTTATATCTGGGAGAGTCCATGCATGCGTGGGTAAATTACCATAACACTAATTAATCCATTCAACTTTCCGTAGAAAAAGAAAATATTTTCTTGCCATATTCCTCTCTCTATATATCTATTTCAATGTCATTCATACTAAGTAATTCTCTCTTGCCGTCTGCAGCAAATTTTCTGTTATCAGTGTGGTATTTCATACTTTTTTCATTGTGCAGGCTTAATCTAAAACGTTCCACTCATGAAGTACAACTAATAATAAAATAATAGTAGCGATTAAGCTTCCTATAAAAAGTAACACTCATAAAACTAAGAATAACTAGTAATAAAATAATAGTAGCTATAATGCTTCTTCTAAATAGTAACAGTAATAAAATGAAATACAAATAGTAATAAAATAATACTAACTGTAATTCTTCTTCTAAAAAGTAACAGTAAGAAAATGAAGTACAATTTGCATTAAAATTATACTAGCCATAATACTTCCTTTAAAAATGTAACATTAACAAAAAAGTAGAACTAGTAATAAAATAATAGTAGCTATAATGTTTCCCCTAAAAAGTAAAGCTAATAAAACTGAGTAATAATAGTAGTGATAGGGATTCCTCTAAAAAGTAACACTAATAAAACAAAGTACAATTAGTAAAAAATAATACGAGAGATAATGCTGCCTCTAAAACTAACACTAATAAAACTAAGTACAACTAGTAATAAAATAATAGTGGCTATAATGTTTCCTTTAAAAAGTAACACTAATAAAACTGAGTACTAATACTAGCGATAATGCTTCGTCTAAAAAGTAACACTAATAAAACTAAGTACAAATAAAATAATACTAGCGATAATACTTCCACTAAAAAGTAGCCCTAATAAAATGAAATACAAATAGTAATAGAATAATATTAGTTATAATGCTTCCTCTAAAAAGTAACACTGATAAAATGAGATGCAGTTTGTAATAAAATAATACCAGCGATAATGCTTCGCTTAAAAGTAACACTAATAAGATAAAGTACAGCGATTAACAAAATAATAAGTGACAATACTTGATCTAAAAAGAACAATAATCCGATCGAGCAAATATAATAAAAGTTATGATAGGGTATCTCGAGGCGGTGTAATGGTTAGCAAGTTTGTCTCGCTAGAACATTTACGACTGAATAGTGAGTTCGATCCTCACTGGGTGCCCATACTTTCAGCCTTGTGCCACATTTCAACTACGCTTGTAAAATTGCTAATAAAAGTTATCATAGTGAAACCTATTTATGAGTTAGAAATAATCGATACTTTTCTTTAGACTCATAAAATAACTAGTGGACGCCCAGTAAGATTAGATTCGTATGACAGCGAATGAACATAACAACAAACTTTCTAACTAAGGCGTTTCTTTTTACTGTAAGATTTGTCCAAGTCAGTATATGTAATATTTTTTGCAGTTTGGGAGTTTTGATGTTCTTGTCTTATTTAAAGGTTATTTCTTTTTAGGCAATAACCCTTATGACTCCAGGATCACAACCTTTCTGTTTCTTGCGATCGTTAGTAGTGAGCCATGTGTATAGACATTGCTTATACCAAAAAGTTTAATAATTGAGATGATAACTACGGTGCGTTGCGACAATTTTTGGATGCTACTTTTCTCTTGGAGAGAAAAAAAAATGATATTTAAATATATTATAAAAAACTAATCATTCAAATATATTCGGCAATTATCGGTAATACTCGGCGATGCGGTAGGAACAGGCAGCGTGACATAAATAGATTCTGACCTGTTTTCTTTAGTCTGTAAACAATTTGACTTGCATATATAAAAGAGGGGGAAAAAAGTAAATGTTATGACGTGTGTACTTCGTGGATAATACGTCACGGTAAGGATTTGGGTGACGTTAGTTCGTGCGGGAATACAACCCATCAGCCGTGGCTGATGTTATTGGATATGTCGAAGGTTTGCGTGAGATGATTGTGTGATGGTGGGAGGGGAGGAAGGGAGAGAGAGAGTGAGGGAGATAGAGAAAGAGGGTAAATATATATATATATATATATATATATATATACCTTCTCTCTCTCTCTCTCTCTCTCTCTATATATATATATATATATATATAGAGAGAGAGAGAGAGAGAGAGAGAGAGAGAGAAACGATGTCAAAACAGAAAAGGCCGATAAGTTTTGTTCGAGAACGTTTTCACATGAGTGAGGAAGGCGAAAATAAAAGAAGAAGAAAAAACGAATGAGTAGAAAATAAATTAAGAATATATAGAGGGATAATGAAAGTCAAGCTCATAAAGTGAGTCGGTACAGGAGAATGGAGCAAAACATTTTAAGTGGTTGTCACAGTAACCTAATTTTTGTTTCTGAAATTTTTTCGCAAATTTCTCGACAGAAAATGACGACGATTACAAGCTAATGAAATTCGCTTTTTAAAAATGACATTATCGTCAAATGTAGTGAAGCATTAAGTTATGTAGTAACGTCAGAAAAAATACGAATCTGGATTGGTCAATAATCAGTCGTATGAACATGGTATGAACAGGTCTTTTAAAGAAGAATTAAAATAAATAGCTTTACATTATATAAGACACAAATTGCACATTTAAGATGTGTAAAAACAATAATGACCATATGACAATATTTAATTTATCCGAGAAACCATAACTTCCTTAAAATAGATATCCCTTGTTTATATTTAATAATCCTAGAATAGCTCAGCATTGGGAGGAATGGGGTAAAAAAGATCGTGTTACGCCAATTTTCCAAGTACGCACAGCTTTAAATCATTAAGGAAATTATTGACTTTTCACTGTTAATCGATCTCCGTTTTATTTTAGATGTCATGTCCTTTCAGGACGTGAGCAATTATAGCTCAATTATCTGTGAATTGCCATGACTACTTGAAAAAGATAGTGTAGTGGTTTTCTTCTCTAGAGTTTTGAATTCAAAGATATCCTTCTCCTAGATTGATCACCACACAAGGTGAGAGAGAGCCCAGTTTGATTTTCTATTTAACCCATAGGTGGGGGAAGAAGAGATTCCTGAAATTCTCAAGAGTATCTGTGCAAAGTGAACGCAACAGACTAGGCAAGGTTTTGAACTCGGTTCGCCGATTCCATTTTCCGTACCCATATCCGTTCCGCTCTCTACCAATCAATCTTTGATTAGTGTTGAAAATTTAAGTTACGAGGTTTACCAAATTTCCCTACCGGCTGTGGCAAAGAGTGGCATATCGTGCGGAGCTGAGAGCCCCAGTCACGGATCTAGCGGGCTGGTTCACGAAGCAATTCCGAGTGAGATCGTTCTGCACGAAGGATTCTATGCAGGTAACCGTTCCACTTTCGTCACACTATCCACTCTACTGCGTATGACAGGTGGATTTTTTTTTCGAGAGAGAAAGTATAATTTTTATCTACTCTCCTACAGCCAAAGATAGCCACATATAGAGTTTATATTGACTTCTAAATTCGAAATGAACGTTTCATGTCTTTCAAAAGCGGAAAAGTAGAGATGACATCAAATAAGAAAATAAGATATATTCATGTTTTTTACCTATAAAAATTAGAGATTGCTTTATACAGAAGATTCGTATTGTACACGAATAAACCGTCCCTTTAAAACTTATGCAAGTAATACGTTTTATATATAATCTTATGTATTACATACATAAGTTTTAAAGGAACGATTTCGTCTCTTTAAAAACTTATGTATGCAATACATAAGATTATATATAAAACTTATGTATTTGTATATTTAGGCAACAAACCTTCGTTTATGCATGCTTCATTAAAAACGACAGAGAAGGTACTACGATTAAGCTTTTTATTTAATTTTTCTTGTGTTCGAACAAGAGCTTTCTTTTCAGAACAAAGAGTGTATAAAAACTGCCCAAATGTTTTATAGTTCCGAGCGCATTCGGCTATAACTTTAGCCATTATCAAGGATGATTCAGTTTTTCAGTTTAATTGAGTGTGTGCATTATGTGTATGTTTTAGTGTGTTATAGAGATGTTTTTAATTTCCGAATACGGTTAGCACATTGTGGCCTTGTTCGTAGTTAATGTTGTTAAGAGTTGGCTTTTTCATTTTTATTATTAAAGCTTCCATTATTTTTAATCTTTTTTTACAGGTTGATGAAGTTATTATATTTGTGTTTTCTACTAGTATGTATCTAATGGTGTCTGGTACGTTTGTGCGTGTGTTTAAATGGGTTCTAATAGAGCTATGATCAGATAGGTGTAACGTAAGGCGTCTGGATAAGCATGTAGTTGTGTAACCGATGTAATTATTTATGAGTCCGGTTTGATCAGGAACACAGTTCCTTAAGGGGCATTTGAACTCATAGATAATGTTCGTTCTTTGTAATTTTGACTTAACTGGTGTGTTGTTATTTTTGAGGATAAGGTTAGCTGTCTTAAATTTTTTATAACATAATTATGTTTTGTAAATTGTTTTTAATTCTACGACATCTGCTTTTGTATGTCGATCTAAAAGCTCCTTTGTATTGGCGGTTATTCTCATTAGTACATGCCGTCGAGAGACGATCTAATATAGTGATTTACTAAGTGTAGCTTAGTTTTAGCATATGGCCGAAAGTATGGGTCACGCAGTGAGGATCGAACTCACTACTCAGTCGTAATTGATCCCGCGAAACAAGCTCGTTAACCATATTTCCTAAGCGGTGAAGATCGAACTCATTATTCATTCGTAATTGATCTAGCGAGACCAGCTTGCTAACCAGATTTCCTATGCGTAGTATGTGGCACCCAGTGAGGATCGAACTCACTATTCAGTCGTAATTGATTTAGCGATAAAAGCTTGCTAACCATTACAACACGTCGAAGGGGGCCTTGATTTTTTAAGCGCAGCTTAGATGTGGAACAAGGCCGGAAGTAGGAGACTATGAGGATCGAACTCACTATTCTGTCGTAATTGATCTAACCATATTTCCTAAGCGTATCTGTCTATATTTCTTAAGGACACATGGGACAGTGGATAAAGGCGTTGGTTAGATCCCGTGAAAAGATCCAGAGTTGTGAGTTCAATACCTGGTTAAGGCAGTGAAGAACTTGGAGCGGGTAATTAACAGGAAATAACTGAGAACTGATATCCATTAGACATGGCACATGGAACTAGAACTGTTTACCCCAGCGAGCGAAATAAAGGGTTCAGTTTGACATTCCTACCACCTGAAGAAGGCCGGAGCGTACAATGGCTGAAACGTTGGGATAAATATGGCAACAAAGGTGAGGACAATAGTCTGAATAATGTAAATAGTGTTGCTAAGCGTGGCTTGGATGTGGCACAAGGCCGAAAGCATTAGGCACACAGTGAGGATCGAACTCATTATTCAGTCGTAATTGATTTTGCGAGGCCAGTTTGCAAACCACTACACCACATCGAAGCGTCCAAAGAGACGATCTAATATTGATGTCATCTTAAATATTCCGGTCATAAACTCCTCCAAGTGTATCTATTCAGAAGTTGTGTGATATTAAAAAAGAAAAAAATATAATTAAAGAGAAGTAAAACAACTAAAATAACTAAAAATAATGAAAGTCATTATCTAAAAAGCAACACGAAGATGACGTACAACAATTAACAAAATAATATTACAAATAATAATAGTGTCAATATTTCATTTAAAATCTAACATGACGATGAAATATAGGGTGACCCCCCCAAAAACAGGAACTTTTTAACAATCCAATAAAACCAAGAGTGATGGAAGAAAAATATTTAATTCATATTAATTGAAACCTTAAAACATGCCATTTAAGAAACAATGATGGAATTTTCAATTTTTTTAAAATTACGTCCTGTAGATGGCGTCCTCCTGTACGAATGCATTCTTGAATCTGCTGTTGAGATTCCTCATTGACTGCTGCAACATCTCAGCTGGGATACTGTGAATTTCATTCTCGTTACTAAAATGGCGAAGTGTTGCCACTTGCTCATGTCTGCACTTCAAAAATTCCCGTTTTTTTTTGGTCACCCTGTACTAGTAGTAAAATAATGATAATTAGTTTTAACCCATGAAAATTTCACGGTTTCCTATTTTAATATTCTGATGAATCTTCTTAATTCTTAAGTTAATGACTGAATAAGACCATGGCGAGTTCTACGACAATAAAATATCCGTAAAAATTCCCCTGTCGCATCATTAAATATTTGAGCTTCCGCAAAATATTGCAATAACAATCATAAATATGTGAATGCTGGTCGTTATTTTAAGAAGTGGGTACAAATGAAGAGATTTGAAAACGACGACTTTTTTTCCTTTTCTCTGAAACAGCCGTTAAATATTTCTATCTTTCTACTTTTCTTTCATTTTCGCACTGAAACCAAGTAGTGACTTTTCCCATCTTTTCACGCGATCAAAACAGAATAGTCCATGATTTATGAGGTATTGGTAGAGCGTCGGACTCACGAAGGAAGGGACAATTTCTTGAAAACATCGACCTGCGGAGGCAATCCCAGCGTACGGCAGCGTAGCAAAGGGTCTGAAAACAATCACGCGTTGTCCCAAGCCTTGTGAGTGAAATTAGGGAGACGAAACTGTACGAAATCTAACGATGATTGTGCTAGCATGAAGTCACAAGTCCTCGAGACGTGAAGTGTCCTTGTTTTGACTGCGGATCACGCCAGAAATTGTAACAAATGTTCGCTATTAGGCTTGGTGATAGTAGTCGTGACTCCGGGGGCACCGTCCTATGCTTAGAGAGAATCTCAGTTGAGGTCCACCACGGAATTTGTGAGCGATCGGCGCTATATTGAGTCTGATTTGCTATCTCTTCGTCACCGAGGCCTGTTGGAATAGTTGGTATGACAACCTAACTGTCAGGGTTTCAATTCTCGGTAGTGGATGCGCACAGCTGATGAGTCCCAAAATATAGGACGAAACGGCTGTCCAGTGCTTTCTGCATTCTGTTGAGGTTTCAGACTCGATGAATTACTTAATTATAATTATCAAATCCTCATAATAATTTCTATCATTTATATATCATTGCTTGAACCGGCTTCTAATGCTCAAGTTTGAGCGGCTTGGTGATAGTAGTCGTGGCTCCGGGGAGCACAGTCCTATGGTTACAGAGAATTTCAGTTGAGTTCCACCACGGAATATGTGAGCGAGCGGCACTATATTGAGTCTGATTTGCTGTCTCTTCGTCACCGAGGCCCGTTGGAACAGTTGGTATGATGTTTGCTTGTTTCAGATTCAATGAATTACTTAATTATATATATATATATATATATATATATATATATATATATATATATATATATATATATATATATATGTACACATGTGCGTGTGGTCAAAGATTTCAGATAGTGTATATTTGTAAAAGGATAATATGAATAAAGCAAAAATATTCTTGTATTTATCTTAATAAAATCTCACAAAGGATGAAACACGTCGGCTAAGATAAGTTTTCCTTTTGTCTTTATACATACATGCATACATATATATATATATATATATATATATATATATATATATATATATA
>OZ038476.1:50778023-50798023 GCA_964036315.1 Acanthosepion esculentum | reverse complement strand
CTAACTCGGTAGCTAGCTAATACTATTTATAACTATCTATCTTTGCTATTCTAATCTATCTATCTATCTATCTATCTATCTATCTATCTATCTATCTATCTATCTATCTATCTAATACTATTTATAACTATCTATCTTTGCTATTCATATCTATCTATCTATGAGAAAGTTTTGGCGAACCATATTTGCCCACGTTCCTGAAAGCGTATGTCACAAAAGAAATATTTTCAGTCTTTTGTTAAAACTAATCTACGCTTAGTAAACATTCTCATCATTTTGAAACATGTTAGTCTATATTTCTGCTTGACAAATGTAATTGGCACGATTGCAGTAACGCATATGGTTCGCTTAAGTTGTCGTCTACTTGTAAGGTCAGAGTAAGTCCGGGTTGGAACACAATCATCGAACAGCCTATTTTTTTCTGTTGGATGTAAAGACTTGGGAACTATCTTAATGATGCCTTTTAAAGCTATCAATTTTCATTGTTATTTTTATGAAAACGTCATTGGACATGAATAAAGTCACATTTGAAAAGAGAAATTATAGACCGTAGCGACCAGCTTGTTTCTAAACAGATCCGATTAGTAAATATAGTAAAATTCTAATTCATATTAATAACTAATTCACATGAAATTAGGTGTAGACGGCGATTGCTTTAATATGCTTAGCAAGCTTGCCCCATTTTATTGGGTTCGTGATTTCGATTCTAACGGGTGTTTCAATAAAATCGTCTCTCTGAATAAAAAAACATATAAAAAACAATTGGAAAGCATCGTTTGGTGATAAGAGAAAAGAGCGAAACAATTTCAAAATCACAATAGATTATATGAAACCATATCTTATTTTTCTTATTTATTTGTGTTGTGGTCTGCTTAGGGGCCAGGAAGAAAGACACGGAAGATGAAGGTAGGTTGAACAAGTATAATGAAGATATATACAAAGCAAGAGTGTTAGTAGTAAGTAGATAGAGTTGTACGTCCGAACGGTAGGTTAGCACTGCGTCTATCTCGTCAACCGACTCTCGCAGTTAGTATTTATGAGAGGAGGAAGAGTTAATTTTACTGTAGGACGGTTTACCACAACAATGTGCCATGCCCCCTCAGGACGTAGGCGATTATGGCTTTCCACAGCTTCCTGTCACTTGTAGATCTTCATAAACATTGTCTTTCTTTTATGTCTCCTAAGCCCCTTTACCGCCATTCATTTACTCAAGCTTACTAAGTATGTTATGCGTTGTTTTCCTCTGTCGTTCTTGCCATCTATCTGTCCCACGAGTATCAGATTTTCTAAGCCTTCCTTCTGCATTATATACCTCAGAAACCTCAACTGACTTTTCCTGGTGTTAAGTATTAGTTTCCTTTATGTCTCCATTTTCTCCAAAACTTCATTTTTGTTCCCATGTTCGGTCCACGGTATCCTAAGCATCTTTCTCTAGAATCACATTTCTGTTGCTTCAAGTCTCCTCTTCATCGCCCAGCGCTATTGTAGAGTAGCTAGCACCCCTTCAGCACTCTACCGGATGACCTGGCACATAGCCTTAAATAGTCTACGATTAAGGACTTCAACAGTTAATAAGTTGATTAATAAATTGATACTAAGCTGATTAATATTCGGACTGATCTTACTTCGTTTGGCTATACAGCATTTGACCCTCATCTATTCCTTGTAAGTTGTCTTTTTAATTGTTTTGTAACATATTGTTCCGTGTGTTTTTTTTTTGTATGTATCCGTTAGCACCGGATACTGAATAAATATATTAAGCACTCATTCTTCTCTGTGTATCATTCACCTCGACGATATAACAAGCACTTCCTGTCATATAGGAGGACCGATATCACATAGCAGTTTAGTACTCTTATCCTTGTTTCTATTGAAAATTTCCTATTTCTTAGTACTCTGCTTAGCTTTTGGAATGTTTCATTCGCTATCCTAATTCACCTTTGGATTTCAGTGTCACTCTATCCGTCCTTTGATTGAGTTAATTTATTTTATGGCATATCCGTCCTGGGTACGACGTTAAACTGCATCCAACAGCAAGGCCTCTGATCAGGAGGTTTTGAGGAAGCGTGGAACCACCTCTTAATTGCTGGTGTTCCCAGGTCCACCCTGACCCGGGGTGGTAGCTCCTGCTGGGGTCCCAGCTATGGGAAAATAGTGAACTTCCAGGTCTTTTCCAGCACATTGAAACAATGATGTTGCCAACTATACTTTTTTGAAACAATGATGTTGCCAGCTATACGTTTTTGAAGCAATGATGTTGCCAGCTATACGTTTTTGATATATTTAGTAAATACTGGATCTGGCATTAAATAACCCATAGTGGTTGATATGCCATAAAACCCCAAACATCCTTTATGACATATCACTTATTTTGTTATTTAATGTTGAAATCAGTTGTTTATATTATATTTTAGTTTATAAGCGTTTAAGTTTTTCTTGGTTAGGTAAATGTTGGTAGCTTATATTTGAGTGTAAATGCATTTCATTGGTGCGATGGTAAATATTGGTTGTTTATGTTCGAGTCTATAAAGACTCACTTAGTTTAGAGATAGATAAATATTGTTCGTTTATATTTAAGTCTATAAGCATTTTGATTATATAAGCATTTACGCGATTCAGGGACAGATCCTTATTGGTCGTTCGAATTTGAGCTGATAAACATCTATTTGGTTCGGGGATAGGTAAACATTTGTCCTTTATATTTCAGCTTACACGAATGTACTTGTTTCGAGAATAGGTAAATATTCGTCGTTTATAGTCGCGATTGGAAGCACTTACTTGTCTAAATACTTGTGATTTATGTATGAGTCTGTAGGCATTTACTTGCTTTGGGAATAGGTAAATATTGGTAATTTATATTTGAGTCAATAAACAATTACTTGGCCCAGGGACGAGTAAATATTGCTAAAAAATATCTGAGTCTGTAAGCATTTACTTGTTTCGGGAATACGTAAATAGTGGCAATTTATATTTCAAACTTGACCCTGTGACGAGTAAATATTGATCGTTAATATTTGAGTCTATAAACAATTATTTAGGTCAGATACGAGTAAATATGGGTCATTTATATTTGAGTCTATAAACAATTGCGCTGTTCAGGGACGAGTAAATATTGGTAATTTGTATTTGAGTCTATAAACAATTATTTGTTTCGGGCACGAGTAAATACTGGGCGTTTATATTTGAGTCTATAAACAATTGCTTGACCCGGGGACGAGTAAATATTTGTCGTTTTTATTTGAGTCAATAAACAATTACTTGGATTGGGATGAGTAAATATTAGTCGTTTATATCTGAATCTGTAAATATTTACTTGGATTAAGGTCGAATAAATATTGGGCGTTTATATATTATCCAATAAAGTATTACTTGGTGTTGGACAAGTAAATGTTGGTAATTTATAATTGAGTATATAAACAATTGTTACTTGACGAGAATATATTTGGCATTTGTATTTGAGTCTATAATTTTTTTTTAAGCAATCTACCTTCAGGAAGTAGTCGATAATGATTTTCCACAAATTCCCTTTCCTTGCCGTGAATTGTCATGCCTTTTTGCGAAAAGTAGCGGCTGATTTCCCGTTGCATTCTCCACGAAAATTTATAATTCCTAGTCGTTGTTCTCTTAAACTAGTTACTACCTAAGGCTAGAGAGCACAGTCTACCCTGTTATTTTATCCATCGCTGACGGTAAAATGAAATAGATTCATGCACTTCACGATGATATCAGTGCGAAAGTGAACGCAACAAACTATTCGAATTCTGCTTTCTGATTCCTCTTCCTTCACCGATAGCAGCTACGCTACCCGCTTCAGCTGCACAATTGCCTTTGAATGTTTTATCATCGGGGTTTAATATTTAATGCAATATAGCTTTAGTGAAACGAATATGATACGAGCAAGGTTACACATATTTGAAACTGATTTTTTTTATATAAGTAAGAAAGTATTGCTGATACGATGAAAAGAGAAATATAAAAGAAACGTAGAAAGTGAAACAATCTTTTCTTACGTAGTTGAATTAGATGTTGCAACAATTATGTAAACACAACAAATTAAGCAACACTTATTTGGATTAACGCGTTACTTAGAACGATGACTTCGCTACTTATGGGAGGAAATGGTAAATAAGTTTTTATATATCAGAACCACTTTAGAAAAATTAATGAATAGTGTAATTAAATTTTCAACATTTTAGAACATCATCGAACTAAAGCGATATATATATATATATATATATATATATATATATATATATATATAGTGTCATCCACAGACAGACTGTTTCGTTGTATCACAGCTCATCAGTGTGGCTAGATGTCCTGTTGCCTCTAGCTAGGATCGAAACCCGACTGAATTGGTGTCAGTAGGGGATTCTAGACCTAAGCCGTTGGCGCACGGCAGGGATGAAGGTGAATTTAAGCGTATTTATTTTTAGATAAACACACAGTGACTGAGAGAACTCGATTCGATTTACCGAAGAGTCTTGCATTATTAGCCGTAATAGTCACTGTTTAAAAACCCACACTTCCTCCCCAGAGAGCTCAACCGAAATGAATTTATTCAGGAGCATATATATTGTCATCCACAGACAGACTGTTTCGCTGTATCACAGCTCATCTAGCTAGGATCGAAACCCGAATAAATTGGTGTCAGTCGGGGATTTTACACCTAAGCCGTTGGCAGGGATGAAGGTGAATTTACGCGTAGTTATTTTTAGATAAACACACAGTGACTGACACACACACATATATATATATATATATATATATATATATATATATATATATATATATATATATATATATATATAGCAGCATAGCTTCATTCAAACATTTTTCATTGAATAATATCGACATATTGTGTCTACTTATTTTTATACTGACTTTTACAGATGTCTAATCAGTTTCTTGATGTAAAGTGAAATTCATCATGGAAGTCGCCGTACTTTTCTTTTTTCAACATAACACCGTTAATTCAGTTCTTTGGTCTAACATATCTTTATTGTTAGGAAACTTTATAATATGCAATTTTCCTTGTAAACATAGGGGACATGGATCATATTAGGATTTACAAGTTCTAGCTAGTTTTAATAACTAGAACTTGTAAATCCTCATATGAATCTAGCTAGTATAACATTTGTCATCGAAATAGCGACATATTGGTGATGGGCTTGCAACATTTGGTATGTGGGGAAAGCAGTTGTAAACTAAATTTTAAGTTGTAAATAACTCATCGCCCACAAGGCTGCATAAACGCTTTTGAACTTAGTCAAGACTGAGGATTGAGTAGACCCGGTCCAGATATGGCAACAAATGTGTTTACTTAATGTACTAACGTAACTCTTTGTGTGGGGCATTTGCTATATTTATAGAAGAGTGATCAATCTCGTAGGTGGTGCGTTTAGAGATTTAGTATAGTCACAAGAATCAACGTTGCATAGTGACTGTCGGTTTCACGACTTGAGTGATCTTCAGATCAAGATATATATCGGTATGAAGCTCAAATTTAGTAAGATTTTCTGAGCTTTTAAAAGTGGCGTCTAGAATATTTTAAGTAACCATGAATTAGCGAAGTTATAGAATCTGCAATATCCACCGAATGTCAGAATCAAATGGCCGGTTGCAGCAGTGTTGCAGCCTCATTCTTGAAAACGAAAATATCCCGAGCTTTGTAATTCTTACAATGCCTAACCGTTTGAACATTAAAAAAATATTTTATTATTTCAAGCTTTTCATTATTGTTTTAACGTTTTATTTAAAGAAAACAAAAAAAAACTTCTTTTTCTTAGTGGCGAAAAGAAAGTTAATGGAAACATGCCACATTTGCTGTTTTGCTCTCTATAAATGATATCCGGCTTAAGATTTTTAGCTTGCTTTTTGTTTCTCAAACAGAGTAAAGAGCACAATTATACTATAAAAAAGAAAAAAAAAAGAAAATGCGACTTTAAAAAAATCCCAGGTTTCAAAATATTTAATCATTTTTCGGTATATTTTGGGATTTTTCAAACTGATTCTATCTATCTATCTATCTATCTATCTATCTATATGCCATCCTCGCCCTGTCGGTTGACGCTTCAGAATACGCCGACTGCACCTCTGCAGTTGAGTAAGACGCCCCCACCCCGTCCTAGGTATGACCATAAAATACATCCTGCAGCAAGGCCTCTGATCGGGGGGTTTTGAGGAGCGTGGAACAACCTCTTAGTTGCTGTTGTTCCCAGGTCCACCCTGTTAGGGACCCAGATATGGGCAAATACTTATTACCAGTAATACATTTTTGAAAAATTATTACAAGCAATACATGTTTGAAAACAAAAAACATTACAAGCAATACATTTTTGAAAAAAACTTCTACCAGCAATACACCTGACTCTCGACAAAAACCCTTTTTACAAAAATAGGTGAATGAAACCTGATGTAAAAACTGCTTTCTTACAAAGAATACACATTCTATTCATACTAAAAATCTTTTCGGTATTAAATAACACATTGAGGTTGCTATGCCATAAAACAAAATAAACCTAAAACTCTGCGATCCTAATATTATAATTATATTTCATTATTCATATTTCATTGGCCTTTTTACAACACTCAGGTTGTTTTACATCGCTAAAACGTTGAGTAAGTAGCAGGCGTCGAAAATAAAGAATTAACTTCAGATTTGATTTGAACTCGCATCTCTGAGAGCCCATCTGTTATGACCACTGTGTGTGTGTGTGTGTGTAACGAATGTACGGCCGCAATCTTCGATGGATTTCCACCAAAATTTACATGCACATGCTCCAAGTTAGTGAAAAGGCCAAGACCGTTTTTGCATTTCCCAACTCCCATCGATAGTGCAAATAATCGATTTTTCATGCTTCTTCGGCAGTTTTCATGTAGTTTGCGGCCATTTTCTACTGACTGACACGAGTGTTAACTAGCATGCTAACATGCAAAAAAAAAAAATCGATAGCTGCATTCGTCACAAGTGGGAAAAATTTAAATCTGCATGGCACATTACTCCAATTGGCTCATTCGCTTTCTTAAACTCAAGGTTGATTCTGATTCCGCAGAACTGGTTTGGGTGTGAAAAAGTATTTGTTGTTAACATTCTTTTTTCATTCGTTTTTTTCCAGTTACGAGTTCTTTTTTAAAGCTGATCGTTTTGTGTTCATTTTCTTCAGTTCTTTTTTCGTAACAGAATTAATGTTTAGTATAGAGCTTACAAAAAAATCGCAGTGTGAGATAGGCAAGAAGTAAGGCATGTAGCAACATCAGCACGGCAAAGGGCACTCCTTTAAAGCCAAGGAAGGGCAAAAATATTTTAAGTCAAGTGATAGCGATTGCTGTATGAGTCGTACGATTTCTGAATCAAGCACGGGCAACGCCAGGCCATGCTGCTAGTTCTTCTATATTATATTTTCCTCACGCTGTATTCAAACAACATTATTGATTATATGAGTGATTTTATAATACCAGTAATAAAGGCGTGATTCTTTCTGTATAGATCGGTAATTCTAGCTAGGATCAGAGAGTATTATCTGTTCGTGGTGTGAAAATTATTACCCGTAGAATATACATACGGACTATATAGTGCAGTCACCCGTCATTTTTCAATGTATGACGGTACAGCAACTGAGTTTCGCACAGATGATCTGATTATGGTGGTGTGCAGAACCAACCAGATCTTTTGGAAGAGCCCATTACAGAGAACATATTGTGGTACAAGGTCCCCAAATGACCCTCCTCGGGTTTAGAATTCAGAGTTGTCCTTCACCTAGCTCTAAGGACCCAGTCTGTCCGAGCTATTTGCCTATAGCTGTGGGGAGAAGAGATGGAGTCATACGTTTCCCAAGAGTAAATGCCTATATATATATATATAGGCAGATAGATAGACTGGGTTCTTTAGCCTTGGATGGTAAGTGGTCTCAGAGAAGGACAACTCTGATATCAAAACCTGCTGAGGGTCGGTTGGAGACCTTGAGGCACACGGTGCACCAGGTACCTGTATTCGGGCCTTTAAAAAGTGTGGTTGGTTCTGCACGAGACTTTCACCACTATAATCAAATCATATGTGCAGGTTGTCTGACTGTCGGTTCCTAGGAACTGAGGTGCCTGACCCTCATACGTTCGTAAAAGGGTCTCCGGTAGACGCGGGTCAACGGACCGCGTCGATCAACGACGGGAGAGTCCACGATATATATATATATATATATATATATATATATATATATATATATATATATATGTGTGTGTGTGTGTGTGTGTGTGTGTGTGTGTGTGTGTGTGTGCACTTTTACTTCTATTACTTTTACTTCTACTGCAAACAATTGTTGCGTGGAAAGAGTGATTAGATAAACAAAGAAATCACCAAGTGATCTTCTTCTTCTTCTTCTTCTTCTTCTTCTTCTTCTTCTTCTTCTTCTTCTTCTTCTTCTTCTTCTTCTAAGTGCTGTGTCCCTTCAGGACGTGGGCGATCATAGCTCTCCATAACTTCCTGTTCTTAGCAATGGTTGTCTTTTTGCTATCTCCTCCAATCCCTGCTCCTGCCAACCATTTTCACAAACTCGTTGGTAGGCTATTCGCTGCTCTCTTGTGTCCCTCTTGCTTTCAATAGGCCTTGTGGGTGAAAAATTCTTTAACTCCTCTTTTCTCATTACCTGTCTTAGAAATTTCAGCTATCTTCTTCTGATTCTAAGTACAAATTTCCATTAATGGCTGTATAATCGAAAACGAACTGTGCTTTGCGATGAAAATCAGATGAAAGAAAAACTAAAATATTAATAATGATCTTAGAAATCCCAACTGCTTAAAAACCCGGAATGAGAAATTGGGGAACAGAGTTTGAATTCCAGCTGTTTTTTTTTTTTTACATTCGCTTACGCACAAATTCCCTTGGGAAAGGTATAAATCCATCTTCTTCCATCTATGGGTTAAATAGCAGAATTGTAATATTTATTGCAAATAATGCCATACTTTTTCATCATTAGGGTATATATATATATATATATATATATATATATATATATATATATATATATAGAGAGAGAGAGAGAGAGAGAGAGAGAATATTAGTGGTAAATATACACATACATTTGCAGAATTGCATCTAGAAAAGGCATTGTTATCTCCAATAAATGATTAATACAATATTCAGTTAAAAAATGTAATTATACTTACAATCAAAATATGTTTCGGCTTTAAATAACACACAAGGGGTTGATAAGCCGTAAAAAATAAATCACTCAATATCTTTTATATGTACTTAATGTGCATGCGTATGATTAAACCTGTATACTCGTAAAGGTGGATCATTACGACCGTAGCTTTTTTCTCATTAGCTGAATTTAATTAATTGATTGATTTCTTTTATTAATGGAGAACATTTGGTTAAATACTTTGATAAGGAAGAATATTTTTGAAGAGTAATATTTATTGCAAATAATGCCATACTTTTTCATCATTAGGGTATATATATATATATATATATATATATATATATATATATATATATATATAGAGAGAGAGAGAGAGAGAGAGAGAGAGAGAGAGAATATTAGTGCTAAATATACACATACATATATGTATAAAAATAATTCCAAGAGGATATGATCCAGGTAGAACTATAAATTGACCGAGAGGTTAGAGTCTTAATTTTTCATGCAAAGCCGCTCCTTATCTCCGTTGTGAAGTGCATATTAGCGTAGACAGAAACCTTCGTAGGCTGACCAAGATACTCTCATGGAATATGACCAAATCAGGTTTATTCTTCACCCTCCTCCCTTGCGATCCACACACTTCTTCCGTCGGTGTTTCTGTGCTTGGAACTCATTGGTGAAGAAGCTTTTATCCTGTTGATCAATAAAACGTAATCAACCACACATAAGATGTTCCCATCACGGCAATACTGGTTCCTATCCAAGTGTCGGGGAAACAGATGATAGTCAGAAGGGGCGAAAAAAGGAGAATAGGGAAAGTAGTCAACTTGATTACACCACGATGCCAAATGCTGTCCAAATAAGGAAATATTCAAGAAAACAGGCTGGATTCGCCTCAATGTCAGATTTTCTTATGTGATCAGACTGCTGTGCTTTTGATCAGGTGTTAGAAGACATGGCACCCAACAAGTAGAAACCTTTGTCATATAAAGTTCATTGTGCCTGAATATTCTCACCTCTCATATGAGATATGCTAATAGCATTGGTTATTTGATTTATAGTTAATTGCCTGTTATGCATCACCATGTGGTGAACATGATCAATGTTTTCCTTGGTGGTGGCAGTTGCAGGACGTCTAGATCTTGGGTTGTTTTCAAGATTCTCCCCCTTCCCTCCTAAATTCAGTTGCCCACTTTTGCACTGTTAATAAAGCTGGAGCATCATCCTCTTATGTAGCAACCATGTCAGCATGAATGTCTTTGGGGGCTAAACCCCCACTCACATTTTTTTTCTTTTTGTGAGTACTTGTGTTATGGGAACTTACCCATAATAATAATGGACTATTTCGGACATCATAAATACTGCGCCTCAAGTGGGAGCAGCGTGCAGAGTCAGTCAGTCAGAGTCAGAGTCAGAGACAGACAGAGTCAGACGATTACTGTAAGACATTGGAATAGTGATACTTGTCGAGACAACATAGTTCACTCTCACCAAATCTGATAGTCATTACTAATACTTCTACTTCTTTTTTCTGTTTTTAATATATCTGTGTTATTCCATACTTGTGTTCGATTATTCTTCATTGGTTCTACCTTGGACCATCACCGTGGTACAAGGAACTTGGACCATAACAAGTGGCGACGAAGAAACCCCAAATAACGAACTCTCTACGCGGAGGACATACTGTTTTGCTATCCTTCGCACATAACAAGTGGCGACCTGGAAACCCCCAAAAGAAAAACAAACTCTCTATGCGGAGGACATACCTTTTTTGCTATCCGTCGCACATAACAGTGGTCGACGAGTAAACAGTAAAAAAACAAGTTCTATGCGTGATTTCTAAAAAAAGAAAAGGTCTGCGAAAACATATTAAAAAAAAAAGAATTTTCTTTTTGGATATCAAATTTATTGGAAACAAAGGAATTTTTTTGCGTACACAGGTTTCAGAATTTCAGGTTACACTAGAGTAAAATACGTACACAAAATTACGTTAACATGTAAGATTTTAAGTCAACCATTTGAACAGCAGCAAAAGTACGAACAGAAACATCTTGAATTACAAGAACTATTGCTACGTGTAATGCCAAACAAAGAGCAAAAATCCGAGAACGAAACAGTTCTATAACAAGACGCTATTTGGAGTACTGTCGAAGATTTCACGCACGCACCTGACGAAGATAAAACTTTTGCAAATTACTTCCGAAGGTACGAAGATCTATATGAATTTGACTGCAAAGATTGGACAGACGCACGAAAAGTACGTCTATTACTAAGAAAATTAGGCACATGCGAATATATCAAATTCGTAGATTATATCCTTCCAAGGAAAACAAATGAGCTAACTTTCAAAGAAGCCATAAAACTGCTAACAGAACTTTTCAGCCATAATACCTCACTATTCCACAAAAGATGGAAATGTCTGAACCTTACAAAAAAGGACAGCGAATATTACATAACTTTCGCGTCTATTGTTAATAAATATTGTGATGACTTCAAATTATCGGAACTTAGCGCGGACAATTTCAAATGCTTAATTTACGTCCAAGGCCTGGTCTCAACCAAAGACGCGGAAATAAGACGCAGAATCCTTACTAAATTGGAGAGTTAACAAGATTTGACACTTCAAAAACTAGCCGAAGACTGTCAGAGATGCATCAATGTGAAGAAAGACTCAAAAGACATAGAAGAAGCTGGCATAGCACACATACGTAAAGTACGAAGACAAACCAACTTTCCCTCCTCAGAAACAAACCAAACAAATATTCCCCGCCTCAAGAACAGGTAAAACAAACTTTTCTAACTCTAAAAGTCAATATCAGAAAAAACTACCACCCAGTCCATGCTATCGTTGTAGGACGTGGCATTGGTTTAAAGACTGTACATACCGTTTTAAAACTTAAAAAAACATGCAAAAAAATAGGACACAAAAGTTCTCATTGTTGGTCTAGAAGAGAAAGCAAAAGCAGAATAAGAATCACGAGGACTGACCAAGCTGATGAGATTAACATAAGGAAATACGTACAAGTTGAAATGCAAAACAGAAAAGTCAGGCTACAGCTGGATTCTGTCTCAGACTTAACTATTATAAACCTACAAACATGGAGAAAACTGAACAAACCTGTCATGTTAAAAACGGATAAAATTGCTAGATCAGTTACGGGGAGAAAGATAAAATTTGAGGGTGAAGTAATTACAAATGTAACATTTAATGGAATGACGAAAAAACTAAAAATGTACGTCTTAAGAAATACAGAAAACCTATTCGGAACGGACTGGATGCAAAAATTCGAATTGTGGGACTTACCAATAAGTACATACTGCCAAAATGTAAAAAGTTTATCTACCGAGGCAGATAAATTAAAAGAGAAACTAAAAACGAGTTTCCCCGAAGTATTTTCAGCAGGTCTCGGAAGATGTAAGAAAATGGCAGCAAATATCGAAATAAAAGAAAACGTTCAACCTATCTTCAAGAAAAAAAAGGAGCGTACCGTTTGCGTCAATAGAAAAAATTGATCAAGAAATGACTAGACTTGAAAACACTGGCATATTGACAAAAGTAAAATACAGTAAATGGGCCGCACCGACGGTCTACGTAAAAAAGAAATCTGGAGAAACTCGAGTTTGCGCTGATTTTTTTACAGGTTTGAACGCAGCAATAAAGGACTACTACTATCCTCTACCCAGTCCAGAAGAAGTATTCACTAAATTAAATGGCGGAAAATTTTTTTCAAAAATAGATTTAAGTGAAGCGTACTTGCAAATTCCAGTCGATGAGGAAAGTTCAAAACGACTGTGCATAAACACACACAAAGGATTGTACAAATACCAAAGATTACCATTAATGTCGCGCCGGCTATATTCCAACAGACAATGGATACTATGCTTGCCGGACTAGAGTACACGATTGCATACCTGGATGACGTATTGATAAACAGCGAAAGTGTTGAACAAAATTGGGAACATGTACAAGAGAATACAAAGCTATGGATTCAAAGTAAAAGAAAACAAGTGCGATTTTTTCATGAAGGAAATTAAATACCTTGGCCATATAATAGATCAAGAAGGTAGACGACCAGACCCTGAAAGGTCAACAGCAATAAAAAAAATGCCTGTTCCTAAGAACATAACAGAACTACAAAGTTGTCTAGGCTTAGTGAGTTACTATCAGGAATTCATATCTCAAATGCATAAACTTCGCGCACCACTGAACGAGCTGCTAAAGAAAGAAAAAGTTTGGCAGTGGACAGATCAATGCCAGGAAACATTTGAAAAAATAATTAAGACGTTAACTTCAGATTTATCTTTGGCAAACTACGATCCAAAACTAGAAATTATTGTAGCAAATGACGCGAGCGCCTATGGAGTCGGGGCGTGTATATTACATAAAATGCCAGATAGGACAATAAAACCCATCGCACATGCTTCTCTAACGTTACTACCAGCAGAGAAAAATTATTCACAAATAGAGAAAGAAGTTCTGAGAATTATCTTCGCAGTCACAAGGTTTCATAGGTATATCTATGGCAGATATTTTACTCTGCAGACGGATCACAAACCGTTACTAACAATTTTTGGTTCGAAAAAGGTCTACCGGTTTACACTGCAAATAGGCTACTTAGATGGGGAACGATTCTTCTGAACTACAATTTCAGATTGGAATACCTATCAACGAAAAAGACCGGGCATGCGGATGGTCTGTCGAGACTTATATCAACAAAGATAGAACCATTGGAAGATACGGTAATCGCAACCCTAAGAAATGAAGAAGATATCAGAACAGTACTATGTTGTACAGTTAGAAACCTCCCAGTCACACTACAAGACATAAAAAATGAAGCCAAAAACAACGAATTCATAAATGAAACAAAAGCAAAAATAGCAGAAAAAAATGAGCAAATATCGGACAGCTTTTCTCTATGCGATAATGTGCTACTTTACAACGAAAGGGTTGTAATTCCGAAAACACTACAAAAGCGAATCTTAAAGGATTTCCACAGGGGACATCCTGGAAAAAATAGAATGAAGTCGCTAATGCGAAGCTATGTATATTGGAAAAATATAGACCAGGATATTACTCAGATGGTGGAAATGTGCAAGGGTTGTAATTTAGCAGCCAAAGCACCGCCAATCATCCACAAGCCATGGCCAGAGACTGATCGTCCGTGGTCAAGAATACACGCAGATTATGCAGGACCAATTGACGGGTTCTACTATTTAATCATAGTGGATAGTTATAGTAAATGGCCGGAGGTGTTTCGTTGCAAAAATCCTACTTCGGAAACGAACATAAATTGCTTCCACGAACTATTCGCTCGGTTTGGAGTAGTGGATTGCCTAGTCACAGATAATGGAACGCAATTCACATCAGCAGATTTCCAAGAGTTTTGCGAAAATTATTAAGTAAAACATATAAAATCCCCGCCTTATCACCCAAGATCAAATGGACAAGCGGAGAGATTTGTTGATACACTCAAAAGAGCGTTACGAAAAGCATATGATCTGCCTACGGAGAAAGCATTACAACAATTTCTTTAGGTATATCGAATTACGCCAAATAATGCTACACCATCGACATTATCACCCGCAGAAGTGATGCTCGCTAGAAAAATCAGATCAGCATTTGATAAATTGCTGCCAAGTCAAACGAAACAAGTAACACAGCCCTACGCACCAAAAAGAAAATTCCTTCCAGGAGAAAAAGTTTTTTTTTAAAGCATATAAAAATAATACATCTTACTGGTAGCAATTGACAATTGAGAAAAGAATCGGCAATATGATTTACATAGTACAGGAACAAAAATTCTCACATAGAAGACACGTAAATCAAAAAAGGAAGAGACCGTTACAGAATGCTAACGGTCCACCTCAAGAAGAGGCAATGGACACGATTTTCGATATATTTGATATAAAAAGACCTCAAACAATGCCAGAACCAAGAAAATCGTCCAGAAAAAGAAAGTTCACAGAACCATAGGAAATAGATCCAAAGAAAAAAAGATATTAAAAACCCTGCTACGCAAAAGCTTCGGACTGTTCACTTTATATATATATATATATATATATATATATATATATATATATATATATATATATATATATATAAGTTATAGAACATTAAGTGCTGGTGTTAATAAAATAGTGCTCGATGTAAAATAACAGAGCTATTAAGTTTATATAAATAAATATATATTTTTCCTCAGCAGTAGCACGACTCGGAGTATCATGCAAAACGCAATATTCAGATGTTGAGTAGAGACTGAGCGTTATATAATTTTAATTTTATTAAAAAGAAAATTTGTCGTGCTGTGAAAATCATATCCGTCTGCGTTGGCGGAAACCACACTGTGACTCAGGCAGTATATTGTCAACTATTTTCTGGTTTAATCTTAATAGGAGAACAGAGGCTAAGATCTTACCTGCCGAAGAAAGGAAATCAATCCCTCTATAATTACAACATAATTCCCGGGTACCTTTACCCTTATATATAGGTATCATTGTTACATCCCTCCAATCTTTTGGCACTTCTCCATCTCTCCAAATCTTTACAATAAGATCCTGGCTAAGTTGACTTAAATGTGTTCCACCGTAACAAAATATCTCAGAAGGAAGGCCATTAACCCCAACAGCGCAGCCCATGTTGAGTCCCTCATGCCTCGCAGAATCTCGCCCAGCGATGTTTGGCTGTCAAGTTCTACCACTATGGGTCATTGGGGTATTTTCTCGAGAACTCCAGGGTTCGCATTTGAAGGCCTGCTCAGTATCCCATCAAAGTGTTTTTTCCATCTTTTGTCCATGTCACCCATGTCTGTGAGATCATTGTCGTAATCTGCCCTGAAAGGAGCGATTTTGGTGGATCTGGGGGCCAAATACTTGTTTTGTCAAGCGTACATCTGATTGATATTTGTATTCGTTGCATTTTTTATTTCATCTGCTAGCTCTGACCACCATTTCTTCTGCATCGTTCGAAGAGCACGCTGAGCTTCTGCTTTTGCAGCTTTAAACTCCTTGCACAGATTATTGTGTTGTTCTTTGGGTAGGCCTTTTTGCAACATAGAACTTCATATTTGATTCTTTCTTGCAATAATTTCCTTGATAGCATCTTCATTTCTGTCTCGATGTTTTGCTGGCATTTTACCCAAAACTTCCTCAGCAGATTTATATATATTCTTCTTCAACGAGTCCCATGAAGATATATCATTGAGTTCAGCAGGTCGTTGCTTTAGTAACTCCTGCGTTTCCAGGTAGTGCAGTTTCGCGACATTCAGACGTGCAGGAGGCTTTCCATTGTTTTGTCTAATTGCTGGTTTAAAAACAAAGTTCAACTTGGCCCTCACTAGGGCATGATCAGACCAACAATCCGCACGACGCATAGATCTAACAATATGGACATCCTGCATATCTCTCTTGCGGACGATGACGTAATCAATGAGATACTATTGGTGTGAACGGAGATGCATCCACGTAGTAACATGGTGTTGATTTTCTCGACGCCATATTTACCCAAACTACTCCAGGTCTCCCAATCCGCACCAACTCGGGCGTTAAAGTCACCGAGGAGGACAATCTTTTCATCTCATATATATATATATATATATATATATATATATATATATATAAGTGAACAGTGACGTCAACACTCAGATGTGACAGGCTGTTTCATGCTGGACGCAATCGTCAGGGCGATTGTGTCCAGCATGAAACAGCCTGTCGCCTCTGAGTGTTGGCGTCAATGTTCACTTTTATATTTATATTTACATACGCTCTATCTCTGATATTGAGCACTTTATCGCATAAGTATACCACACCTTAAATCCATATTTCTTCATATATATATATATATATATATATGCAAATATATATATATACATATAAATACACACACACGGACATATATATAAATACATATATACATATAGATGTATACATACATTTACATATATATATATATATATATATATATATATATATATATATATATATATATATATATATATACGTATGTATATACACATATATATATATACACATATATAAGCGTGCATGTTCTTTGAATTTGGCAAGTATATATATATATATATATATATATATATATATATATATATATATATATATATATATAGTGTGTATGTTTGTGTTTGTGTGCGTGTGTGTTTGTGTGTAGGGGAGTGATATAGCTGTTTTGGGAAATTCTCGAAATGAGTTCCGCTAGGATGCCTTTTATTACGTGTTAAGATGTCCTATCTTTAAAAATTGTGTTTGAATAAGAAAAGTTATGAACATATTCTTCAAAAGACAAACTTTCACAGGCGAAGAGAAATTCAATTATGGCATCTGTAAAAAAAAGTTTTTTTTTATATTTGAATTCTTTCTTACAAGTTGAGAATAAAAAAGCATGAAAAACAAAGTCCATATGAAAAAGGAGTGAAAAGATTGCCAAGTATAAAAATGATTACCTCGTGTTAAACCCACAGAGAAACTTTCAAAGAGAGAAAAAGAGAGAGAGAGAGAGAGAGAGAGAGAGAGAGAAAGTGTGAGTGAAAGAGAGAGAGGGGGAAAATAAATGTGAAGAAAGATTGTGTGTGTGTGTATGTGTGTATATGAGAGACAGAGAGAATAAGTGAACGTGTAAAGAGGGGAAGTCGGGAGTAGTTGAAGTAGGAAAATCGAGAATGCTAAGCTTGGATGAAATTAAGGGAGAGCAAAAAAGGACGAGTGAGAAAACTGAGGAAAAACGGGGGTGGGGAAATGAGCGACAAAAAACATAAGGGATGAAGCAGAGTACAAAGAAAAGAAATAAGCATAAGAGCGAAGGAAAGAAAGAAAAAAGAGGAAGAAAAACAAGAACCAAAAAAACATAAAAGAAACGAAGAGACATAAGAATATAAAGTGAAGAAAGAAAGAAAGAAAGAACACAAAAAGAGTGAAAGAAAAAAGACGGTAAGATATGATGAAAAAAACAAAGGGAAGTAAACGAGAAAAAGTAGAGAAAGTGTGTGTGTGTGAGAGAGAGAGAGAGAGAGAGAGAGAGAAAGAGAGAGAGAGAGTTAAAAAAAGGAAAGAAAAAATATGATATTTTCAAAAAAAATCAAACGTGAAATAAACGCGCAATGGAGGAAAGAGATCCTATGCCTGAAAAAGCAATTTTTTTTCGGATTCTCGAAGCATTATAAGGCACTATTCGACGGAAACGCACTCCATGGCTGGTTCAGTTTCTCCGGCTAATGGAACCACAGGTTCGAGTTCTGCCAGGGGTGTATGCTTCTTAAATAAGGCTTCTCGAATACTGAGGCCGGTAGACGAAAATTAATATATTGTTTAACAAATAAACGGAGCGTCTACTCTAATATGGGAATTCACTAAAAATTTCGTTTAAGTAATAAAATCTGTCGGATTAATAAATAAAAATATCAATCACTTCTTTAGAAATATATATATATATATATATATATATATATATATATATATATATATATATATATATATATATATATATATATATATATATATATGAATCGGAGAGCCGAGTTCGAATTCCAGTTGAATCCATTACATTCACTTACGTGCTAATGCCCTTTCGAAAAGTATGAATTCTCTTCCTCTTCCTCCGGCTATGGGTAAATAGCAGGACAGACAGGGTTCTATAGCATTGGATGGCAACTGGTCGACTGTAGAAAGAAATGGCAATCTACTGCGAGAAAAAATCTGCCTCGTCAGTCATGTATCAAAAGATACATGATCGCCTAAGCGTGTATCACGCATAGCACATAACTGACTGATGATAAAAATATAGTTTTATTGTATGCTATTTTTCTGGGTAAAAGTGTTCAAACTCAGAGATAGTACGTATTTGTTCATTTTCATATATATATATATATATATATATATATATATATATATATATATATATATATATATATATGTAACATTTTCAGATATATATATAAAATTTTCAAATATATATATATATATATATATATATATATAAATGAGCTGATGTAGCACGCGAGCGCGCACACACACATACACACATATATGTATATTAAATACGTATAAAAGAGATTGGCTTATTGTTTTGTTTTTACGGTTTATCAACCTTTTGTGTATCATTTAAAACCGAACGTTATTTTTTATTGTTAGAATTAGTCTGTTTTGTTGCGAATGAATTTTGCATTAACATTTTCGGAAAATTATTATTTTTCCATATCTTCCCCAAGCGTATTTACGCGTAAGTGAATAATACGAACCAGACTGGAATTCGAACTCGCCTCTCCGATTTCTCATTCTGAATCCGCTATCCATTTCACCAACCGCACGTCCATATAAACGTGAAATTGACTGTTTGACTATGCATAATATGCAGAATAATGTGTATACGTTTGTAGTTGTGTATGTGTGTGTGTGTGTGGAGGTGTGTGTACGTGCGCGCGCCCGCGTGTGTGCATCTAAGTGTAGAAGTGCGCAAGTCTTGAGGAGTAAATGTATTGGAATCCATTTGACAGATATTAAGTATCCTTGACGTACGATTTTCAGTACTAAATATGCTCATACACACTCGTCTGCACACACAGACTCACACACACACACGCATACACACACGCACATGCACAAACACACACCTGCCACGCGCGTGCACACACACAAATATATGCACACTGAAATTATATATATATATATATATATATATATATATAAGGAAGAGGTTATAGTAGTTCCAACGAGAGAAAAGTGTGTATATTAGAAAGAAGAGAGAAGCCGCAAACGTTTTTGGTTGTAATGTGATTTTTCAAAAATTACTATGCTTTATTTTCCATAATTTTGCTACACGTGTTTCCGGTCTCGCAACCGTCATCAGGCAAAGGG
>OZ038476.1:50763023-50775523 GCA_964036315.1 Acanthosepion esculentum | reverse complement strand
ATATTTCTAACGTAAATCTAACTGTAATAATATTTTAGATGTTGTTTAAAAAAGAATTTTCGTAGCTATATCTAAAAAAAATTTTTTTTTGTGCTTAACTATTGAAATATTTATAAAGATTTAAAATACCCAAGTCTTTATTTAACCCTAGTTTATATGTATTTAATTTTAAAATCCAGTATTTTTCCTTTTTTTCTGCGTGTGTATGTGGAACTGAAATATATATATACATATATATATATATATATATATATATATATATATATATATATATATATATAGCATATAAATTACATTTAAGCTTGAAATAGACTATCACCACTCGGTTTTGTCTTCCGTATTTCAATTTACACACGATATATTCCTGATATTGACCATTTTTACCCATAAATATAGTATACCGTAAAATTATATTTTACAATATATCTATATGTATATATATGTATCTCTCTCTCGATATATATATATACAGATATATATGAGTAAAAAAATATCTGTATAATTCGGGGTATATTCTCGACTATTTTTTAACAAAAAGGATGGGAAAGGAGAAAAACTTATTTTCTGGTCCCGGAACATTGAAGAAGAAGAGAGACTACGTTTCGTTACGTTTCCTTTCCCAATTCTTAATTTCTACTACAACTGTCCCAACTTAATTCCCTTGAGCGAAAGAATGTATCCGTCACGATTCTCGAATTTTTTTTACTTCTTCATTTTTTTTTTCTCTGCTATGTTTTGCCCTGTTGGTTCTCCCTCTTTAAGATTTAAAGATTTCAGGTTAATTAAACACCAATTTCAACTTTTCTTCCAATCCATTTGACGAAGATATTGGAAAAATATCAAAGAGTGAACATTAATATGGACCGTGTTGCATTGTGGGTTGTTCTTTGCTTTGAGTCTTTTTATATTTTTTTTTTATTATTTTGAATTAAGGAGTTTCATTCACAAGAGGACATTTACATTATAGAAATTTTTTTTATAATATTCTATAATTCCCATTATTTCAGCATTAATCTTTGAGAGTTTTGATTTTGAATTTTCAATTCGGATAAATATTCCGAAGGACGTTTTTGGGAAGTGAAAAAGAAAAACAAAAGTTTTTTTTTTTTTAAGAAAAACTTAAGAGATTTTACCGGGTATCCTTCGCGCCCCCCCCCCCACACACATATATAAATACATACATATATATGTATATATAAATATATATATATATATATATATATATATTTATAAACGTGTGTGCGTGTTAGTGCGTGTGTTGTGCGTGCGTATGTTGTGAGTGTGTGTACACAAACACACACACACACACACTTTTTCACTACCCCAAAACGTCCTTCGGAATATTTATCCCATATATATATATATATATATATATATATATATATATATATATATATATATATATATATATATATATATATACATATATATATATATATATATATGGGGGATTAATATTCCATATATATATATAATTTACGTTGGACTTAAACCAAATATGTCTTAATGAAAACCTTCCCAAATTCACCTAATATATATATATATATATATATATATATATATATATATATATATTGTGTGTGAATTTGGGAAGGTTTTCATTAACATATGTTTGGTTTAAGTCCAACGTAAGTTATTTGTTAAAGATTTAAATTTATTAGTTTAGGAACATGTTTAGAATCAAAACAATTTTATTTTAAATCTTTAACAAAATAAAAAATATATATGCTGGTTGTATTTGGACAGTTTTTAAATTATACATGTTCGGTGAAGGACCAACGAATGTTCGTTGTTATGGATATTTTATTCATTTTTTCTTATGTTTTGAACCAGGTTCCGGACCAAAATGAAGAAAAATATCAATAAAGAATTTACTGTGGTTTCATATATATATATATATATATATATATATATATATATATATATATATATATATATATATATATATATATATATATAATTATTTTAAAAAAATATGATTTCATCGTAAAGAGTTCTCATGTTTCATAAACAGAAGCTAAAAAAACAGCTCTGTTTTATCCTAAAGCGAATTTTGGAATAACTAATCTTGAAATTTACGGAGCTTTATAAGAATATACATTCACAATATTAATTTCATGGAAACGGCGAATCCAATTATTTTAATAAGGGGCGTAAGGATTAACATATTGTACGACCGTATTAGTTACTTTTGGAAAGAGGTTAAGTCAAGGTTGGGCCGGAGTGTCTATTTTCAAGCGAATGATGACATCAGTTTGACGCATATCGTCTGGTCTGTTTCAACGACAGAGAGTTGTTGACATTATTATTATGCCGTTAAATTCGTATTAGTATACCTTAAGATTTTTTTTTCTAAAATGGTTGTTTGTATATAAATACGTCGTATTGAAATGCAATTTGTTTTTTTATATATATAAGAAAAATATTTTTTTTTTATATAGATATATAAGAAAAAGAAGTTGAAAATCTGATACGAGACATATCATGCCATAGCAACATGTCTCTCCATCTCAATTTAACTTTTGAAAATCATAGATATTTTTGTCAATTAATTTTTATGACCGACTTTTCCAAGTTACGAATAATCCTTCTCAGATTAACTTTGTCCGTAGTTCGGAAGAAAAGTACAGGAAGCTTTTGACTTTCTTGAGTCATTATCAAGGTGGGTACTTTTCTTCCGAAATAAACTTTGGACAATTTCTGACGGGATTTCCTGCTTGTCTGAGACGGATTATTTGTAACTTGAAAAAGTCGACCATTAAAATTAATCGACACAAAATGCCTGTCATTTTAATAGTATTTGACTTAAATGACATTTGCTGCCTAAATACATATGATTTAGCTCTTGAAAATATATTTCAATTGAGCACTTTTGAATGAGAAGCTAATTCTATAAACAGCAGCCACCTGTGCTAATGCAAAAGCTCTTCAGTAAAATGAATGGAGCCCTCTGGCTGATTGGCATTTGTTTACATTTGTAAAAACAATACGCTAGATTTAGCTGTTTCATTCTGTCGAATGAAGATAGCTAAGTTGTAGAAACTCTGACTGACACCAAATCAGTTAGGTTTCAATCCTGGCTTGATACAATCAGGTGTCTAGTCGAACTGAGGAGCTGCGAAACAGTACTGTCTGCGAAGGACAGAATGATGTATATATATATATATATATATATATATATATATATATATATATATATATGTGTGTGTGTGTGTGTGTGTGTGTGTGTGTGTGTGTGTATGCTTTTGAACATAGATTTTTCCGATTCTTGTAATAAATATCTTTGCTCAGTTTCGTATCTTAACGTAAACAAAGACAATTTTTAAGATTTTTCATTTATTATTTTAATTTGTTGTATAAACGTAATTTTTATTGGCTTCCCATGTTTGAGTAGATGTTCTGTTTTTATTTATTAAGTAGCATATTTATTTATTTCCATCTACTGGATTCAATATTTGATGTAATGGAATAACCAGTCACCCCCATGAATGATTACACTATAGGTAGTAAGTACCTATAAAGTCAACTGTCTACGAGAGACTTGAGGAAAAGTGAGAGCGAGACGACACAAGCACGTCCAACGTTCCAGTTAGTGGCACTCACTACTAGATTGACCTGTGTGTATAACTGTACCGTATTTCATATTGTACTGGTTTTGTACAATAAACATTTCTTCGATTATCCACCTGGTGTTACGTATTTATTCCCTTAGCACGGAATATAACAATATTCAAGAAATCTTGTTCGAAAAATAGATGGAAATAGGAAAATGTGTTCAAACGAACACGCGAGCTACGATTTAGAAATGTGAAAATCAAGAAAGCGACAAAATTTAAATATCTGCGAAGCATTAGAATATATAAACATACCTTCTGAAAGCCAAACAAAGCATTAAGAAACATAAAAATATTCATTAGAAACAATAACAAGAGTATTGAACTATTGTGTAATATCAGCTTTCCTATATGGCAGTAAATGTTGGACAATTTAATCACAGATGATGCGTGTTAATAGAGATGTGGTTCTACAGAAGCATGTTGGGAATATCATAGCAATGAGAAATTTTTAAGGAACATGGAAACGAAAAATATACACTGAACATTTATTTGTCGGTGGGGATTGGATTCTAAAGTTGCCTGAAAAATGGCAGAAAACCTTGGAACTTATCAGTAAATGTTTATTTTATTTTTTTATATCTTCATATGTAATTAAGCATCTGATAAAACTCATGTTAATCCATCAAAGCTCTAGTGTAGGTATTTATGCTTAGTTCAGTATAAATGGAGAAGTGGGTACCAAGTTCAATAAAGTAAATACTGAAAGTAAAAAGAAGAAAAAGAAAATAAAATTAAAGCGCTTGTATCTGTTTCTCAGCCAGCAGTGAGTGCAATGCTTGGGTTGGATAATGCAGAAAAGTCATAAACTCTAGGAAAGGAACGGATAATCGACAAAATTGTCGACAGGCTGGAGAGTTTTAATTGATATGATGTTTCTCCTAAGCATGATAATTGGAACACGAACACTCTAACTCGTAGACTGAATAAAATTCGTTTCGGTTCAAAATTCACAACAGACATCTGAAGAAGGGCGGCGGATAAAAGTCTGAAACGTTGTGAGTATACCAACTAAGCGAAAGGAAAGTATACAATAATGATAATTCCTTTTTTTGTCTGCATTTCTGTGATGAGGAGTTATTATGTTCACTATTTATATTCAGACTATTGTCATCATCTTTATTGTTTTTTGTCTATATTTCTGAGATGAGGTATAGTAACTATTTACATTGTTTGGACTATTGTCCTCATCTTCATTGTCATATCCACGGCGAAATTCCATTGTATATCACCCGAAGAAGGCCGAGGCGTACAACGGCCATAACATCATGAATATGACAATAAAGATGAGGACAATATTCCGAACAATGTAAATATTGCAAATGTGTTGTTTTTATCACAAAGTTTCGGCCGTTGTTCACCAGGCCTTCCTCAGGTGTATATCGACCTGGGTAACCTATAGGAAATTCTGAACGGAAAATTTATTTAATCTACAGAGGTAGACTGTACTCGTCCAACTGTCCATGTCTAGTTTCACTCAGTGGAAACTGGCGAACAGAAACTGAACAGTACTAAATAAAAAAAAGAACTAGACGATATCCTTAGACATAAGCAGTGGAACGGGAACAATCTATCCCCGTAGATTAAATAGAGGGTAGCGTTCGGAATTCGCTGTAGATTAACCAGATCGATATATACCCGGGGAAGTTCGATATATGCACTACAGGTAAAAAGTTTGGGGTCACCCTACGTTTCATTAAAGCAAACACCTTAAAATCAGATATTTTTATGTTTTTAAGTAACAGAGATAGATAGATAGATAGATAGATAGGGACAAAAATGAGAAATATAAGAACAGTCAGAGACAGAAGTGAAGCGACAGAACTAGATATGAAGATAAATAGATAGATAGATAATGAAGAGACTGAGATAGATAGATAGATAGATATCTAGCTAGCTAGCTAGCTAGCTAGCTAGCTAGATAGATAGATTTAAACCACGTCATATTTTACTGGTTACAAAGTGGTCGTTCAATATTTTACTTGTAAATAATTTATTGCTTTGAGGTAACTTTTTATTATGACAATTTCTGAAGCCATTTTTAACAGGATTTCGGAAAGGAGATTTTATCTTGTTAAGTAAATCTGTAATTCAAGTTCAAATAACCGAGATTCAAAAGTAAAAAGTGACATCATGATCACTTAAAATATTCTCAATTTCACCTTTCACCTTGAAACGATCTGAGAACCTCATAAACGCTTACTAAATTGTAAGTGTCATAAATTAACACTATAAAATTGTGCATTACTTAAGTGGCATATCTAAAGAAGAAACGGTCTTTGCTGATTGGTTATCGTTTAAGTTGATGCATCCGGAATTCCCTGTATATTAACCAGATCGATATATACCTGGGGAAGTTTGATATATGCACTCAGGCAAAAAGTTCGGGTCACCCTGCTTTTCATTAAAACAAACACCTTAAGTGAAATATTTTTGTGCGTTTTTTTAAAGTAAAAGATATAGATAGATAGATAGATAGATTTAAACCACCTCATATTTTACTGGTTACAAAAAGGTCGTTCAGCATTTTACTTGTAATAATTTATTATTACTATTATTATTATTATTATTATTTATAAAGCGTATTCGGTTTTATTTTGAGAAAAAATGCACTTAACTCTAAAAAGATTATCATACAACATCGTATTTTGTTTCGTCAATAAAACCACCGCAAAGACGAATCCAAATTTAAACATTTTGATAGTAAGAATTGCCTGGAGAAAGAATGAAAATATAGATATATAAATATAAAGCAGATACACTGTATTTACTGAAACTTTTAAAGAAATGCACAGTGGTCCCAAATTTTTTGCTTGTAATGTATAGAAAATTGATTTTTATTTTTACTTAATAAACGGAACGAAACTTTTACTTTACTCAATATTTTTTTTCTCGACAGAATTGAAAGGTTATTTGAATGGAAAGATTAGAAGCAGAATTAGAACTAAAAAATAAACAAACAAAAAACTATGAATTTAGGTTTATGGTGAAATAAACGATTACGAAGGTCAATATGTGCCAAATTATCTCGTCTTTACCTTGACCGGATGCCATCTGATATTTCTGCAATTATTTTCATTCATCTTGAACTGGTATCAACTCTTCTAAAAAAAAAAACCAGGTCACCTAGGTGTAGGGTATTGGTTAACGAGCTACTTTTGGTTGACTGTGACTGCTAAGTAATGAGCTCAGTATTCACTGGCTACAGCATACTTAAGGTCTGGTGCCAAACTCAGTCAAAATTAGCAAAAGACAACTTTTGCAATAAATGAAACAGTTGGCTGAATGTGAGAACTGGTTCATCATGCGTTTTGCAGATGAGCATATAGTCTCTCAGACAATGACTGCACTAGTGACGTCAGTCTGTGCCAAGAGCTCCCAATCTGTAACCTCATGCTATATGAACTCAACTTAGTATACTTAGAAATGAAAATTCAATACTGGAGAAAGGACCGTTGCCTGATCTTTAAAATGCTTGAGGATATATTTCAAAAACATTATGTTGAAGTCATTTTTAGAAAAAAAAATCGCTAAAGATTCTGATTTTATCTAATAATAGGCTGGAGTCAGATAATGATAATGATACAATCGTAACAATGACAATGATTCAGATTGTGATAATGATAGGCTAATGATTATTTCAAATGTTTGGATGTGTGGGTGGTGTAACGGATATCGGCGCGGAAAGTTAAATCAGCGAGTCGATTTCAAATTTCGTACTAATCTGGTACGTACATTCTCGCATAAATTCGCTAGGGAATCTATTTCTTCTTACTGCTATGGATTTAATAGTAAGGTAAACTGGGGTCTCTCTAATCTTAGGAGGCAACCAGTTTAAAAGAAGGAAAACTCTGAATTCTAAGCCGCTGAGAAGGCAACAAGAAATCACTATCTTTCCAAAGAAGACATAGCAATCCGCAGATAATAAAGAAAAGAGAGAGCCATGATCAACTATGTCATGGATAGATATAGCATTAAAAAAATCACAAACAATTATTTACAATTAAGTAATTCATCGAGTCTAGAAGAAACCTCAACAGAATGCAGAAAGCCCTGGACGGTCGTTTCGTCTTACATTTGGGACTCATCACCAGCGGGCATCCACTACCGAGAATTAAAACTAGGACAGTTATGGTACCAGGGAAACGTCATGCCAAATCTTCCAACGGGCCTCGGTGACGAAGAGGTAGCGAATCAGACTCGATATAGCGCCGCTCGATCACCTATTCCGTGGTGGAACTCATCCGTGTTTCTCTTTTACCCATAGGACTGTGCCTCCGAGCCACGACTACTATCCCCAAGAAGCCGGTTCAATCAAGGATATACAAGTGATAGAAATTAGGAGGATTTGAGATAATTATAATTAAGTAATTCATCGAATCTAGACAAAACCTCAACAGAATGCAGAAAACACTGGAAGGCCGTTATAATTATAATATAATTATTTATAAACATACACGGGGCACTTGTTAATCATTTAACTCCAAGCAAGGCAATAAAGCCACTAGGGCGCAAGGAGTTACTGATTGTTAGGGAATATGAGAAAAATACAATTCAGGCGTGATAGGACAATAAAAGAACTAGAATTAAGAAGACAGAAAGTAACGATTGACATTGCATTTAGATATTTGAAGATCAAAATTGACTGGGAAGCAGGGAGCTGAGAGAGAATTTCACAAGCGAGAAGTTTGATAGAAGAAACTGCTAGCATAGAACTTACGGCTACATCAAGACCTTGCCGCCAATCTAGCATTGCGCTTAAATTCATGAAGTCAAGGTAACATAGCAGAAGTTCATTAGAACAATTACCATGAAAATATTTATAGAAAATCACGGGAAGACTACCTTACGGTGGTTCGAAAGGGGCTGAAGCCAAGATGCCAGGTGAGGACCATTAACAATACAGTTTCTTCTTTGGGTATTATCAAGAATCTCTAAACATCTAGCAGGGGCACCAGGCCGGTGTGACTACAAAGCAAGGACGAATGGTAGATTTATGTAAGATAGATTCGAGCGAGAAAAATTGTCTTGCAAGACTTACTGTGAAATAATAATGATTGTGTTTGTATCGTCAGCCATTGCTACATACGTCTTCAGTAAATGTCCACGAATATGGCGATGTGCCAAAACTGACTTCATTCAAAAATGTCTATTTATAAATATATAAAATATCTGTCAAGTAAAAAAGAATTAATCAAGGATAATTCATACAAATCATTTCGTATTTTACTTACTTTAAAAAAAAACTCAAACAATTTATAAATCCAAAAAGACAATGTCTAAACTAAATATCTTTTGCCATGGGATAAGTATTAAGATTTATGTCAGTTATAATCGCCGTTTTATTTTTATCATTCATTACATTTTGGGGATCAGCCAGACTGTGTCATGACTTGTTTAGTGGTTCTTTATATAGAATCTGAATCAAATATTTTAAACGATTGAATAGCAAGAGAGATTAATTCCAGAAATTACCTTTGAATACACGGTTTATCTTTCGTCAAGGTACATGGTTTCTGCCATTCTATTTTAAGACTTGAACCGATCGACTTAAAAGATGACCAATGAACAAAGACCGTTTCTTCTTCAAATATGCCACTTAAGTAATACACAATTTTATAGTGTTAATTTATGACTCTTACAATTTATTAAGTGATAGTGAGGTTCTCTGATCTTTTCAAGGTGAAAGGTGACATTGAGAATATTTTAAGTAATCCTGATGTCAATTTCTAGTTTTGAATCTCGGTTATGACAGCTTGAATTACAGATTTACTTAACAAGATAAAATCTTTCGGAAATCCTGTTAAAATGGCTTCAGAAATCGTCATTATAAACCGCAAAGCAATAAATTATTTGCAATTAAAATGTTGAACGACCAATTTGTAACCAGTAAGTTATGACGTGGTTTAAATCTATCTATCTATCTATCTATCTATCTATCTATCTATCTATCTACTTCACATTTGTCTCTGACTGTTCTTATAGTTCTTAGTTTTCTATCTATCTATCTATCTATCTATCTATCTATCTATCTTCACATACAGTTCAGCCACTTCACATATGTCTCTGACTGTTCCTATATTTCCCATTTTTGTACCTATCTATCTATCTATCTATCTATCTATCTATCTATCTATCTATCTATCTATCTATCTATCTATCTATCTATCTATCTATCTGTGTAAATTACTCATGTGTGTACACATAGGTTTAAATAGGATATGTTAACCCAGATTCTCTCTCTTTATGGCATGAGATTTTATAAGGTAATGTTAGCAACGCTGGGGTGAGGTCAGTAATTCACAGGGGTGATTTGGGTCTTTCAGAATAAATCCCTGAATGTGTTCCCGAGAAGCCGCAACAATTTAAAGTACCAAAGGGTGAGTTAATACAAATGATTGATCGACGAGGTGACAGTTTCGGGAAACATTTTAAAGAGATTGGGCCAGAAAAGGAAGAAAAGATGAAAGTAAAAGCGAGACATAAAGTGGCAATTATAATGGTAATATTAGCTGTTTCCTCATAAGGAAACTTTTGGCTTTTATTGACCGAACAGCTAGTGCTATTGTCGGTTGAAATATTTAAAGTATTTCTATTAAAACAATTTTTCAGTAGAATCGGTTTGTCAAGTCAATAGGTTTATTAACGACAACTGTTATCGCTGTTTCCATTGGAGGTTTCTATTTTTACCTTTTTGTATGAAGTAGTGGGGAAGTCAACATCTTGATTATGTCATTATTTTCTCTTCAATTTGCATGTGATTACAGCTGTTTAAAGTCCTTAAGTAATTTGTTTTCTGTTATTTGGTACAGTTCTTTGTGATACTGTCGCACCAGTCCACAAGGTTTTAAGCAGGGTGGTCCTCGCTAAGACCTATAGGTTACATTTACTTGAAGCCATTTTTAACCTTTGATCTGGGAAAGTGGTTGTATGCAGTTAACAATTTAGATATTTCTGAATGTGTTTGATGCTATATATAATATCTATATTTAAGATTTAGGCTTGAGTTTTGGGATGACTGTTTTGGTTTTGTAGTAATTCGTAGTGTTGGGTGAAACTATGCCTAGCACAGCCTATTCTATGTTCAGTTTCCTTAAAGGACTGTATATTCAACTGAAGTTGGTGTATTGTTATGACCAGTTGCTTTGTAATGACTTGTATCTTTTACTAGGACTGGCATGACAATTATTCTTTACCAAACACTTGTCTAATATTTGCCCTGACTGTAACTGTCCTTTCTATGATGTTCTCATTTTCCTTGTGACTTGTATACAAACTGATGAATTTGTAAACTGCCAAGTCTTATGAATTGAACTCAGTTGACAATGAGAACCAATATCTAAGATGAGGATGTTCACCCCCCCCCCTCTGCGCAAACTGAAATAATTGATTGAAAACAGTATTTCATTTCAGATACAAAATTGTGTATATAACTGTATGGTTCAAGTATTGCTATAATGAAACAATCATATAACTGCTTTTAATAAAGGTATTCACCATATCAGCTTAGCATGATGTACTCTAAATTAATCTTGGAATATTACAAGAATTAAGCTCATATTTATACTTGTGAATATTAGAATACGGACCCCAAGTGAGAAAAGTCTTCAAAGTAAATTCATGTTTGTCTCATGTTGGTTACTACGGATCTCTGCTTGTGTAGAGATCTTGTTACTTTCAAAGAATATAATGCGCTGATGTATTCAGATCAAAATATTGATATTAATTGAGAAAAAGTCGGGAACGTTAAGATTTAGTACTGTTAGCATTCAATTTTCTTCAGTGTATTTCTTTTGTCTATACTTTCATCTTTGGGACAATATCTTGTGAGAAATGTATTACAGTTAACTATCAAATAATTTTGTAGTTCTTGGTTTATTTTTAATTTTGAAAAGTGATAACTTAAATTGATTTCTGACAACTATTCATTATATCCATGTTTAAATGCTCCAAGAATCTCTCTCTCTCTCTCTCTCTCTCTCTCCATATATATATATATATATATATATATATATATATATATATATATATATACAGTGTAACCCGGATATAAGAGACCCAGATATAAGAGAAACCCGGATATAAGATAGATTTTCTCTGGTCCCAAATTAGAGCCATACTTACCTAAACAAAATAGACCAAAACCGGATATAAGAGAAACCCGGATATAAGAGAAACCGGATATAAGATACTTATTCTCCGGCCCCGACAACTCTCTTATATCCGAGTTACACTGTATATATATATTTATATATTTATTTATATATATATATATATATATATATATATATATATATATATATATATATATATATATATATATACACACACACATATATACACACACACACACACATATATATATATACACACACATATATACACACACACACACACACACACACACACACATATATATATATATATATATATATATATATATATATATATATATATATATATATATATATATATATATGTATATATATATATATATTGCTACAGTTGGTATGAAGCTTTCGTCGTACCGTAACAATCTGGGCTCAATCCTCGGTAGTGGATGCGCACTACTGATGAGTGCCAAATATAGGACGAAACGCCCGTTCAGTGCTTTCTGTATTCTGTTCAGGTCTCTTTTAGACTCGATGAATTATTTAATTATGAATAAATATATATATATATATATATATATATATATATATATATATATATATATATATATATATATATATATATATATATATATATATATGATAGAATATGGCCTTAAGTTATGCTATATTCATGGATTAATGTGCTCAATATTTGGGACAGAGTATATGTAAATATAAACGTAGAATACAATGTGCTGATGTATTCAGATGAAAATATTGATATTAATCGAGG
>OZ038476.1:50598023-50753023 GCA_964036315.1 Acanthosepion esculentum | reverse complement strand
ATATGTTTTGCCTTTTTATCCATCTCTCCCAAACTCTGCTCCGCCATCCATTCACACAAGTTCGCCAGGTAGGTAGTGCGTTTGCTTTCCTCTATCCCCTTTTGCCTTCAGTCTGTCCTGTGAGTATCAAATTTTCCGAGTTCTCTTTCCTCATTATGTGCACCAGAAATTTCAGCTCTCTCTTCCCGATGTTAAGCGTAACTGTCCGTTTTGTTACCATTGTCTCTAGAACTCACATGTTCGGTCCATGGTATTCTCAGCATTCTTCTGTAGAACCATATATTGGTTTTATACGAATTTGGAGATTGTTTATTGCAGTTTTTTTCTTGTGATTTAGAAGCCAAAATATAGAACTTATTCCTTCCGGTTTCACACCGGAAGGACTAAAGTGATTCTACTCTGATAGAACACCACAGAGTATTCCCAATTAGCAAATCTTGGACCTTTTGACTTCCAGTCAACGGGTCCAGTATTATGTAAATATGGAATATAGGAAGAATTTTGCTACCAAAATATCGTATTATCAGAATTATTTTTTAAAAATATACGTCCATATTAATATGTGGAGCTTTTTCGGGCATTTGGCCGCTTTCTTTTTCATAATCCATATCGTTGTCGTTATTGGCTTAGACATATTGAATTGCCATTAATCTACAGATCAAGTGTTTTGTTACTTCGATGATAAATGCAAGGATGTCTGTGAATCAACTGTTTTTTTTTTGCGATTGGACCATCCCTTTTAGATTAAACTTAGCATTTGCAACGGTGTTGCTGACTGGAAAGACAAGTTTATAGAGTGAGTTGATGTCCTTTTCTTTCATTCAAAGCAGATTTCTTTCTTCGTTTCTACTTATCAAAAATTGGTTAGAAAACAACAAAATGCGTCATATGCGATGGTGTTAGAGGGAGTGGAAAGGATATGACAGTTATAGTCTTAATAACAGATTAACAATATCCATTGCTTTCGCTGTATCTTGGCTATTATTGTGTCGAAATTATCTCCGAGGAGGTGATGAAAAATGATGATGTTTAATCGTTTGGTGAGGTTACGGGAAGGGGTTCGAACCGGGAAATTTTCAGACGCATATGACCAAATAAAAAATATCAATTTAAAAACAAATTCCAATCTCACACATGTGCATCTTTATTTATTTTCGTCGTATGTATTTGTATGTGTATGTGTGTGTGTGTGTGTGTGTGTCTTTATATATTTTAATAGAGAAGCTGAACGACCTCTGCTAAATGTTTCATGCGCTAGGCATTCTCGTCGGGTAACCGGTTTCTGGTAATCTGGCCATTTCTAACAATATATCTCTAGCACTATTAGTTTTTCCTTTAATGAATTTTTCTTCATCTATTTTTTTCAAACCTTAATATTTGACGGTATATAAGACGCACAGGTGGATAAGACGCACCCCAGAATGGCAAATCAAGAAAAAATTAGCAATTAGTTAAATTATTAGTAAATGGTACAGCTTAGTCTATATTTATGAGGTATTATTTTGGTTAAACAAGCCATGATTACAATTAAACGAAAAATAATAGGGAAAAAAAGAACACGAGCCTATAAAATCTTTATTATATCCAAAGGTAAGAAAACAAAATAAAAATCAAGCAATTATTACAATTGAGCAAAACAGTACAGTTACCATTAAAATTTGATTCATCTTCAAATGCATAAAATTCGCCGTCTTCGTTATCAAAATTCATAAAATTCGCCGTCTTCGTTATCAAAACTCTTTCAATACGACTATCATTCTCGTTAAATAATACGTCATCTTCCGTTCCATTGAGAGCATTGCTAATGCCACACTTTTTAAAAAGATTTCACAACTTCTGGTCTAATATTATCCTAAGCTTGCTTCACCCTTTCGCAGACTTGTGCAATGCTGGGCCTTTTTATTCTTCCTGTAAGTGTAAGGTCGTGATCAGGCATTGCCATCCACGCGTTCCATTGCCCTTTCATGTTTAAGTCTAAGCTAATAGGAGTTGCCAGGTAGCTAATTTCGGGCGATTATCGCGAATTTTAAACCTACATATGGCATATAAAACGTAGGGGAATTTTAAAAGATATTTTTAGTAAAAAAAAAAGTGCGCCTTATATGCCGTCAAATACGGTAAATATATTTGTTGAATTTTTTTGCTCATATTTACTATCGTAAAGATGAACCTTGTATGGGGCGTTACACCGAGGGAAATAAAATATGTATAGATCAATAATGCATTAAACTCGCTTTTTTGTTACGTATATTCAATACTTATTTTCTTAATCTATATAAAAGGTTTAGCCTTAGCGTAAGGTCATAGTTATTGATCACCTAGTGAAGGATGAACATACGAAAATGGTAGTGTTAGTGTGATTAGTTTGTTAGCTACTGCTTTATGACCTGTTATGTATATTATAATAAAGTAAGAAGTTTTGATGCAAATGTCATAGCGTAATAATACAAGTGTTTGCAAGTCCCTTGAGGAAACCATCTAAGAAATTCAGTGTAAAAAATGACAACACAGTCTACCGTCATTGTGGCTGAGCGTTCTCAACTTTAATGGAGGGAGGATGTGAGATCAGAAGAAAGAATGAGGTTTTGAACTTTGTACGTTTCTGGGTGTGATTTCAAGATAATTTCTTTATTATTTTTATTTACCTCGTCAAATCTGGAGATACATCCATAATTAGCCCTTACGTTTGAGTTGACGTTTATATTTTCTTAAACCGTGAAATTAATGACAACCGGCCTAGATCGAGAAGTCCTACTAAAGACAAAATATGCCTCCTGACCGTAATCAAATCTTCATACTGTTTTTTTTATCAGGGAAGTCACTCATATAGAGAGATATGCGTTCCTCAAATAGATAAATTGAACGTTGCTTTGTCAGATTGGTCTCTCGTTTTCAAATTGATAACGCAGCACGCTTTGGTTATAGTAGGGGTTTCCTTGATAAAAAAGGGATACAAGTTCGATTCCTGTTGGAAGGCATATTTTTCTTTATTGTGACATCTTCATTTTGGTAGAGAAATTTCACTGAGAAATAACATTTCTACTAATAAATATATCATTGCCTTTGCAATGACCATAGTTTCCTATAATTACGTTAGCTTCGAACACTCTTCTGTTTGTAGTTTAGTTTCAAATTAACACTTTAACTCCCGCCATAAAGTTTCAATAAGGATTAGGTCAGGGGACTGACTAAGTCATTTTACAGTGTAAGTTGCTCATTTTCAGACTAATGTTTGTTTGTGTTGGCAGTATGTTTAATATAATAGTGCTTCCTTTTTAAGGCCTTATTGTTGTTGTTCAATATATATATATACATATATATATATATATATATGTATATATATATATATATATATATATATATATATATATATATATATATATATATATATATATATATATATATATATATATATATGTGTATATATATATATATATATATATATATATATATATATATATATATATATATATATATATATATATATATTAATTAGTACATATACGCGTACCTACGTTTTCGCACCCCAAAAACGTAGGTACGCGTATATATTCTAATTAATACATATCTTTGTTCTGTATAACCGCATTGAGCACTATTACGTTTACACCCCATGAATAAATTTTACGATTATTTATTTGCTTGCCTGCGTATGCACTCCAGCACACAAGTACACGCTTGCTTTTATTTGGCCGTTTTTTTTTATCCACACTATATATATATATATATATATATATATATATTCTCTCTCTCTCTCTCTCTCTCTCTCTCTCTCTCTCTCTCTCTCTATATATATATATATATATATATATATATATATATATATATATATATATATATATATACGATCAAATATAGTTTTAAGTTATGCTATATTTATGGGTAAAAGTACACAATACCAAGGCTAAAGCATATGTAAATTTAAAGTGGACATATTCAGTTCATGTCCTGAAGTTTGCACAAAAGATTGTCGCCCCTCGCTCTTGACTGTCCACACACACGCGCGCACACACACACACATATACATATATATATATATATATATATATATATATATATATATATATATATATATATATATATATATATATATATATATATATATATATATATATGTATATATATATATAACAACTAGTCATGTATTGTTTTATATATATATATCTGATTTGTAACATGCTTAGTTTCGTAGGGTACGGAGACCAATAATTGAAAAGGACTTATCTGTTTGCCTTTAAAATCAGCATTCAAAATTTTAGCCTTGTACCATGATTCGATCACGTAGCAGTAGGAAATGCGCAATTCCTTCAATAATGTGGTGGCATACTGCTTATATTTCTCTATAAATGCAACATTTCTTCAATAGGGAATCAAATTGATTCTGTAAAGGCAAAAAAGAAGGAAGAGTCTACGCTCTCAATTGACTTGTGGTAGTTTCGGGTAGAACTGAAAGAATATCTAGGATCTTTTCTGATAATTCACCCAAAAATATTAATTCACCCAAAAATAAAAAGAATTTATATTTACTAAAATCCACACCAAAATTCAGAAATGTCGTTTAAAATTCGTTCAAAAATGCGTTCATTATTATTTGTTTGTCTTATGTCTCCAACTTTGACCATAAATAAATAAATAATATGATTTTATGGATGAGAAGTCATGAGCCTTGGAGCCAATTTCCTCTCCTTGGCGGCTTCTCTTCACGACATTCACTGAAACGGCAGCGCCATCTATCCTGCCGATCTGTTAATCTCAAACTTATATCATATTCTTTAGAGAATTACATCGAAGTAGGAAGAATATTTACTCTCTGTAAGAAGCGAAAACGTCACTCTCCTTGTCATTACATTCTTGTCTTAACTCCAGCAACTTCATGGCAAGTCTAAACAAATTTTGATTTAAAATTTATAATTTCTTGAGATGAATTAATATTTGCGATAAGTAACTTTACATAATTTGGATTGAATTAGCAGAAAAAATTCCAATATCTAAATTATTAACAATAGTTTGCGAGATTAGACTGATAACTCTCACTGTAGGGCGGCTACCGAAGTAAAGTAGAATAAATATGTATGCAAATCAAGCCCAGATTAATTTTCTTATCTGAAAAGTTCAATGGGAAAGTAAACGAATGATAGGTTTGCGGAACCCAGCTTGTGGAACTCGATGAAAAATGTCCGCCTTCAATAAAGAAAAGACTATTTTCTTATAAAAGAACATGTTTTAATCGAGTTTCGAATCGGCCCATAATGACATAACTGAAATAACAACAAAATATCGATTACAGGCAAAACATCGATTACAACGGAGATGACGTAAATAAAGGATTATTTACAATCATTTACAAAGAATCAGACCTGATAATGGAATCGAAAATTCTCAAAGAAGTTCTAATGTCTTTGCGTGCATTTCCTAATCCCAACTGTTGGCAAGTAAGACGTTATTAAATAAAGCAAAACAACTCTTTCATCTCATAAGAAACGTCTTCGTATAAGCGCATTTAAATCTTGTTTGTCACCAGTAACGTAACAGGCTTATTGCCTAAACACATTTCCACATCGACTCCTGGTTTAAAGGCGCCAGTTTTCGGACAATATCAAAACATATCACCATTTGAGAATTGAGAATCTCTGAAGATGTCAATAAATAAACATAAAAAAAAAATTAAAAATGAAGAAATAGGAACAAATAGCAAACAAATAGATTCAGATTTAGAAAATTGAGTTCAGTTCCAGAGGAACGGACGTATCTCCAAGTAATACCTCTCCCTCGGAAGGGGGCTAAAATCATTACATGACACCTGAGGTGTCCACAAAAGATATACCAAGGGGGATGGACTATTGTTGGCCCTTAGTCCCATGTAAACATTGCACACATAACTTTAAAATTGGTACCCAGCCCATGAAGAAATTTCCGCACTGTCAACTGTAAAACCATTTTCTCATTAGTTAAAATTCTTTTCAAGCGAACGAATGCGGTAGGTCTTTGCGAGGGCCATTCTTTTTCGAAAATCGTGGACTGGTGCTACAGAATCAAAAAGAACTTTACTAAATAACAGAAACCACATCAATTGAGGACTACCAACAGCAGCAACAACTAAAATGGATAGCACATGTAATTCGGAGAGAAAATAATGGGATAATCAAGATGATGACGTTCCACACTACTTCGAACAAAAGTTTAGGAGGAAACCCCCAGATTGGCGTGTCTGTTGGTCTGAGTTATTTTGAACTCTTTAGAGTCCATTTTGGCCTTGTTCTGCCATCCATTCTCACTAACTCATTAAATATATGATCATGGCTCTCCACAACTTCCTGCCTGTTGTTGCTCTAAGTAACTTTTCACTCTTTACTATTCATCATTGTTCCATTCACATAGATCCGTTAAATTGATTTCTCACTGTTTCCCCTGCTTCATTACTCGAAAATGGAGAAACCAATTCGTCTGCTATAGTGGCTGAGATAGTTGCTTGCTTCCAACTGGCGACAGTGGCCAGTGTTTCAAGCCAGGGTAAAAGAAAAAGAAAAATGTCGAATGCTGATTTTTTAGGCAGTTTAAGAAAAAATTAGCGAATCCCAGTTTTTCTTCATTTTGTTTTTTTTTTCTCTTTTCGTTTTTTCTCTCTTTTCATGTAAAGTTGTTGATATCAAGATTAGTGAATATGGATTGAAATGGAGGATTTTAAAATAAAACAACCAAATTTTATATATGTATATACATCAATAAGTCCATAGCCTAATAATGAAAAAGACTATTATTTTACATAAAAATATATATTATTTAACATAATGACAAAAGTACGCAGGTGTAGACTTTAAGAGAGCTTTATTCAAATGAGAATACAAGGTTCGCGTATAGTGTCTTTTTATAGTCCCAGTAAACAGAAATAGTTCTCTCAAAGAAGAGAGTAACAGAACAAGGGGAGACAACTCTTTATTATTCATAACAATAATATACTTTCTTGTTAATGCACTTAATTTTGTAGTGATAATTAATTGAATATTATCGAGTGAACATTTCACATCGTAATTCATTTAAAATGTACGCGTCAGGCTTGGAAGTTAAGAATTTTAAATATGTTTTGTATTTTAACATCAGCTGTTGTTGGGGGAATATTTTTTAATAGTCTCAGCTATTTTTTGATTGAATCATTCAAACTAATCTTGTGAGAATCTATTTTTGGCTTCACTGTTGTCCTCTCGCCGAATCCCAATTTTTTTTTTACTATTTCCTGCTCGCTTCAAGATTAATCTTTGTTTTCCCTTGTAGAACAATTCAGAGTTTTTGACATTCTCCGAGCACTGATTCAACCCTTTGCTGACGGCTTAGTGCATATCTCTGACCGGCTACTTACAAAAACAATAGTCATAAAAATAACGGATGGTGATGAAAAAAGAAATGATTTTCTGGAAATTCGTTGAGGTTAGTTTGTAATTGACGAATGAATGTTCAAATGTTTTGGTCGAACATTAATTGATTTGTTTTTCACCCAAAGGTAAGGATAAATATGGAATTATTACAATTATATTAAAATATCAAATGTAATAATAATAATAATAATAATAATAATAAAAATTATCATTATTATTATTGTTCAGTTAACAGCTTTCCTTTTCATTTTCTGGATGATGTTAACGAGTCGGCGTACACAGGTCTTGGTTAACATGCAAAACAAGATGATTGCCGATCTTTTTCAGAGACAGAGGGGGGGGTAAAGAGAGAGAGAGAGGGGATAAAGAAAGAGAGAGAAGGGGATAAAGAAAGAGAGAGAGAGAGAGAGCTATTATTCTCAACGAACAGCTCGAGAAAAATAAAAAAGGAATTCATTTATGAAACAAAGCTAAAAGAAACAATCTTCTTCTTCTTCTTCTTCTTCTTCTTCTTATTATTATTATTATTATTATTATTATTATTATTATTATTATCCAGTTAACGGCTTTCCTTTTCATTTTCTGGATGATGTTAACGAGTCAGCGTACACAGGTCTTGGTTAACATACAAAATAAGATGATTCCAATCTTTTTCAGAGAGAAAGAGAGAGAGAGAAGGGGGAGCGAGAGAGAGAGAGAGAGGGGGAGCGAGAGAGAGGGGAAGCGAGAGAGAAAGAGAGAGAGGGAGAGAGAGAGAGATAGAGCGAGAGACAGACGGAGAGAGCGAGAGAGAGCTATGATGTCGTCTTTCTCAACGAACGGCTCGAGAAAAAAAAAAAGGAATTCATTTATGAAACAAAGCTAAAAGAAACAATCTCGTTCATAAGCAGACCGGATAGTCTTTAGTCAACGGCGATTGTGCTGCCTGGGGTAATCGTACAATCATCATCAGGGCTGCTTCGACTTAAAGACACACTGCCAATCAATGTGATTGCCTATCTTCAGCATGGCTGTTCGTTTTCGAGCATGTCCGTCCGCTCAAGCCTATTTTTGTGTTTCTTTAACACTCAGGAAGCCAACCTGAAACTATGTTGAGAGGACCTTAGTAACAATTCAAGTATGTACCCTGCCATACACGACCAGAGGGCCTGCTATTTAACCCATAGCTGGGGTGAAAGATGTGTTCATAACTTTCTCAGGGGTATTTATGTGAAAGGGAAATGTTAAGATCTCGACCGAAATTCGAACTCGACTCTCTGATTTCTCGCCCGGAGCCGCTATACATTATGCCACCTGTACATTCCAAACCCCTCTAAGGAATATCCCCAAAGTAGGCAACATTTACGAAATATACAGAAAGATTACAATTAGGCTCTTTTATTTTGTTTTGATTCCAGATAAAAAAAAATATCAGCAACAAAATAAGATGGAAAAGCAAATTAGAATTTTCTTTTTTAAGTAAATAAAAATTTAAAAAATAAAATGTTATAGAATTATTAATAGGCACAATAATAAAAAATATCCACTAAGAGTAATTAAGGCATTGTATAATTTTCAAAATCCCGGTTCATACTCCTTCCCAGGCTTTTTTTTTTGTTTTTTTTTTATCAGAGTAGAAAGTTTATCTCTTTCTCTTCTTTAGGATTGGGTTCCCTGTTCTTTCCAAAGCTTTCTCATTCACTTTCACTCTCCTTGCGTATTAGTGGCATTATCGCCTTGCTTGGGGTGAATTATTATGATTAAAAATATGCAGTGTATTAACGATAAAGTGAATTCAGGTTAAAAAAAAAATGATATTATGGGATCGAAAGAAAAGTGACTTTGAATGCAACTTCATTATACGAATTCAACAAAAGGTCACCTTCCCAAAACTTACTTGCTCGTGGCGGATCTTGCTTCCTTCCCTATGGTTATTTTATTTCTTTTTACTAGTTTTTAGTTCATCCTATTTTATGTGATTTTATGGCAATGGTTAGGGCATTTATACGTTCGACGACAGTTAAGTATAACGGGGGTAAAATAAAAAAAAATAGCATGTGGTTAGATATGAACTCGCATATCGTATCCTTGGGAGTAGATGCAATATGAAAAGCGCCTTTATCCGGTGTTCCTTTACTCGGTCGTCGGTTTAAGATGAAAGTGCAATAGTGTTAGATCAAAAATGGAGTGCTGCTGCTATATATGGACAGGAGCTGCCCAGTCTTCACTCTCCAGTCTTGATTCAAAAATCTTCCCGCGTCCTTTTGGGTGATGAATTATTTTCCACCATACAACCTCTTTACCATAGATGAAACGTTTCTCTATCGCTATTTTCATGGAAAGTGTCCAGACAAACTCCATTCCTTAGTTCCACCAGATCTAATCTCGCCGACTAAGACTCATGCATATTGTAGCGAACCACCCTTATTCACTTCGTATTCCACTGGTGAGATGTAAGTTCCACTCGAGCAGCAGCTTCTCACGAACCGCTGCTTTATGGAACCGACTGCTGAGATGATCCGTGCCTGATCACTGCACTATTAATCTGTTCAAGTCTAGAGTTAACCTTTATCTTCTCCAGACATCACCATAAACTGTGCCTCTTGCTCTGTGACAATCTACTTCAAGTGACCGTCGGACCTTGTACAGCGTGAACATTATAAGAGTTCTCCATTTAAAAAATTTTTTAAAGTGTTTTGTAATGCACATCAAAAAATAACATTCTTTATTTGTAGTGAACCACTCTCAATCCCCCCCCCCCGTGTCCCATTAATGAAATGTAAGTTCCACTCGAGCAGCAGCTTCTCACGAACCGTTGCCCTGTGGAACCGACTCCCAAGAGGTTGCTTCCCCGACCATTACAATCTTAAGTTGTTCAAGTCTAGGGTTAACCTTTATATTTTCCGCATATCGCCATGAATTTTACCTCTTACTCTATAACCCTCTACCTCGAGTGGCTCTTGAATTTTTTACATGGTAAATATTATTGTAAAAAAAAAAAAGAAATTATAAACGGCAAAGGAAAAAAAAAATTTTTTTGCTATATTTTTGTTTATTATTCCGCTCTGTGATTGTGCATTTGATCAAAAGTACAAAAAAATAAGTAAGAGGAAGCGTTTTAGACATTTTATGTAAACTGAGTGGGGAGGGGAATGAATGAAAAGAGAGAGGAAAGAAAATAACTAAAAAAGAAGTTACAAAGAGAGAGAGAGAGAGAGAGAGAGAGAGAGAGAGAGAAAGAGAGAGAGAGAGAGAGAAATATCAATCGAAAGATGAGAGATTGAGAACAAGAGCAAGAGCAAAAGAACTGTGTACATGTCTCTGAGTCGGTAACAGGAGTGTTTGATAATAGCGAAAATGGAGGCAGCGGTTGGAATGGGTTGAGTGAAAAAACAGACACGGAAGTGAAGACTAGCGGAAATTGGAATAATGGAAAAAGCAAAAATCTTCTCGTGCCTCTATTTACTTCCTAAACCTTTTACATCCTCTGCTTTGTATTTGTAACCTATTACTAACCTTTCCAAGATGTAAGCGATGATTTAAAAAAAAAGTATTTATTATTATTAGTGTCTTAGATCATTAAAATGTCTCCTTGGAAAGTTTAGACTCTTCTAAGTCTTTTTACTCTATTTAACATTAGATCTATCCGGAGAAAAAAAGATCCACCTTATTCTGTACGGGTAAAAACTTTTCTAACATTTTTCTTCCTAATTCATACATTCGTAGCTTCACGCCAAATCTGGATAATGTCGCTGGTTATCAAGTGACCACAAGTCTTCCTAGAACTCAGACACGTTCCTAGGCGTCTTGCATCACTTTGTATTCCTCGTAGCTTTAACTTCAGTCTTACCTCTAATGTTATGAAGACTGGTTCAAGTGCTGTTTGCCTCAGGGTTCTTGATAAGATCCAGAGACGGATATGCAATGTAATTGGCCCTGATCTGTCATCTCGTCTGCAGTCGCTCTCTCACAGACGCGACGTTGCCTCGCTCTGTCTTTTTTACAAATACTTTCACGGTAATTGCTCCGAGGAGCTGCTTTCGCTGGTTCCTAGGCCTCACGAATTTAAACGTCCTACGAGGCTGGCATCCCGTTCCCACCCCTTCAGCGTTGAAACTGTTAGATGTAGACAATTTATCCATCTCACCTGTATAAAATGGTGCCGTAGCGGAGGATTTTTGTGGATCACACTAATAATAATAATAATAATAATAATAATAATAATAATAATGAGGTTTGGCGCATTGCATGGCATCCATATGACAATTTCGATCTGACGAACCTATTTAATAACATGGCTCGGGTTTTCAGTTTGATGTATTGGTTTCGTAACAATTTGCGGTGTTGGGCGAAACTACCCCTGGCACAATTTCTTTTTCTCCTATACTTACTGTATTTTCACGGTAATTGCTCCGATGAGCTGCTTTTGCTGGTTCCCAGGCCTCACGAATTTAAGCGTCCTACGAGGCTGGCATCCCGTTCCCACCCATTCACTGTTGAAACTGTTAGATGTAGACGTCTCTTCTACTCCAATAGCTTCATGTCTCGCACATCTCGCCTGTGGAACTCCCTTCCTTATTCCTGTTTCCCTGACAAATACAATCTCCAACTATTTAAGTGTAACGTCAATCGACATCTCCAGTTGCCTTGATCTATCCACTTCCCTTCTCCACATCCTTTCACCTTTCATTCCTATCGGCTCTCGCTTCAAATCTTCTGTAACCCCCTTGCCTTGATCGATCCACTATCTTTCTCCACATCCTCTCCTTTACCACTCCTATCTGCTCTTCCTCCAAACCTTCTGTAACCCCTTGCGTGCTAGTGGCTTCCAGCCTTGCTTGGGGTGATAAGCTTAAAAAAGAAAAAAGTGCACAAATTATGATAGGTAGACTATGACCCTAATTTTCTATAGCTTCTTCAGTTTGCGAAGGAGGTTCTGCGTCATTGTATTTTTTCTTTTCTTTTCTTTGTTTTTATCTGCTAGATATTTTCTTCATTGCTCACAAAGGCAAGTATTCCTTACTGCATAGAAGAGTCAGTTTCGATCTCTAAGTCGACTCGCATTTTACTCGTTTTTTTTGGGGGGGGGTGTTTTAATACTTTTTGTTTACATGATAGAAACGAGATCATTTGCACAGTTAGCAATGGAAACTTTGTTCCTATCCTAACGTCATTTTGTTTTGATTTTTCTTAAATATCCCTTTTGAGCCATTTTGTGGCATTCTCTTCTGATATTGTTCAGAGTTTCATCTATTTCTTCACAAAGGCGTTATTATTTCTTGTTTGTATGATTCTTGATATCACAAAAAGGCTTTATTAAACGAGAAGGTAAAAATTTCATTCACTTTAATCATTACATAGCAAGAGAGATAAAACTAAAAGCGTATAGAAGAAGAAAGTCGACGCCATTTATTTCATAATACAGAGCAAACTTGGTTCTCGAACGTCTCACATGTCGAACAAATCGGTTTTCGAACAGAAAATTACAGATGAAAATGCCTCGGTTATCGAACAAAATTTCGGTTCTCGGACAATATTGCCGAACCGAGCCGAACCGAGTTAACCCGAACGGAATCATTTCTGAATCGACCGCCGTGTTTTATGCATTCATGTGTTGTGATGTGCTTTTCTTTCCCAATTTTATTGTACTGTGCCTTTTTTTCTCTCCATTATTCCTCAGTCATGGCCCCAAAGAAAGCTAGCAGTGATACTAGTAAAGGAAAAAGAAAAGTTAAGAGAAAAACAATTGTTGATGATATTGTCTCTATGATAATGATATTGTCTCTTCCTGCTCAGTTTGATATGGCAAAATCAACGATCTATACTATTCTTATAAATAAAGGTACGATCATGTCTTTCCTTCTCTTTTCCAAACAATAACATCTCTTTCCTTCCCCTTCCACGCCATCTTCAACTCTTCTAATTACAGGTACGGTAAAATTAAAGAGTTCGTCTATATTTTATCTATTTAGTATTAGGTTTATTTATTTCTTTCTTAGATTTAAGGATTTCCATTAGTTTTGTGTAAAACTTGTACACAAACTACTGTTGTAAAAGTTTAAATAAGCAATCATCTTGGGGCCCAGGAACGGATTAATCCATCTTACATTGATTCCTATTGGAAAAATAGTTTCGGTTTACGAACACTTCGGGTTACGAACGGACTTCAGGAACGAATTAAATTCGTGAACCGAGGTTACACAGTATTTTATATTTATGGATTTATATAATTATTTTATAATTTTATTTTACCTAATTATATTTATGAAATTTTTTTATATGGATATTTCAAAAGACTTCAGGAACGAATTAAATTCGTGAACCGAGGTTACACAGTATTTTATATTTATGTATTTATATAATTATTTTATAATTTTATTTTACCTAATTATATTTATGAAATTTTTTTATATGGATATTTCAAAAGACTTCAGGAACGAATTAAATTCGTGAACCGAGGTTACACAGTATTTTATATTTATGTATTTATATAATTATTTTATAATTTTATTTTACCTAATTATATTTATGAAATTTTTTTATATGGATATTTCAAAAGACTTCAGGAACGAATTAAATTCGTGAACCGAGGTTACACAGTATTTTATATTTATGGATTTATATAATTATTTTATGATTTTATTTTACCTAATTATATTTATGAAATTTTTTTATATGGATATTTCAAAAGACTTCAGGAACGAATTAAATTCGTGAACCGAGGTTACACAGTATTTTATATTTATGTATTTATATAATTATTTTATAATTTTATTTTACCTAATTATATTTATGAAATTTTTTTATATGGATATTTCAAAAGACTTCAGGAACGAATTAAATTCGAGAACCGAGGTTACACAGTATTTTATATTTATGGATTTATATAATTATTTTATAATTTTATTTTACCTAATTATATTTATGAAATTTTTTTATATGGATATTTCAAAAGACTTCAGGAACGAATTAAATTCGTGAACCGAGGTTACACAGTATTTTATATTTATGTATTTATATAATTATTTTATAATTTTATTTTACCTAATTATATTTATGAAATTTTTTTATATGGATATTTCAAAAGACTTCAGGAACGAATTAAATTCGTGAACCGAGGTTACACAGTATTTTATATTTATGGATTTATATAATTATTTTATAATTTTATTTTACCTAATTATATTTATGAAATTTTTTTATATGGATATTTCAAAAGACTTCAGGAACGAATTAAATTTGTGAACCGAGGTTCCTCTGTACATTTAACGTTTAAACGTTTAGAGAAAATACTGTTTATAATATATAAATAGATAATATAATATGAATATATGAATACAAATATGATGTATAATGTATGACATATAAATACAAATACAATATAAGTAAAATATTAGTATATAATTATAAATACAATATCAATAAGCATACAAATATAATATATAGTATATATATATATATAAGTAAAATGGGAATATAACATAAATAAGAATACAATACAAATATAATATAATTATAAATATAAGTAAAATGTAAGCATATGAACATATATTATAACTATAATATATATAGTATAAATGTAAATACAAAATACAATAATATAAATCTGAATATAAATATCATATAAATAAAATATGAATATAAATATAATATAAATATGAATACAATATAAATATTATATATTATATAATATATACTAGAATATAAATAGAACATAAATATAATATGAATTTATTAAAATATTTCAAAATTATATATTATAAATATTATGTTATAAATATTATATTATAAATATATAAATAATATATATAGTAAAATATAAATATTATACATATGTTATAAATATTATATAATTATATATTATATATATATTATATAAATAGTATAAATATTGTATATTATAAATATTATAAATGTAAATAATATAATAATATAATAGCTTTTTTAATTAAGAAAATATTATTTTAAAATTTTTATTTAAATTATTATAGAATTATTAGTAAATTATTTTAAATTTATTATTAAAATAGAATACCTTTTTAATAGTGTATATGATTATAAATATTATATAATTATATATTATATATATTATATAAATATTATAAATATTATATATTATAAATATTATAAATATCATAAATATTATAAATATTATATAATTTTATATATTATATAAATATTTCAAAATTATTTATTATAAATATTATATATTATAAATATTTTTATATTATAAATATTATCTAATATAAATATTATACGAGGTTTCAACAAAAAGTATCTGGAGTTGTGCTATAAAAATAAAATAAAAACATATTAATTCGACATGTAATCTCCTTCGAAGTAGCCCCTTTCTGAAGCCACAGAATGTATCCAGTGGCCTTTCCATTAATGGAAGCATTCCTGTAACTCCTTATTTGGGATAGTATAAAGTGGGGTGGAAGAAGTAGACCTATACCTTTCACAAGAGTATCGGTGCATAAGTGGATATAACGACCCCGACTGGAATTGGTACTCGACTCTCCGATTAACAATTCCGAGCCATTATCTATTACACCACCCACACATTCAAGCTTACAACACCTGGTATTCCCAAGCGGTCACCCATCTAGATACTGACGTTGTTTAACTTCGGTGATCGTACGGGAACAGGTGTATTAACGTCATGCGGCCATAAGCCTTCGTACCACCAGTTCAAGTCTACTCAAAGATGAAGAGAAGAGACTCGAGGCAACAAAGATATGGTTCTACAGAAGAATGATAAGGATATCATGGACTGAGCGTGTGGAGAGGATGCAAACAAGGAGGAACCGTATGCTTAACATCAGGAAGAGGCAGCTGAAATTTCTGGGACACGTAATGAGAAAGGAGGGCTTGGAGAATCTGATACTCACAGGTCAAATAGAGAAAGAGAAACAAGCGAAAGCAACGCATGACATACCTGGCGGGCTTAGGCAAGTGGATGACAGAAGATGACCTGAAGGAAGTAGCAAAGGGGCAAAACTTATTGAGAGCTACAAGGGATAGGGGAAAGTGGAGAGCCATGATCGCCTACGTCTTGAAGGGACACGTCACATTAAAATAAAAAAGTTGTAGCATGAAGTGTTCGTTCTTTAACAAACGTTTGGACTCGATTGAAACTAAATGCACTGAAAGTTTTATTTAAACGAACTCAATAGCCGAGTACCAAGGCTAAAAATATTATTTTATGTAACAATTCTTTAATTCAAACGAAATCGTAATAATAAAAATGTTAAGAAAAAAATATTATCTTAAAAAGATATCTCTCAAATGTTAATGTAAAAATTATGTATATAAAAAAAAAACAGATATTACTACAGCTTTCTAGATTGGCGCTAAAATAGATCTGGCGCCAAAAAGACCACCCGCAAAATTGCCGCAAACAAAATGGCTGAATCAAACACTATCAAAACTAGTTACGAATATAATTTGTCACCAAATTCTGTCTTTTATAAAGTTCACCCAATACAAGACTGAATAGTCATTCACAGTAGAGAGATATTAAAATGGTTATGTGCAATGAGCTGTTTGATATGGTTATATTGATAGCAATAGATGAGGTGGCATGAAAATGACGAGGATAAGGAGCATAGATAACGATTGTCATTTGATATGAAGATGTTAAAAGTGTTCAAAGAAATAGCTTTCCTTGAGAAAAGATTGTGAGTGGAACTTTCTCTTTACTTTTCGGATACAGAAGAAATAAAGATGATTCAAGTTCGTGGAGGTCACATGGCCTTCCTTAGCTGTCAAGGTCTGAACTGATGGGACGAAGGCTTACGGCCTCATCAGGTTCATACAACAATTCCCGTACGATCCCCGAAGTTAAGTATCGTCGAGTCTTGTCAGTATCTAGATGGGTAACTGCTTGGGAATACCAGATGCTTTAAATAACCTGCAAAACGACTGATAAGCCGTAGGAATCAATCAATCAAAACCAAATCCCGATATCATTGTATCCAATGATCATATAACACTTTAACCAAAAATCTTGACAGAGAAACTTTCTAACCTGAATGATCCAAATCACCCCAGAAAAAAAAGTCATGTGATTATTCATCATTAATATTGACTCAGTGATAGTAAGACGCCCATTGACATTGGGGATTTTCTGAGCGTAGATGTGGCACAAGGTCGAAAGTACGGAGCACCCAATGAAGATCAAACACACTATTCAATCGCAATTGAACCCACTTGGTATGGAGTGACATTAGCAATAACCTGTGAGACAAGCTTAACCTACGATGAATCACGCCCTTCTTTGATAAGGTTAAGTTTGGTACAAGGTAAAGTACGGCGATTGGGGTCAAGAATTACAAAAATGTTGTTGCACTAACTTAAAAAAGCTGCTACATTTAACTACAAAATCAGAATCTGTACGGTACTCTCCCTAATTATTGCATGTGGTTGTCCCAGTCTTGATTATGCTGTAGGGAACCCCAAGAGAATTGAATTTGCAACACGAGTACATGGTCTACAAGATGAATTCATTACATACACAGTAACCTTAATATTCTATGATGATTAATTTTTCTTAGCAAAACAGCATGGTGTTAGAACCATTCAAGTTAGAGAGCGTCAGTCGGAATGCTAATGATGAAGAAAGTATATGACATAAGAGAAAGGGAAAGATGTAAGAAATGAAGATTATGATGCTATCTAGGAAAGATAACCGTTGACCTTGTCTTGAAAAGGTCAAGATTGTAGTATTCATGGAGGCAGTGATTCTGTTCCATAAAGCGTCATTTCTTGGGAACAAAAAAAAAACCCTGCTTGAGTGAAACTTTATCCTTGCATCTGGAACATGGAGGAAATGAGTGATTCAACAAGTGTTTTAGCTGTACTGGTAAAACGAAAGAATAAAGCTCATCGAAACATTTGCCATAGAAATAGCGGTAGAGTAGCGATCGGCTTGTAAAGTGGTGCCCGTAGAAAAGAGGCTGTAGAGAGGAAAAATAACTCATTCCATACAAGACTGCGTAAACGGTGTTGAACTCTACCAAGGTGAGAGGGCGAAGATTGTGGAGCTTAAACCCAGAAATAGCAGCCATACTACACGTTTTTGTGTCATATGGCGATAGAGCATGTCAGGAGATGTCCGATACTCCTTGGAGTGATAGAACGAGCCGACCATTTTTCCTGAATATTTAACAATGGGTTGTATATATGAGTTCCACTTGAGGTCGATTTATTAATTCATCTATGCTAAAACCCTATCATATGGAGAAAACCTGGCATCCCAAGCGATCAATTGCAACTCCTCTTAAAAATCGCTGCAGTCTTCTATATGATGTGTCCCTTCAGGACGTAAGCGACCATAACTTTCCAGAACATCTTGTCTTTTGTCGGTAATTCACTGCTTTCCTCAATATGCCCCGTGAACATCAAATTCTCCAATCTCTCTTTCCTCATTATGTGCCCTAGAAAGTTCAAGTCCCTTTCTGATTCGAAATATATGTGTCCCTCTTGCGTCCATTTTCCTTCAACATGCCTCGTTACTTACATGTTTAGTCTAAAGCATTCTCAGAATTCTTCTGTAGAGCCACATTTCTATTGCTTGAAGTCTGTCCAGAATTTATTGCCATATAGGAGAGCCGATATCACATGAGAGTACAGTACTATTTTCTTTGTTTCGAACGAGATTTTCCTGTTTCTTAATACTTTGCTTAGATTTTGGAAGGCACCTGTCGCTATTCCAATGAGCCCTCGGATTTTGATATCACATTTTTCCGGCATCTGTTGTATAATTGAATTTTTGTACTTGGTTGATTTTGGTGTCTCCAACTCACAGTTCACATCTCTGGCGACTCCTTTTGCTGACAACCGTACATTCTTGCAACTGATCGAATCAAATTGACGGATAGTGTTGCGAGCTAACCGCTTTCTTCTTCTTCTTCTTCTTCTTCTTCTTCTTCTTCTTCTTCTTCTTCTTCTTCTTCTTCTTCTTCAACTCATGACATGATCTCTCAGTGTAGAACGCTTTATTAGTTACCACCCTTCGCATGAGCACCAAGAAAACACATCTCCTCGCATTTAGAAAGCTAAATGCAAAACAAATAACACGGAGGTCTGTTGGCAAGGCACCACAGAGAAGTTGGTGAGGGACCCCTACCTTGTCGAGTGCGAGTTATGCGCCGAATTAGAAGTGGGGACGCGTTGACCTCGACACATGCAGAGCCAACAACGGGCATTATCATAGGTCGCTTGGCATCTCTCGCCTTACGCGTCGAGGCTGTGCATTGTATAGAGGAATATTTCGTTACTTCAAGAGTTGGTGAACAAGAAAGGAAAGGCAGAGGGGAAAGAGTCACTCAGTGCAAGTTTACGTTTGCGAACGGCACAGACGATTAGTACAATTACTCGAACTACTGCTACAATTGTATTGCGATGACACTTGCTGATGCTGTTGGTGTTGATAGTAGTCTTAAAAGAAGAATAAAAAACAAAACATGATAATGATTCTGATAGCCAACAGGGTCCGTCAAAATTTCAATGGCACAAACATATTTGTATATTATAAAAATAAATGGCGTCTCTCTTAAAGAAAATTTAATTTTTAATATAAAAAAATTAGCGCTTATTTTATCAAATTAAAAAAAAGAAGTTTTGTTTTGTTTAGCGGAATATCAACATCTCTATGGGTTATTTAATGCTAAAATCTAAATATTTTGAAGAAAATTTCATGTATCCAACTAAATATTTTAAACGTAATTGTATGCCGTGGCGATTCTGGAACTCTGAAAGTGCGAGGGCGGGTACTTGGGGGCCGGGATTTTTCTGCGGAGGATTTGGGGGGTGGGAATTCAAGTAGCGTCTTTATTTTTATACTACACCACTATCGTATACAAAACTGAGTTTTAGTATAAGTATGTTACTTCACTAAATTAAACGGAATAAATTTTTCATTCATAGTAGTGGAGTTCTAATCTATTCTTGCCCTCTTTTCCACTCTCAAGTAGTTGGACCACAAGAGAGGTTAACTTCAAAACAAAATCAAAGGGTTAATACTAGCAATACAGTGTAATTTGTCTGCTCTGATTTTTTCTCTAAAAAACTTAGAAAAGTAGGAGCCAAACGAAAGACGAGCCCAAATTCGGGGGGGGGGGTATTAGCCCTTTCTGTCCCCACCCCGTAGAATCGCCACTGATTATAAGCCCTCAACTACAGATAAAATGTATTGCTGATTATGCATTCTCGTTCTTTATATATAAAAATATATTGCAGGTATTTTTACTATTAAAATGTATTTTTATAATTTCACAGTGTTTTTGTTGGGGGGGGAGGCTCAATATTTTCTCATAGCTGGGACCCTAACAAGTACTACCATCACGGGTCAGGGTGGACCTGGCAGCAAAAGCAATTAAGTGGTGGTTCCACGCTCCTCAAAACATCCAATCAGAGGCCTTCCTAACGGATGACAAAATGATAAATCTTTTTTCTATTAATTTTTATTTTTTTATTTTAATTTGGGACAGTACAGAAATCTAAATAACTGGAAAGTGTTTTAAGTTTTGATATGACCAAAAAATGCGCGAAAATGAGCAGAACGGTTGCGACAATAGAGAAGTCACAAGTTCTGCTGCTCGTCCGAGCCTTAGCCCTTTGCGTGCCGTGTATTCGACAGGGAGACAAGCTACTACATGGAGATGATAGGTAGAGTGCCGTTCTCTTTAGCTCCCTCTCACTCTCGCTCCCTCCAAGAAACGATGATTATTATATTCCTCAAATCTTTTCTTCTTTATGTTCCATATCCTCTCTTGGCGTAGGCTATCCTGGCTCTCCAAGACTACTTGTCCCTTATAGCTCTTAATAAATTGCTTTTCTGTTATTTTCGCCTTGTTCCGACATCCATTTATTTAAGCTCAATATTTTATGCGTTGTTTTTTGTTTCTCTAGTCCTCTGTCTCGTGAGTATTAGATTTTCCAAGCCTTCCTTCCTTCCTCAGAAAACCAGAAATTTCAACTGTCTCTTCCCGATGTTAAGTATTCATTTTCTTTTCGTTTCCATTTTCTCCAAAAATTCGCCGTTGTTCACATGTTCGGTCCATGGTATCCTCAGTTTCCTTCTGTAGGACCACATTTCTGTTGCTTCAAGTCTCTTCTTCATATTTGAGGAGGTCGTCCAGCACTCACTGCCATACAGGATTTGATTCTCTGATGAAGCGTTGGTATCCCTACTGAATAATTGGCGATAAACCATTAAAATCCAGGAACAACACTCAACACAATAGAAATATTTACTTTTTTCGTGCCAAAACTGACTAAAAACTGAACGTCGAAACAACGCCTCTGTAAACCTGGTTCAAATACAGTTGGGGCTAAAATACAATCATTGTTATTATTTTTATTTTGGCAGCTACAGAAAGTGTCTGTTACGTCTCTTTCGTATATGCAATATTCTAAGTGGATAAAAGTATTGGTGTATTTCTTTAGCAATGTCGGATTACATAAAAGCGTTATTCGATTATCCTAGAGAAGATTCGGGTTCTAATGTTGTTTTTACGTGCTATTTTACTAATGGAATAAAGAGAGAGATTGGAATAAAGAGAGAGGTCGGAATAAAGAGAGAGGTTGAAATAAAGAGAAAGTTTGGAATAAAGCGAGATTGGAATAAAGAGAGAGATTGGAATAAAGAGAGAGGTTGGAATAAAGAGAGAGATTGGAATAAAGAGAGAGGTCGGAATAAAGAGAGAGATTGAAATAGAGCGGTTGGAATAAAGAGAGAGATTGGAATAAAGAGATGGATTGGAATAAACGGACAGTTTGGAAAAAAGTGGAAAATAACACAAATGAAATAAAAGAGGGTAGGTTGGAAAAAATGAAAATTTAAATAGCCAGGCACGCCTATCTATTTTGGGCGCGACAGTATGTGGGTGCGGAGGCTAGCAGTATGATCATCGTTTTGTGTCCAGCTTAATCATCGAAGCCTCTGCGACCGAAGTGGTTAAAATGACATCCATGAAAGACGGTCTCTTGTTGATCTGAACTGCGAGTTCAAGTTCGAAGTTAATTTGTTTTTGTTTCAACCGTATTGTGGTAAAACGTTGGAAAAGTCTGTATTGTGGTAAAACGTAACAATTACAATATGTAGTCAATTCAATAATAAATAATAATGAAGATGTTTAAACTGAAAATTAAAAACAGAAAAAAAGAAATGGCGAAAGTTGTTAATGGATTTTCTTTCCCGCCCAAAGGCAACATTGGCCGTTCCATTTACTGTAAATTTTTCTAAACTCCATTATCTTTCTGAGCATCGAAATCGTCTTTAGCGTTATGTTTTAAAAAGTTTTGCTTTCGACTTCATTTTCTTAATGGCAACCAACGCAGCTTTCTGTCCGCTTACGACAATGAGCACAATTTATTATCACTCTTATTATCGAAATCGCTTGGAGTAATCATTAATGTGACACAAAAATGCTTTAAGTGGGGTCCTACATTTATTCGGTTATTATCTGATCTGCAAAGTTGTTTGAACTGGAATTCGTAAACTGTTTTATTCCGATTTGATTGGGAATATATGAGAATATATTTTCTGGCCGAAGGCACTTGAGGATTTTCTGTTTTTTTTTGTTTTGGTTTAACCTTTCCCTCTACGTTTTTACCTTCTTTCCTTCCTTCTTTCTTTCTTTCTTTCTTTCTTTCTTTCTGTCTTTCTTTCTTTCTTTCTTTCTTTTGTAGAGACATTTTAGCTGGGCTAATAGTTCCTTTCTAATACATGTTTAATTTAAATTGACTGATGAGATACTTCTTTCTTGGATATCTTTTGTTCGCACGCAAGCAAAATATAAAAAAAAACTTAGCATAAATATCTTGTCATATATATATATTAGGTCATCCCATAAGTTCTGTCCGAATTTTAACTTTTTGTTAAAATGAACGAAATTTAAAGAGTATTTTATAATGTCTAATGGAGCTGAACATTATTTTTATGTTTAGATGCATTTAAACTGATCAAATTTTATTTCAGAGAACAATAAAATTAAATGTTGTTTGATTAAAACCCTGCTAACATGGAAGTACCCAAGAATCATTTGAGGCACATAATGCTTTATGAGTTCAATAAAGGAAACGCAGCAGCCGAAGCGACAAGAAACATTCACTCAGTTTATGGAGAGGAATGTGTGAATGAAAGAACTTGCAGAAGATGGTTTTCAAAATTCAGAGGTGGAGATTTCTCCCTTGAAGATGAAGATCGAACCGGACGTCCAGTTGAGTTTGATGAAAAGCTTCTTGAAGCAGACCTTGAAGAAAATCCTGCTTTATCAGTTGAAGAATTGGCAGTGGTTCTCAGTTCAAACCATACAACTATTCATCGTCATCTTCAACAACTTGGAAAAGTTCCTAAACTTGGAAAATGGGTGCTTCATGAATTGTCTGAAAACAACCTCAAATCCCGAGTTGACATCTGCTCTTCTCTCCATTCTCGCCAACTTGTTTCACCGTTTTTGGATAGACTTGTGACTGGCGACGAAAAATGGATCTTTTATCGAAATGTTAAGCGACGTGGCTTGGTAAAGGGGAAGGACCCCAGCCACAGCCGAGAAGGGAACTTCATGGGCAAAAGGTTCTTCTTTCAATCTGGTGGGATTGTCAAGGAATAATCCACTTTGAATTCTTACCACCTAATGCAACAATTAATGCTCAAATATACTGTCAGCAATTAGAGAGTTTGAACCAAGCTTTGAGGAAAAAAAGACTGGTCTAGTGAATCGAAAACGGGTGATGTTTCATCAGGACAATGCGCGACCACACACAGTAAGAATCACATCACAAAAGATCGAAGAACTTGGTTGGGAGAAAATTCCTCATCCACCTTATTCTTCCGACCTTGCTCCTTCAGACTACCATTTGTTTCGTAGCTTACAGAATCATTTGGAAGAAACAGCTTTTGTAACACAGGAAGAGGTTAAAACTGACATTTGCGAGTTCTTCGAATTAAAGCCCAAAGAATTTTACAGTAATGGAATTAGTAAGCTTGTTAATAGATGGAAGGAAGTCATAGATAATCAGGGAAAATACATTGTTGATTGAATCTGTAATTAAATGTAACATTTAGTCACTTGTTTTCTTTATTCAAAATTCGGACAGAACTTATGGGATGAACTGATATATATATATATATATATATATATATATATATATATATATATATATATATATATATATATATATATATATATATATATATATATGTGTGTGTTTTAAAGGACTTTTTATCCGACATTATTTCTTATTGCAATAAATGTTATTTTTAGTGGGGACACCTCTCTCAGTTGTTGCTATACCTGATTTTTTAAATTTTATTTCAGTGTGAAATTATTAACGAGAAAAACGTTTTTACCTTAAATAGGTAATTCCAACATTGCCTTGCCTAGCAGAATTGGTAGATATATTCTTTGATCCCAGGAAGTTGTTTCTCTGATTGGGGAAAAGGGATGCTGGTTCGATTCCTGTCAGGGGTTTAATTTTTCTTTAGTAGGACTTCTCAGTCTAAGCCAGTTGTTATTAATTTCAATGTTAAATAAAATTAAAAAACAAAGTAGGGATAACAACTCAAACATGTTTACTCACTAAAAATAACGTTTATAGCAATTATATATATATATATATATATATATATATATATATATATATATATATATATATATATATATATATATATATATATATATATATATATATATATATATATATATATATATATATATATATATATATATAAATAAATAAAAATAACACCATGGATAACGGCTTGCCTTGAGGAATCGGAGAGCCGAGTTCGAATCCATTACATTCACTTACGTGCTAATACCCTTGGGAAAGGTGTGAATCCTCTTCTTCTCCCTCCAACTATGGGTAAATAGCAGGACAGACTGGGTTCTATATCCTTGGATGGAAACTGGTCTAGGAGAAGGACAACTCTGAATTCAAAACCTGCGGAGGGTCGTTTGGGGACCTTGTGGCATTCGTTGCACCAGGTCCCTGTATTCGTTCCTCCAAAAAGTGTGGATGGCCCTGCACAAAGCCTTCACCACTATAATCAAATACTGTGTGGGTGTTGGGCTTTCAGTTTCTGGGAACTGATCTGTCTGACCCTCATACGTCGAGTTTGACGGGAGAGTCCATCATATATATATATATACTACCCTGTCCACATATGTATGGAAGATCAAACAAGAAGATAATAAGGACCCCATTTTGAAATGGGAAATATTAAAAAAATGTTATAAATATAAGGCAGGTGATGAGTTCTGTTCCCTATGCAACTTGCTATTGCTAGCTATAAAGAACTTTAAAATTTATTGAACCTAAAATCGGAAATTCTTAGTAGGTGTAGACATAGGAAAAGCTGGTTATTAGAGTAGTTTTTTTTTGGGGGGGGGTGCTTTTTGTTTAATAAAGTACCCCCCCCCCCCGTTGTTTGGCTTAATTTAATTTTTTTTTTTCACGTGGTCATGGTTATTTTTGGTTTTAGCTATAAATTCTGTTCCATAATTTTCCTTTTCAGCCAGCATTGCCCTGACGATCCGTTTAGGGAAAACCTCGTTAGGTTTGACTGGCTCCTTAGGATTATCTGATATATATATATATATATATATATATATATATATATATATATATATATATATATATATATATATATATATATATACACACATATATATATATATATATATATATATATATATATATATATATTATCTTTCTATATCTCACTTTCTCTATAATTGTATGCATACTGAAAATGAAACACTTTTCCTATTATTTTCTGCTTTATCTTTTTATATTTCTTCAACTTCTCTTTATCTTTATCGTTATCTTGATACGGAAATTCTTTCTTTCTTTCTTTCTTTCTTTCTTTCTTTCTCATGTAAATCCACCCTGTCCTTCTCTGTCACGTTTTCTTTTGCTTTCTCTCACGCCCGATTTGTTCCCATCTACGTCTTTCTTTCTTTCTTTCTTTCTTTCTTTCTTTCTTTCTTTCTTTCTTTCTTTCTTTCTTTCTTTCTTTCTTTCTTTCTTTCTTTCTCATCTAAATCCTCCCTGTCCTTCTCTGTCACGTTTTTTTTGCTTTCTCTCACGCCCGATTTTTTCCCATCTACGTCTTTCTTTCTTTCTTTCTTTCTTTCTTTCTTTCTTTCTTTCTTTCTTTCTTTCTTTCTTTCTTATATAAATGCTCCCTGTCCTTCACTGTCACGTTTTCTTTTGCTTTCTCTCACGCCCGATTTGTTCCTACCTACGTCTTTACATCACTTTACTCTCCCTGCGTTTTCCCCCCTCCGCATACCTTGACTTTTTATTCTTTTTTTCGATGTTATAAATGCCGTCACTACCGAAGGGTTTCCATTTACCTATCGGTAGCGATAAGAGAATTCATAAAGAACAGAAAAAAAGGTAAAAAAGGTCTTAAGCGAAAGGGAGACACATTCTGTACACCTCAAAAGCTAACCTGTTCATGTTCTGTCAGAAAGATCAGGCCTTCATGGTTTTTCTAATGTAGATAATCGTCCCAGTCAACCGCATGATTATCATTTAGTGGGAGTAGGAGGAGCAGTAGGAGGAGGAGAAGAAGAAGAAGATTTAGTGTGAGATTAACATTGTTTCCCAGAGAATAGGTACAAGGATCAGAAATTACGCACTTGATAAGCAGATAAAAATTTGATATGGTTGAGTTATGCTCCCAAAAATCAAACATTAGACAAAGTAACCATTTTCGTCAGTCATGTGACGAGGCAGAGATTTTTTTTTCTCGTAGAAGGTTGCCATTTTTTTCTGCGGCAGATCAGTTGCCACCCAAGGCTACAGAACCTGGTCTGTCCTGCTATCTACCAATAGCTGGGAGAAGAAGAAAAGGATTCATACCTTTCCCAAGGGTATTAGCACGTAAATAAATGTAATGGATTCGACTGGAATTCGAACTCGGCTCTCCGATTCCTCAATCCGAGCCCATATCCATTACTACACCGTGCCTCCCATCCATTTTCGTACCCCTCGAAAAGGACCATGTACAATAGCTCGTCAAAGCAGATGCCATGAAAATATTCATAGAAAAGACAGAAGGCTATGTATGTAAAACATTGTAGATAGTCATTCATTTTCGTACCCCTCGAAAATGACCATCTACAATATTTGATATTCCATAGCCTTCTGTCTTTTCTATAAATATTTTCATGGTATCTGCTTTGACGAGCTATTTTCACTGGTACCCCGACTCCATACATTTAAGCGTGCTACTAGGTAGGCATCTCGGCTTCACCCTTTTACTGACGAAACAGTTAAATATAACCGCCTTTTCTACTCCAACACCTTCTTCTCTCGCACTTCCTGACAGTGGAACACCCTTCCTCTTGCTTGCTTCGCTTATAACTATAATCCTCAAAAACTTAAATGTAATGTCACTCGACATCTTCTGATGCCTTGACGTTCTTCTTTTTATCCTTCTCCGTTCTTTTAATCCTTTTCTTAATCCTCCCTATATCCAGTCTTTTCCCTTACTTTCACTGTCTGTAGCCCCTTGCGTACTAGTGGCATTCTCGCCTTGTTTGGGGTGAAATGTTTAATATATATATATATATATATATATATATATATATATATATATATATATATATATACACACACCACGGATAATTTAATTCTGGTCGAGTACTCTGGTGAGAAAGCGCGAATTTGTAAACAATGACTACTATTGCTAATACTGCAAAGGTCTTCCATAAATTGAGCCCTATCAGTCATTGGCGTGTTTATTCGAAGAATAGCTATGTAAAAATTCGCCTCGTGTATATATATATATATATATATATATATATATATATATATGTATATACAAATTATTTTCAAATATAGTGTATCTTTACAAGTATAAATTGAATAAAATCCCAGGTAAACAGTATCCAAATAGTTACAACCACTTCCAAAACGATTATGGATATGACCAGAACTAAAAACACCCATAACAATAATAATTCAGAATACATTGGGTGAAATATGCAATAATAATAATAATAATAAAAAAAATCGTATGTATGAACACAAAAGGAACCTTATACAAAACAATTTATCAAATGCACTAGTCATACACAGAAATTAATCCGACCAAAATTTTAATCTAAAAATGCCACACTCATCAAAAGAAAAATTCTCGAGAGTGCCGCTATTGAATCTTAACAAAATATAAATCTACGCTCCGGCTTCTTTCCAATCTCACCATTACGGAAAGAATTATTACTTTCCGAAGCCAACATACACGACCACAAGTATGTTGAAAAATCAAAAGAAAACGGTTAAATCCATCACCTTATGCTTTTAAAGATGTACAGCGCATACATCCATCTCATGCCATAACAATTAATCACATTTTAAACAATATTCATTTAAAAACATTTTTTGGAATATTACTCGCTTACGTTTTGCCAGTCTTTGAATGATGACACTTTGTGTCTCTGACATGTTTTGACTGAACTGGTGAGCATTCATGAACGTGCTCAAATTTGAAAGCCTGGATAAATCAATTACATCCTTGTTTTTGTATATAAACACGTGCAACAAAATAAATCCCATATTGCCTTGATAAATTTCCTCAGACGACGAAACGCGTCTGCTAAGAATAGACTTTCCTTCTTGTCTCTTTATCTCTCTCTCTCTCTCTTTAGCTGATTATATATATATATATATATATATATATATATATATATATATATATATATATATATATATATATAGATGTGTGTGCGTTTGTTGTTGGATTGATGTAATAGGAATGTATATATATATATATATATATATATATATATATATATATATATATATATATATATATATAGATATATGTATATAAATATATATATTCCTGTGATGTCCGATGAGTTTTAACCAAGAACTGTCTTTATTATTTGTAATTTATTGGTTCTGTTTGAAATTTTTGTGTCTCTTTTATAACTTTGTGCTCGTTAATTTTATAATCGCCGAGAAGGAGTCCCATTTATTGTTGATAAATATGTTTGTCTATAATTATAATTCCACCACCTTTTGTTATTCGATATTTCTTTCATATATCTATGGGGAAATGTGGTTTCATTAGTTTTTCCCCGAGTGTTGCTGCAATTAGACCCTGAATGTATCCATTGTTGAAATCCTGCTCATTACGTTGTTAGATTTTTTTTAATAATGAAATCTGTAATATCATTTTTCGGTAATCCGGTGGCAAATTTTAGACCGAAGCTAAGAACTTCTAGTTGCATATCCGATGGTTTGAATTTGGATAAATTTGCAAGTAAGTCTGTTGCAGTCATTTTGGTAGAAAGTCAGTTCCATACTTACAGTGGACGGGAAACAAATATTCGCATTACCAAAAGAGATCCATTTTCCGTTCTCAATTACAATTTGATGCCGAAACGGGTTTATGGATAATTTGCTAGCAGTTGTTTGTAAATAGTCACACGTCGTTGAGGCTCGTGATTGGCCAGTTTATGAGGAACTTCTAGACCGCGTCTGTTCACAAAGCCGAACTTATGGTGGTGTTTTGATGGTGCTTTCTGAAGAACTAAGTTCCGCCGACAATGTATAAGTGCTTGTGGTTGGCTGTTTCAAACAAAGCCTCATCTTCCTCAACAGAAAGGTCTCCCTGACTTTGGTTAGGCTTCGAGGCTGATGTCACTTTCATTGAAACGTCTCAACCAGTTTTGTGCCACACGTTCGATGACAATTCTTGGGCCTTCTACATTATTAATTTCTTTTACCCTGCTCTTCCACAGTTAGCGTAAAATGGTTTTAATCGAAAAATTTTCTCCGCGCATTATCAAAGCTGTAAAATAAAGAATAAACAGTTACTGTTTATATGTTATATATGAAGAAAGAGAAATAAAGAATTCGGCAACGATTAAACAACAAATTGTATCAAATAAATGCTATAACATGAGATACAAGTTGTCAAAAATCAACATGGTATATATATATATATATATATATATATATATATATATATATATATATATACTGATGAGCTGTGAAACAGCAAAACAGTCTGTGTGTGGATGACAATATATACATGCTCCTGAAAAAAATTATTTCGGTTGAGCTCTCGGGGAGAATAGTGAATTTGTAAACAGTAACTATTACTACTGCTGATGCAAGACTCTCCGTTATGACGGTGCGTGTTCTCCAGTCACTGGCGTGTTTATCTAAAAATAAATACGTTTAAATTCACATTCATCTCTGCCGTGCGCCAATGACTTAGGGGTAGCGTCTCCGACTGATACCAAATCAGTCGGGTTTCTATCCCGTCTTAAGGCAATCGGATGTCTAGTCACATTGATGAGCTACGAAACAGTCTGTCTGTGAATTAATATATATATATATACACGATTTTATTATATATGCGCGGTACTTATTGGAAAGCGCTCAGTATCAGTGATAGAGCTAACATATTTAGTTGGATTGATGTGAGTTTGTGACCTTGGGTTTCACGCCATTTGCGATCGTCAGACAAACTGACTAACTTTTAAATTTTGGATTTATATATGTTTGCGTATATCGGTGTTTTTATGGTAGTGAAAAACACCGATACACGCAACCATATATAAATAAAAAATTAAAAAATTAATCAGTTTGTCTGACGATCGCAAATAGTGTGGAATCCACGGTCACAAAGTCACATCAATCTAACTATATATATATATATATATATATATATATATATATATATATATATATATATATATATACAGTGCTCTTCGATAAAAGTGACTCACCTTATCCTTTGAATTCATCTCAACTTTCGTTTCATCGGAGAAGAGGACATTCTTCCAGTCTTCTACGGTGACATTTTGTAATAGTGAGCTCATTCAAGTCTCTTGGCTTTGTTGGCTTCGCTTATTAGCGTCTTAAACCTTCGTGTACAAGATTTGTAGCCTTGTTCTAACAGCCACCGACGGACTGTTGAAGAGGCAAGAGTTGCACCTTGCTATTCGCTTAGACTGGCTGCAATTTCTTGGCTAGTTATAGTCCTATTCTTCGCAACTTCTCTCTTGATTACCCTGCCAGTTCTACCATCAATCGTTTTCTTTCGTCCCCTTGTTTCCTTCCTTGGAGCATGAGTGGCATCATTATGTCCCCTAAGCACTCGAGAGACAGTTGATTGCGAGTTTATAGCAATTTCTGCAACTTCTCTCGCAGACTTGCCTGCTTTTGAGAGGGCAATAATAGATGCCTTAAGTGGTTCTGATGCGTGTTTGTACACTTTCATCTGGTTAGTGACTTGAGTGGCTATTTCAAGCTGTTTTTATACTGTGCGAGGCTTTCTGGAATATTCTGGAATACTCTAGATTTAATTTAAACTGTTCTAGAACTGTCTAGAATATTGTTCTGAGTGTATTGTAAAATAATTTTCAATATTTTTATCAAAAGCTCTTTAAATTTACCAGTTTAATCATTAGAATGCGATATCTGAGTCACTTTTTTGTACAGAGTTTTTTTTTCCTGAATCTCATTTATATCCAAATTTATAATTATCAATAGAATACCTTAGGGTGAATAAACTTTTTTCCGAGGTGGTCGGGAAGGGGTCTTTATATTAGTAAGATTAAAAGTTATTTTAATCCCCAAAACAATAGACAAAAAAATATTTTTAGTAAAAAAAATCAGGTGAGTCACTTTTATCGAACATCATATATATATATATATATATATATATGGGGAGAGGCAGACTCTTGTAGGAGTGTTAATATATTTTGCATCACCATGTCAGCAGAAGAGACATTGTAATAATGGGAGAAAACTGTCAGAAGTACGCAGATGTCCAGTACTTGGATTGCACCAAATTTGCGAAATAAGAATTGACAAAGAAATAAATGAACAAAACGTGAAAATGTAGCTTCGACGCGTCATTACCTCGTTTTATTGAAAGTTTAATGCGCGCCAATGATTTTCTATTCATATGCCTGCCATACAACGCTTGGCTGATACATTAACTGATGTTCGTCACTCGAGTTTAATGCTTCCTGTCACAAATCTTCAAAAATTGCCTCTTACCGTTGGCTTGTGAAAGATGAAAAATACACTTAGAAATAGATTATTGAAATACAGAAGGCGATGGATAAATTGTCATTTAAATTATGCAAAAATGAAAATAACACTGACATCACATTTTTACAGGTGTATTTACCAAAATTTCTCAAAAATATCTTGAAATACTAAAGAGTAAATTTATTCAATAAAATCGCCACAGCCTTCAGACAACTTCGGAATCTACTGCAACTCTTCTAGACGGTCTCCTTATTTAAGTTGGTTAATGACGGCGTAATCCCTGCCTGCGGTTTATCTTTGCTGTTTACAAGAGTGCCTTGGGTAAATTGCCGCCATTTTATATTTTGAATTTCGCATGCGCCTTGTTTTTTTTTCTTTTATTTTGTCGGCTGCGCAGAATAGTAGGGTCAGATGGGAACCGTTTGTTAGAAAAATTTGGAAATGATATGCTGTACTGCTTGGCATTCGCACCGGAGGCTCCAATACGAACATATTTATTCCTCGCAATCTGTATGTGTGCGCGCGTGTGTGTGTGTGTATGTATTTCTCTCTCTCTCTCTCTCTCTCTCTCTCTCTCTCTCTCTCTATATATATATATATATATATATATATAGATGTAGATAGATAGATAGAGAGAGAGAGTTACATACATACATATACATATATATATATATATATATATATATATAATCGACTATCCCGTCGAATTCGACGTATGAGGGTCAAGCAGATCAGTTTCTAGAAACTGAGAGCCCGACGCCGACACATGAGATTTGATTATAGTGGTGAAGGTTTCGTGCAGGACCATCCACACTTTTTGTAGGGACGAATACAGAGACCTGGTGCACTGAGCGCCACAAGGTCCCCAAATGACCCTCCGCAGGTTTTGAATTCAGAGTTGTCCTTCTAGACCAGTGTTGCCATCCAAGGCTATAGAACCCAGTCTGTCCTGCTATTTACCCATAGTTGGAGGGAGAAGAAGAGGATTCACACCTTTCCCAAGGGTATTAGTACGTAAGTGAATGTAATGGATTCGACTGGAATTCGAACTCGGATCTCCGATTCTTCAACTCCACCGTGCCTCCTTATATATATATATATATATATATATATATATATATATATATATATATATATATATATATATATATATATATATATATATATATATATATATATATATATATATAGATAGATAGAGAGAGAGAGAGAGAGAGAGAGAGAGAGAGATATTTTTTAAGTACGAAGCAAACAAGCAAATCCGAGATATCACATAAAACTATTTTTGCTTGCTAGCTTTTGTGAATTCTGGCTTCAATCTATTCAAATAAAATTTAATTAAATTATTTAAATTAATGGCGTGATACTTTTCCAGATCCAGTTGAAGAAAAATTATGAAATCAGGCCATGATGAGAAAAAAATATTACGGTATTTCCTTGTCTAAAACAAAAAAAACGCCTGGGTGCCGAATTGAGGAGATGGGTGGGTACCTTTATTTTAAATTTACCTTTTCGGAAATTTTCCAACCACCACCGACCTGATTAAGCTGTACATTTATTAAACTCGCACTTTTTGGCACTTTAAATAATTTCCGCCTTTCTTACCCCCCCCCAAAAAAAACAAGTGCATATTGAGACAGATTAAATTTCTCCAATTCTTAAGTCCCTAAGTGCAATAGGCACTTGAGAGTACTAGCATAAGTTTTAATATGCAAATCAGCTCGCAGTCGAAAAAAAAGAAAAAATGAAAAGAAAGCTAGCAGATTTTCACTAATTGTTGGACATGGATGACTAAAGGTTAAACATGGCTCCAATTAGAGAGTTGTTAAATGAAATAATGGAAAGAATTTTTAAATTTCTGTATGAAGGATATCCAACATAGAGTATGTCAAATGCATTTGGTTGTCAGGAGACAAACGTGCGTAAAATTTGTTGCAAATATGAGCAAAATGGTCAGATTGTTAAGGAATATTACAAGCGGACCACGGAAGATATGAATGCATCAGAATAGGAAACTCGAAACAACAAGTCTTGAAAATAGGTAATGTAGAACAAAAACAAATGGTTAGAAACAGGAGACAATATCTGTGACAGAACTATAAGAAATTGATGAAGTGAAATTTGATCTAAGGCGGGAAAAATCCATAACTTACACTTAAACAAGAAAACAAGTTTCAAATCTACAACAGAAGAGTAATCATTAAATGTGGATGTTTAGTTGAAAATGACTGGCTGATGAGGTGATGAATCCCATATCTGCATTCACCAAGGCAGTGATTTTGGAACATTTGTGGTGTTTCCAGGAAACATCTAAAAGTGAATGTCTGTAGAATAATAATAATAATAATAATAAATGATTCATTCAATCATGATATGGAGTTGCTCGTCACATACTGAATCAGAGAGATGGCAATCGCTGACTAAGCAGTCAATGTGTTCCGCATTTACGAGCGTTTTCGGCTATACTTTTAGCCATTACGAAGGGTGATTTTATTTTTAGCCATTTTAATTTTAACCGGATGTGTAGGTTGATTTTATTTTAACCGGATGTGTAGGTTGATTTTCTAAGCGTAGCTTAGATATGGCACAAGGCCGAAGGTATGGGGGACTCAATGAGGATCGAACTCACTACTCAGTCGTAATTGTTCTAGCGAGACAAGCTTGCTAACCATTACGCCACGCCGGGGTGCCCAGGTTGTGTGCATGTATCTAAAGTTGTTGAAATGTTTTATTTTCCAAACACTGTCAGCACATTGTGGCCGTGTTCGTAGTTAATGTTATTGAGTGTTGACATTTTTTTTTTTATTCGGGCTTTCATTATTTTGAATCCTTTTTTAGATATGGATAAGGTTATTATGCTTGTATTTTCTACTAGTATGTTTCGGATGGAGTCTGGTAGGTTTGTGTGTTTGTTTAAATGAGTCCTAATGGAACTCTGGTCGGATAGTTATAACGTAAGTCGTCTGGATAGGCATGTAGTAGTGTGACCGATGCAATTATTTATGAGTTGGTGTGCTTTGAAGTGTTGGACACTTTTCTCATCCCATCGAAAGAAAATGGGCTAGGTGATGGTGAAGTCATTTTTCTGGATGATAAAGAAACCTGCTACAGAGCTCAGAGTGTTAAAATCTTTCTTCAGAAAAGACATATCGACTCGATGACCAGCAAGCAAACAGCCCGAATTCGGTTGAAAAATGTATGATGAAAATTTTTAAACAAAAGTCATTGACTAATCTGTCAGCACCTTTTAGAGAATGGATGGAGAATTTTTTTTTTTCATGCCTTTTCATCTAAAGTGTCATGGGTGATACACCCATGGGCGAATGGTCCGAATTCAGAGATGTCCACGGCGCCATACTGTGCCCAAGTTCTGTTTATTACTGAACCATTGTACTAAGCCCAAGGAGTCCATTATTTTCTGTCACGTAGTTTTTTTTTTTTTGTTTTATTTTTTCAGAGATAACAAGCCAGGTGGATTTGTTTTTGAAGTTACCTTCTTTGTTGCCAAAAGAAGCAAGACCTATAAAACTTACATAAGACCTATAATTCAGAGTTTTCCTTCTCCTACACTGGTTGTCAGTAGGACTCAGTCTGTATTGCTATTTACCAATAGCGGACATGGGGTAAATAGCAGAAGAAATGGATTGATACATTTCCCAAGCACATTAGTACGTAAGTGAATACAATGAGCCCGATTGGAATTCGAACTCGGCGCTCCAATTCCTCAGTCCGAGCCGCTATCCATTAATCTACCAAGCCTCGTGTTTTTTTTTATTATTAATGAGGTCTATTTTTCAAAATCGTTATAAAAGCCCCAAGAGGAGCAAAATACCATTGTGATTTATGTTAAAGATTTAAAGATTCAATAATGTTTTCTTCAACATTGACTTCTTCCATGATTTTCTACTTGATTTTTTTTACATAAATTTTCTGCATGATTTTTTAAAATTTAAGATATATTTCATGAGGCCAGAATGTCCAGCTACAATAGAAAATTGTTTTCTGTCATGTCTAGGATTTGATTCACTAAATAACAAACAGACACCACATCATTTGAGGACTTTCAACAGCAGCAACAACTAAAATAAATATCACATGTAACTGGAAGGGAAATAATGACATAATGTTGACGTTGCTCACTAATTAAAACAAAAAGTTTGACAGGAAGCTCTCATCACTACTGGAAAGAGCGATAACAGCTACTGGACTTGAGAAACAATTTCCTGAAAAATAGTTTTAATAGAAAGATGTTATAAATTTGAACCGACGGTAGCACTGGCTACTCGGTCTGTGAAAGTTGAATGTTTCCTAATAATGAAATGGTTAAGATTATCATTAGCCATTAGATGAGGTGAACAGATACAACACTTTGATCTCAGCCTGACAGCCAGTGTATGAAGAAAAGCGTATCTCTAGTAGCACTGTCAATGAATGCCGTATATTTCAAATTCTCATTCTGTTCAAATCTATCTATCTATCTATCTATCTATCTATCTATCTATCTATCTATCTATCTCATTCTGTTCGTATCTATATCATTCTGTTCGTAGCTGAGTCTGTTCAATCTATCTATCTATCTATCTATCTATCTATCTATCTATCTTTTTTAGTATTAAAAATAAAGTTTCCAGCAACTACTGTCAGCAAAAAACGAGAAGGTGATCGAGTCTATAAGGTAAACTGTGTGCGATTCGGTTGGTCAGTGAGTGCTCTCGTCTCGACTCCTCGATCAGGCGTGAAACCACGCATAAGTCGTAAATGATAAACACCTGGTGGGTGTCAATAAAGACAGCTCATCAAGATATGTGCAGAGATAAAAAAAAAATAAAAAAAATTAAGTTGTGCATTATTTGTTTAAATCTCACCACTTCACCAATCGGAATGATTAATAAATTTCAAAGTTAAAACTTCATGCGTTTTGTATTTGTCATCACCACCAGTCGCTACCCTGAAGCCCGAATCTCTGAAGCGTGGTAATGGCAAGATATTAAAAATTACAGAAAGACACTCAAATGTCTACCGCAGGCAACACACACACACACACACACACACACACACACACACACACACACACACACACTTGTGCGCGCGCATATATACATATGTGTGTTTGTGTGTGTGTGTGTGTGTGTGTGGTGTGAAAACGATATATAATTTTTTATATATTAAGAATAATTTCAAGTTAAAGAAATATGACAGAGGAAAAAAATTTCTTATGACGTGTTTCATCCTTTAGGACTTCATCAGACTAAATTTATGTTTACTAAATTTATAATACGACGACGTATTTATAAGTGCTTTAATATCTTGATCATCCACAGTAAATTTGCGTCCAGATTCTTACAACGTAATGCATGTCTGTATGCGTGCGTGTGTGTGTGTGTCTGTGTCTGTGTTTGTATATGTTACTTGTGATAGTTTGTTCAGTTATATATATATATATATATGTGTGTGTGTGTGTAATCAAGAAAACGGATCTGTGTTTGACATTGAACTCTCTCTGGACTTATATCCTCTTTGGTATTATCCATACGGTTAGCAAATTTTATCATTATATACATATATAAGAGTTGTATATATATATATATATATATATATATATATATATATATATATATATATATATATATATATTGTGTGTGTGTGTGTGTTTAGGCATAAATCCCTCTTAAAGGCGACTGACAAGGTACTGCGATTAAACTTTTTATTTAATTTTCTTGTGTTCGTACAAGTGTTTTCTTTTCTGGACACAACGTGCGTAAAAACTGTTCTGCATTCACGAGCGTTTTCGGCGATACTTTTAGCCATTATCAAAGATGATTTTATTTTTACTTTTTAACTGAATGTATGGGTTGTGTGTATGTATCTAGAGTTATAGAGATGTTTTATTTTCCAAACACGGTCATCACATAGTAGCCGTGTTCGTAGTTAATGTTAATGAGTGTTGACTTTTTTATTATTAGGGCTTAATCCTTTTTGTACATGTGGATGATGTTATTATGCTTGTATTTTCTACTGGTATGTTTCGGATGGAATCTGGTAGGTTTGTGTGTGTGTTTCGATGAGTCCTAATGGAACTCTGGTCGGATAGTTGTAACGTTAGTCGTCTCGATAGACATGTAGTAGTATGGCCATTGTAATTATTTCTGTTTGGTTTGATCAAGAACACAGTTCCTTAAGGAGCATTTAAGCTCGTGAATAATGTTGGTTCTTTGTAGGTTTGATTTTGCAGATGTGGTATTATATTTTAGGATAAGTTTAACTGTTTTAATTTTTTTATAATAGATAATTTAATTTTTTTTGTTCGAGTCAGCTGGGGTAGAGTATTTCTTTATGATATAGTGAAGATACAAGAAAAATTAAATATAACGCTTAATCGCAGATTATATAAAAGCTTGACGCGCTTTATTCTAGTTTAAGGTATTAAATTGGTTAGTATTCGTAAATTACTGGTAGTATGCTTAGCCATGAATTGGCTTATTATTATTATTTTTTTTACTTGCGGTGTTGATAATAGTTTTTAATTTTAAAATAAATATATAAATTTAGAAAATTTTCTAATGTGAAAAGAAGTGATGTTTCATAAATTGCAATTTCAACACATATCATCACAATGATGGTAATAAACCCAAATTATATTCACCTTAATTCAAACGACCCTTCATCTGTAAACCAACATATTCGTTCGTCTGTAGAACACAGGATTAGCAATCACTCATATAAATAACATAAATGTGTTTGATATACTGGTAATTATAATAAAGTTTTAAAGAATGGTAGTTATAAGTACGCTGAAATCAAGTTTAGAAAACATGATGATAATGGTCAAAAAAAAAAAAGAAAAAATTGAAACATCATTTGGTACACTCCCTATTTAATTAGTTAGTCAGTACTAAGTTAGGTCAAAAGTTCCTACAACTGATTATAAACATTTTCCTAAAAGTAACCCTTTTAGTAAAATATTTAACAGAAACACATTAAAACTAAATTATAGCTGCACCAATAACCTTGAGAAGATTACAAAATTACACAATATGAAAATTTTAAACCAATTTAATTATCTGGATCATTATACACGTTCCAAAGAAAATATTATTAATGATACTGGCCAATGTAATTGTAAGAATTCTGACCAATGCTCATTACCAAACAAATGTTTAACTAAATCTCTTGTTTATCTTTGTACTATCTCTATAACTGAGAATCCGACGGTTGAAAAATTCTATATTGGTAGTACTAAGAATTCTTTTAAGACTAGGTGGTATCAACGTACCTTGTCTTTCACCAATAATACTTACAGAAATAATGCATCACTTTCTAAATATTTTGGGAGTTTAAAAGATGATAATAAGACTCCTAAGGTAAAATGGAAAATTTGAAAAACGGCAAGGACATGTAGATCTTTACATGAACCATGTTTTCTCTGCTTACATGGAAAACTGGAATTTATTAGATTCAATAAAAATTTCTTATTGAATCAAAGGAACGAATTAACTGTAAACTGTAAACATACTTTACCTTTTACCTTACAATTTAGTTAAACTAGTTTAGTTTGATTATGCTTCTTCTTATATTTTTGCTGTACTGCGTTGCAACATATATGGTTTATGTCTCTATGTGTATTAATAATTTGGATTTAATATAATTTTTTATTAATCTCCTGGTAGTATTAGTGATATCGTTGACGGATGTATTGGTATTTGGTTGGTATTTTTGACATTTTTCATTGATTAGTTATTGTTATTAACATCATATATGAATCATCTATATTCAACCATTGCATATTAATACTATAAGTTTAAATTAAATACCAGTTTCTTAAAGAAGCTATTTATTTATCAACTATAAAAAAAATTATGTAGGAAACCCACAAAGCATATAACTAGTTTAGCATTTTGTTAAATTGCCTCTCCACCCCATTTTAATTTCTTAGGAAATAGCATTGTCTAGTTTGCATAATTTATTTATCCATTTACATTAGCGCTAGTTTATGTTTGGGTGCCGTTAGCTGCCAATATGAGGGTTATGAACCATTTATCAAAAAAAATAATGTCTTAATTTTTACTTCTTTGCTTAGTTTTAATTTAACGTAAGTCATATTTGATTGGTTGATCAGAGTAAAGCCCACAAATCTTATATCCCCCTTTTTCTTTTTCCGTAAAAAGAGGTTGTATTTTGCTTTTAAATCTAAATACATCGTTCATTTGTCAGTAATTTACAATCACCAGATGAGATACGCATCGAAACACGACTGCAATTGTATAGCGATTTTGACATGTTTTCGGTGTGATATCTTAACATAAATAATATTGGTCTACTTTGTATTGAGCCCTCTTTTAAATTAAATATTAGGGACGTTTGTATTGTACTCTATTCGTTCTCATTTTACCTGGATATATATATATATATATATATATATATATATATATATATATATATACATAAAACTAAATAAAAGCACCTTGTCAGTCGTTTTTAATGAAATGTGCTTAAAAGAAGGATTGCTGCCTAAATACACAATATATATATATATATATATATATATATATATATATATATATATATATATATATATATATATATATATATATAAAGCATTATATATATATATATATGTAAATCATTATATATATATATATATATATATATATATATATATATATATATATATATATATATATATTATTAATTTAAAGAAAAACAGAGCACTTTAAGGCTCCATTTGTAATAATTTATTTCACCAGAGAATTTTCTTTTTCTTTGGATCTTCAGACTTCACTTTCAAAAGGTGAAACGAAAAATGAATTTAAAATTTACACTTTTGACGGGCAGTATTAAGCTTATATAAGTTGAAGGTGGTGAGGAATAGTGTGAGAGACATGGTCGAGTTTAGAGAGGGAAGGGAGAATTTTGAAATTAAATTTGAAAATTTAACATTCAACTCTCAGGATTTCATCCTCCTTGGGATTATGCATACGGATTACCAAGATTTTCGTTACTTATATATATATATATATATATATATATATATATATATATATATATATATATATATATATATATATACACACACATATATATATATATATATATATGTATATATATATATATATATATATATATATATATATATATATAATTGATATGATTATCTCAAATCCTCCTTATAATTTCTATCACTTGTATATCCTTGCTTGAACCGGCTTCTAATACTCCAGTTGGAGCGGCTTGGCAATAGTAGTCGTGGCTCTTGTGGGTACAGTCCTATGGGTAAGGGAAACTCGGATGAGTTACACCACGGAATATATGAACGAGCGGCGCTATATCGAGTCTAATTCAATACCTCTTCGTTACCGAGGCCCGTTGGTACAGTTGGTATGACGTTTGCCTCGTATCGTAACTGCCCGTGTTTCAATTCTCGGTAGTCGTTTCTGCATTCTGATGAAGTTTCTTCTAGACTCGATAACGTACTTAATTATGGTTATCTCAAATCCTCCTTATAATTTCTACCACTTATATATAATCATTTTTATATCTGCGTGTGCATCTCCATTATCAACAATCAAATAACAGCAGTAAATTCTTACATCAGCCACACATGCACCGCACTGTATCCTGCATTGAGCTGTCATCTATCGAAACCTATGTCACATATCGATCAGCGCATCAAGAACCACCCACATACAACTATCAAAGTATAGACAAATATGAGTGGATAATAACAAAATATTATAGAGCACTTAATGCAAAAAGATTCAAAAACTTAGAAACTATAAATATACAAAATAAATAGTTTTTCTCCTTAGTTTACACCTGCCTGTACAGGTGCTATAACCCACAGGAATCACTTTTTTCGGCTGTATCAATGTGATAATTCTGATCACAACAGACGCCTCTGTGTCCGTTCGTAATAATTACAAACGTGCGCATAAGGAGGCGAAATCTTTTTTCGCTGACAGAATGAGGCACATTATAACCCCTAGCAAGTTCGGTTCTCGTGACCACTGGCGACTCTGTAATAGTGTGTTAAATAAAGATAAGTCCGTTACTCTTCCTTTTTCCGCTAAATCTGAAGTGTTATCATCTTATGCTGATCTTCCAGTTCTATTCTTGACTCATTTAGTGTTTAGTTTTCCACTTAGTACTCAGGCCTCTGATCAGGAGGTTTTGAGGAAGCGTGGAACCACCGCTTAATTGCTGGTGTTCCCAGGTCCACCCTAACCCGGGGTGGTAGAACCTGTTGGGGTCCCAGCTATGGGCAAATAGTGAACTTCCAGGTCTTTTCCAAACTTCCAGGTCGTTTCCAGCACATTTCTTTTTGAAAAAATATTATTACCAGCTATACGTTTTTGAAAAAATATTATTACCAGCTATACGTTTTTGAAAAAATATTATTACCAGCTATACGTTTTTGGAAAAATATTATTACCAGCTATACATTTTTGGAAAAATATTATTACCAGCTATACGTTTTTGAAAAATATTATTACCAGCTATACGTTTTTGGAAAAATATTATTACCAGCTATACGTTTTTGGAAAAATATTATTACCAGCTATACTTTTTTGAAAAACAATATTACCAACTATACTTTTTTGAAAAAAAACAAAAAAAAAAACAAAACTTTTTCAGTATTAAATGGCCCAACGAAGGTCGATATGCTGGTTAAACAAACTATCTATCTATCTATCTATCTATCTATCTATCTATCTATCTATCTATCTACTTAGCACTCAGTGATATGAATATAACTTCGTCCATAGTTTCTACTATCATCTCTGAACTGGGTCCCCTGAAATGTCTCTGTTCTCTCTAAGCCCCGCAGTAAATGCCTTGCTGCTTATTTAATTCCTGGTTGCTGTCCTTTCCAGAGTTTTTTTTTTTTAACAACTCAGGTGGGGCGTCTGAACTTTCTAACAATCGACCTTTTGCCGCTTTTTGGTAAAGTTAATCACGAATTGATTAAGTATAGCTTCATCCACCGCAAGGAATGTTGGTTCCCTGTGCCAAAAACATTTTCTCGCCCGAGTCCATCCTTCAAATCTACAAATCAACCATTCGCCCTTGCATGGAATACTGCTGCCATATATGATCTGGTGCCCCCGCTGTTCGCCTTAAGGTCCTCGACAAGATCCAGAGACGGATAAGCAATGCGGTTGGTCCTGATCTGGCATCTCGTCTCCAGTCGCTCTCTCATAGACGTACCGTCGCCTCCCTCTGTCTTTTCTACAAATACTTTCACGGTAACTGCTCCAACAAGCTACTTTCGCTAGTTCCCAGACTGCATGAATTTAAACATGCCACTAGGTCTGCATCTCGATCCCACCCTTTCACTGTCGAAACTGTTAAATGTAGTCGTCTCTTCTACTCCAATAGCTTCATGTCTCGCACCTCCCGTCTGTAGAATTCCCTTCCTATTATTTGTTTCCATGATAGCTATAATCTCCAACTATTCAAATGTAATGTCAATCGACATCTCCAGATGCCCTGACCTATTTCCCGTCCTTCTCTTCATCCTTTCCTCCATCACGCCTTCAATTTGTTGTTAACTGGGTCAAGAAATGACTTGTTAATTTTAACTTATTCAAAACTAAAGCGCTCTTAGAGAAACCTGCTATTCACTTAGAGATTCTTGATAAAATCCAAAGAAGAATCTGCAATGTTATTTGTCCTGACCTGGCATCTCAGCTGCAGTTCAGTTATCAGCGCTGCAGCGTAACTTTCATGTGCCTTTTCTATAAATAGTAAGGAAGGTCTAATCATTTTGCAGTTAAAATTGCTATAACCGTAAGTTCTATGCTGACAGTTTCTTCTCCCGCTTGCTTGTGGAACTCTCTTCCGGCTTCTTGCTTTCCAGTCAAAATTGGTCTTCAAAAAATTTAAATATAATGTCAATCGTTGTCATCTTACTCGTTAAACCATGTTCTTTTATTGTTCCCTCGCCTTAATAATACTTTTTTGCTTTATCGTTGCTATGTTGCTTGCGGTGAAATTATATATATATATATATATATATATATATATATGATGGACTCTCCCGTCGAACTCGACGTATGAGGGTCAGACAGATCAGCTCCCAGAAACTGAAAGCCCGACCCCCGCACAGGATTTGATTATAGTGGTGAAGGCTTTGTGCAGAGCCATCCACACTTTTTGGAGGGACGAAAACTGGGACCTGGTGCAACGGATGCCACAAGGTCCCCAAACGACCCTCCGCAGGTTTTGAATTCAGAGTTGTCCTTCTCCTAGACCAGTTGCCATCCAAGGCTATAGAACCCAGAACCCAGAACCCAGAAGGCTATAGAACTATAGAACTATATCTATATCTATATCTATATATATATATATATATATGTATATATATATATATATATATATATATATATATATATGTATGTGTGTGTGTGTGTGTGTGTGTGTGTGTGTATGATATATAATATTGTGTAATTTTATATATCAACAAACAGTATATAGAAAAATATGACAAACTGGAAAAGTTTATTTGTGACGAGTTTATTCTTTCAAGAGACTATATGAACACAAAAGGGACATTTTAAATGACAACACACAAAACGCATTGGTTGTTCACCGTAACAAAACAGGCCACAATTTTGACTTAGGTAATGCTATTTTAATTAAAATAGAAAATAATCCACTGAGACGAAAATGCCTGGAAAGTGACTTGATCGCTAGTTCAGCCACGGCAAATTTGCGTCCAGACTCTTACAATATATCACATTTCTTGGCAGATTTTATATTGTCACAGTGTGGGATAGTCAGGAACAAAGGTGAGGGAGAGAAAAAGAAAAAGAATACACATTAATTTGGTTAGATTGAAAGATAAAATATTCTTTCAAAAAATTTTGAAACTACCCGCGTCTCTCGTTTCGTGCGCATGTGTAGACGTGGCAACGTCAACAAAGACCAGTTCGATGAAATCTTAACGGATGAAACGCGTCACAAATAAACTTTTCCAGTTTGTCAAATATATATATATATATATATATATATATATATATGTGTGTGTGTGTGTGTGTGTGTGTGTGTGTGTGTGTGTGTGTGTATTAATGCGTTAAACTGCCAGTCACCATGCAGTGTTGATTTCGGTTTCCACACTATTTATCACTCTTCTTTCGCAACACACACACACACATACAGACGCACGCACGCACACAAACTCTCTCTCTCTCTCTCTCTCTCTCTCTCTCTCTCTCTCTCTATATATATATATATATATATATATATATATATATAAAATCCTCATTTCGAAAGAGATGACCTAGATATAACATTTCTTGGCAGATTTTATATTGTTTGAATACGTGTGCTAGCATGACGTCACAAGTCATCGTGATCGCGGCCGTGAGCGTACTGGTCTTCTTAAACTGCTGATCACACCAGATTATACGTTCACTCCTAGAAACTGCAACTGATGTCTGATCAGCCTAGTTGCAGTATAAGCTACAAGTTGACACTAAAGACAAATGTGCCTGAGCAGACGTCTTCAAAAGGGACGGCTAGCCATGCTTGCAGACGGAAATACTCGGAAAGGAGCAGCCCTATATATACATAATACTTTGCAGCTTATTTTTTAGGGAGAGAAAATCAATATCAGTGTGACATGCGCGGCGTGTTAGTTTCTGGGTGTTTATGTATTTATTTTTTGTATGTGTTGGTGGTACAAGTTCTCTCAATGTGCGTGCGTAGTATGTACGTGTCTAGGTTGGTTGTTTTACTCTTATTTGTGTCGTACGTGTGTGTCTATGTTGTGTTGTATGTGAAATAGGAAATACTTGGCTGAAACTATTGGCGATCTTCACATAAAAAGAAACACGTTAATGAATAATATTCACAGGAAAAATGAAAATGAAAAGAGAAAGGTCTCGGATAATCGCTGCAATTATTAAAAAGAGATAAGTATGATGTGTAGCAGGAATTAGAATATGTAATAATAGAATGAATGTGTGGGTAGTGTAGCGGTGATCAGTGAAAACATAGGATCGAGCGATTTACACATAATAAAGAAAAGGAAGCTGTGGAGAGATAGGATCAAATCAAGGCCTAAAGGGTTATAGCATTTTAAAAACATATCGGAACTCTAGAGTAGCAATTAAATACCCTCAATATATATATATATATATATATATATGTGTGTGTGTGTGTGTGTGTATGTGTGTGTGTGTGTCTGTGCCCGTTTGTGTCCTGTTTAGGATCAGGTTCACTGTTCCTTCTCCTAAATTCTCATTCCTTTTCAATCCAAGTAACTCCGAGTGGTATTATCGTCTTGCGGGGAGTGAAATGATTACATATACCGCGTGTAACTGCAAAATTGTCCAAATCGTGCAAAAGCAAAATTGTCCCTTTGTTAGCTTAAGTTTTGAACCATCGTATCTTGGAAATTATTAAAGATATCTTACTGGAATTCTCTGAGGTCTTTATAACACTATTGGACTCTACTTTGGGTAATAAGAAAGTATAATTAGTCTCCAAGCTTAACAGAAGAAACATTTTGAAATCGATCATAAACGAAAATTACATGTTCATCACTAATTAATCATAATTAATGATAAGAAGCTCATGAAGGACTGAAATAAAGTTTAAATGTATATATATATATATATATATATATATATATATATATATATATATATATATATATATATATATATATTATTCCAGGATCATTTCTCAACTTATTAAACATTAACTTTAATCTTCTAACTTTCTGTCTTGGGGTAACAATTGCTCATTTGGGAAGACAGTGGGGCTGACACAAAATGATTTTAACCTGTTGTCTTTCCAGCTCAAAGGGGTTTTCAGTGAGTCTTACGACAAATGGTGTCAAGATGGCTAAATGTCTTATCTAAAAACTTGGAAAGAAGAAACCCAATTAGTTTAGTAGTTTAGATATTAAACATTTTCTAGGATGGCCAATTATGCTATTACACGATTTGTAAAATTTGGCTGTTAGACCCGGTATATATATATATATATATATATATATATATATATATATATATATATATATATATATATATATATATATATATATATAATGTAAATCTATTTAAACTCGTTGGGTGAAAAACCTGGATACCACAATTTTCAAATAAATTGGCATCCGATGAAAAAATTTGGAAAAATAAATAAAGAACCAGAAACCTCCGAACAGGGCGAAAGAAATCGTCCAGCACCTTAAATTTCTGGTACAAAGACAAAACCTCAAGGGGATAATAAGTTAAAACGAACAATGCTCAATACGTTAAGTAGGTATAATAAATACATCCTAATGAGCCCGGTACTACCTACCTAGGTTTCACCACAGGAGATCACCAGTTCGCCCAGATGATCCCATGTGGTGAAAACTAGGTAGGTAGTACCTGGTTCTTTAGGATTTATTCTATATATATATATATATATATATATATATATATATATATATATATATATGATTCAATAAGTTATAAACATTATGTTTGCTTATTCTGAATATGATCCTTTCATATTCACGAATATTTTTCTGTATATTAGTGAATATGAAAGGATTATGATCAAAATAAGTAGACATAAAGTTTGTAACTTATTCAGTCAGACGTGCTGAAAAGAGAATTTATTGCGTAAAGATAAAAATATATATATATATATGTGTGTGTGTGTGTGTGTGTGTGCGTAAAGATACAAATATATATATATATATATATATGTGTGTGTGTGTGTGTGTGTGTGTGTGTCTGAGCACTCGAGAAAACAGTGGCTTTTACCGCTATTAACGCATTGCTCTTCAACCGAATTGAAATGAGCTCCCCGGGCCTTCACGTATTTCGCATAGAAAATGTTAAAATTTCCCTACCTGTGACGGTAGCCTAGGGGTAGAATCTCTGACTGATTCCAAAATCGGTTGTGTTTCGATGCCGGCTTGAAGCAATCGGTTGTCTAGCCACACTGAAGGACTGTGATACAGCGAAAAAATCTGTCTGTGGATGACGACATATATATATATATATATATATATATATATATATATATATAAGGTGAATTTAGGCAGCAAGAATTCTTTCAATCAAGATTTATTAAACAATGCCCAGACATGGTTTGAGTATCCAGATTTTATTTAGCTTTCGTAACTTCCGACTGATTTATTTCAGAATTAACTTTCAAAAGTTCATTTATTGTATGCTTTCACTTTTTGTATCCAGCTGAGTGCTTTCGACTGTCACTATATTCGTTATCAAGAACTGCGTGTTATTAGATTGCCGTGTTATTAGAATTGTGTGTTTAACAAATTCCAGCCTTTCTTATCTTGTTGGAACCAACATCTTAAGTTTCTTAAACTATATACAGGCGTCAGAAGACGAAAGACGTCGGGTAAGAATACTTTTTCCTCTTGTCGCTTTTTGTTCATTTTGCCTCTTCTACAGATATACTCTATCTTAGAATATTTACACACACAGACGTACACACACACACACACACACACACACACACATATATATATATATATATATATATATATATATATATATATATATATATATATATATATACAGGTACGATGAGAACGAATAACGTCACTTCCAACGTTCGTAACATTTAATTTAAAAGAGGGCTCAATACATAGTACAGCACTATTATATAATGTAGGATATTACAACAAAAACATGTAAGAATCGCTACACAATTGCAGTCGTGTTTCAACACATAACATTGTGTCTCCTCAGGCGATTGTAAATTACTGGCGAGTGAACGATTAATTTGGTTTCAAAAGCAAAATACATTTAGAAGTGGTCTTTGGCTTATTCGATAAAAACGTTTAACTTGCTGACTATCGATCAACAGGAGGCATTCTTCTCTGAAAGATAACGACAGTTGAGCTATCATTTGATATTCTAAATCTTTTACAGCTAGTAATCTCTGTCTACCTAATAATCCATATGAATAATTTTTATGCATTAATATCTGCGTGTCATCATGACAACCTTTCATGCGTTTGACACTGACCATAATGTTTTGCCTGACAACTCTTGCACGGTTCAATGAAAACAAATCATGGCAGATGTATATTAATATAAAAATTATTGTCAGTATTTGTACATCATGAATGATGTACAAATGTGTACATGTGATAGAGAACTTCAGTAAGGCGCATTTTCAAGAAAATTGCGCATTCAAATATTTTGATTAAATTTCTATCATCTATTTTTTTCCTGCTGTGTTTAAGTAAGGTCTGAAACATTATAGCACAAGTTTTAGGACTTGCATAATAATGAAACTGGTATCAAAATAAAGTAAATTCATTTCCTTTCAAAATTACAGGTTTAACTTCTGTCTGTGAAGAACGTTTCTAGTTTATTTTTGATCCATTTGTGCACAGTAAATTTAACTTCAGCAGCGGGTTAATAGTTTTGTCTTTATTTAACGTTTTTTTTAATTTCAAAAACAATACGAAGTCTGATGGTGTCAAATCGCATCTATGTGAAGGACGGGCAACAAATGAAAATTTTATGCTTTACACGGCTTACAAAGTTTATTGATTACAATGTGGCCTTGCGTTCTTTTCATGGGGGTAAAATGTTCTCCTTTCAGGGTTTATTTTGCTTTCAGATGTCTATGAATTTAGCCTGGCACGCAATCTTCTTTGCTCAAAAGTTCTACCACTGATTCCTGTTTTAGACCGCACTCAACTATTGTACATATGACTCCCGAACGATATTACTCAATGCCCTCAAACAGCAAATTGATGCTCGGCACGCTTGAATAGGACTTTATATAGAGTGTTCGGAAAGTCACTATACACTTATATTCTTTTTAACTAGCTAAAAAGCCATCCTATCAGGCGGTATTTAAGCTAGCTACTGCGGAGGGCTCTTGATTGGGTCTTCATCGAAATAGGTAGGGAGAAATAGATGTGATAGGCAACAATAAACTACAGAAGAACTCAAAATTGTTCGCTGCATTTAAATATTGCATTAAAATTTAAGCTTACCTTTTTTAAAGTTCAACGATATATTAATGCCGCCATTTAATTTAAAGACAGTTTGATGTACGTAGGTCTTTACTTTCCGTACAAACAATTATTTTTATTTCATGTGTGACTTTTGCTGGTTTCGTTATTAATTTCGATTATTTCCAAATTCATTTTCGAGTTATAAAAATTGTTATCAAACAAAAAATTCGTCGCCAAAAATCACGTGACAAAATTGCCGAAAACAATCGCCGTAATGAAAACTTAAGAATCCGAAATTTTAGGATTGCGGATCCGGATCCAGCCCAGAATGTTTTTGATATGCTCACAGAGTCGGCCTGATTCAAAAATGGTATGATACGTTGGACTACGGCCTCATGGAATAAGGTTGAAAACACGGACAATTTTATTTTGAAACACTGTAATTTGAGAACAGTAATTAAGGGCGTAAGGCAAGGATGCGTCTTCTCACCCGACCTGTTCAACCTATACGGCGAGGCAATTCTGAGAGAATTGGAAACTCTACCGTGATTTAGTATTGGTGGCCACAACCTTAATAACATAAGATACGCAGTCTACACAGTACTCATAGCAGACATGGAAGAGAAATTACAAAATCTGCTACAGAAGTTATCGACGGAGAGTGAGAAGAAAGGACTAAGCATAAACTACAAGAAGACAGAATGCATGGTTACCAGTAAAAGGAAGAGCCCGAAATGCGATTTGCAGGTCGGAAACACTAGAATCAAGCAGACGCAGAAGTTTAAATATTTGGGAAGCGTCTTGACAGAAGACGGTAAGTGTGACACTGAGATCCGTAGACGTATTGGAATGACCTAGGACACATTCCTAAAGCTGAGCAGAGTATTGCGAGACAGGAGGATTTCTTTGGTAACAAAGCAAAGAATACTGAGCTGTTACGTCACATCTGTTCTTCTTTACGGGAGCGAATGTTGGACGATTTCCTCAAAGTTGAAGAATAGACTTGAGGTGACGGAGATATGGTTCTACAGAAGGATGCTAAGGATATCATGGATCGAGTATGTGAGCAACGATGAGGTTACAAATAAGGAGAAAGCTTATACTTAATATCAGAAAGAAGTAGCTGAAGTTTCTGGGACACATAATGAGGAAGGAGGGCCTGGAGAATCTGATACTCGCGGGTCGAATAGAGGGAAAGAGAGACAATGGAAATCAGCGCTTGACATACCTGACGAGCTTGAGCAGGTCGATGACAGAATGTAGTCTGAAGGAGGAAGCAGAGGGAAGGAGCTTGCTGAGAGCTGCAAGGGATAGGGGAGGTGGGGAGCCATAATCGCCTCCGTTCTGAAAGGACATGGCACATAGAAAGAAAAAGTTTTTAATTTGTTCATGAAGTCGGTCTGATTCGAAAATGGTATGATATATTGGGCTACGGCCTCTAGGAGTAAAGTCGAAAAGGTGTGACACAATGGCACACTGACATTCGCATTTTATTATATAGAAGACATATTTCAATATAGAATACAGTGAAGTGAGAATATGAATGAAAATTATAAAAATGTTGAAAGTGACGCCCGTTAATTTATACCGGCTTGGCACCTTCTTATTTTGTTTCTGAACACCGCCATCAATTGCTCTCTTGAAATAGACTGAACGAAAGCTGTTATATCTGCTTTCAAGTCATCCAGTGTGCTCAGATGATCTCGATACACTGCAGATTTTGCTGCTCCGCATAGATAAAAGTCTGGTGGACTTAGATCTGGCGAGGGTGATGGCTACACGTCTTTGGAAATAATGCTGTCTGCAAAACTCCGAAAACTGCATAGATCTGTGAGAAGTGTGGGCAGTAGCACTGTCCTGTTGAAACCATAAGTAATTGATTTCCTCACTTTGTCATCTGACCGATGAAGGTGGGAAGAATCTCCGAACAATAGCGCTCGTTGTTTATTGTGCTCATGAAGAACATAGGGCCATAATTCGATGTCTTGAAATCGCAATCCACTCTCCAACCTTAAGATCATGTATGGAGGTTTCATGCAAACTGTGAATTATTGGATGACCACATTGTGTTTTGCGAATTAACGTAACTCGAGAGATGGAACTATGCTTCGTCTGTAAAAATGTCAAAGAGAAGAGTTTTGATTTTTGTCTGACGACCTTCAGTCAGTCAGTTATGCGCCATGCATGATACACGCTTAGACGATCATGTATCTTTCGATCCATGACTGACGAGGCAGATTTTTTTTCCGCAGTAGGTTGCCATTTCTTTCTGCGGTAGACCAGTTGCCATCCAAGGCTATAGAACCCGGTCTGTCCTGCTATTTACCCATAGCTGGGGGCCGGAGGAGAAGAAGAAGAGGATTCATACCTTTCCAAAGGGTATTAGAACGTAAGAGAATTTCAGTCAGTTATATGCCAAGCCTGATACACGCTTAGGCGATCATGTATCGAGATATACATGACTGACGAGGCAGATTTTTTTCCCGCAGTAGGTTGCCATTTCTTTCTGCGGTAGACCAGTTGCCATCCAAGGCTTTAGAATCCGGTCTGTCCTGCTATTTACCCACAGCTGTGGTGGGGGGGGAGAAGCAGAAGAGGATTTATACATTTTCCATACTGTTTTTTAAAACTTTTCGTAAGTGAATGTAATGGAATTCGAACTCGGCTCCGATTCCTCAATCCGAGCCGCTATCCATTGCTCCACCGTGCCAATTTCGAAACCAATATCTTGCTTTCGTGATGATTTTATTGGACTATGCTGCATACTGCCCGAAATATCCAACAGTTTCTCCTCTGATCGCTTTGCTGACCTTCCACAACGCTTGGTATCCTCCGCTGGACCTGTTTCCCGAAATTTATCATTGCGATGTGGAACAGGCATATCTGAAAATTTATCAGCGAAACGCTGTCGCATCGAATCTGTGTATAGTGGTTTTCCAAGCCTAGCTTAGACTTGGCACAAGGCTGAAAGTAGCAAGGCACCTAGTGAGGATCAAACTCACTACACAGTCGTAATTGTTCTAGCGAGACAAGCTTTCTAACCATTACACCGCCTCGAGGTGTCCAAACCAAATCTGAGTATATACCAGCTTACGAAATACGTGCTCGATGAGAAATATACGTTCTTCAGTTGTTAAAACCACATTGAGGCGAAATCTGAAATCTAAAAAATGATAAAATATGATTAGAAAAGTGCACTTTAACTTGCCGAACACTCTGTACATTACCGAATACGCGTTCAAGCATGTATTCTCTCCACTATTAGAGACAACACCAGGGTGGAGACCTCACTTATTAATCACTGGATCGGCTACAAAGCGCTACGATATAAGTAACGTAGAATATGGCCATCAGGGATTCTTGTTTATAAAATCTCAAGTAATACAAACTGTTGCTATTACTGATTCTACTGATACGATCAGGTATAATTACAAAATACTAGAAAGGGTGTCTATAATAAAAACGCCATTTTTTTTAACTGAATGTTTCAATCAGAAGATACTTCAGTCACGTTTTCTCACGTAGCTTCCCTGTAGCATTTCTAGAAATATTTCAATGGTAATTGTTCTGAGGAACTTTCTGCTATGGCACCTAGACTTTATGAATTTAAGCGCAATACTAGATTGGCGGTAAGGTCTCATCATTCTACAATTGAAATGGCTAGATATAACCGTAATTTCTATGCTAACACTTTCTTCTGTCACACTTCTCACTTGTGGCACTCTCTTCCGGCTTCTTGCTTTCCAGTGAACGTTGATCTTCAGAAATTCAAATGCAATGCCAATCGTCATGTTCTGACTCGGTGAAACATGTTCTTTTATTCTCTCTTTTTACTAACCATTTTTCTATGATTTCTTCACAAACAGTAACCTTTTGTGTCTTAGTGACTTTATCGCCTTGCTTGGGGTGAAATTATAAAAATGCGTGCATACAACATTTGATGGGAACTAACAGTTATTAAAAATCGGGTTTTTCTGGTGTTTTGTTTGCGAGTTGTGCATATTAATTGAGATGTGTATAGTGTGCCGGTTGCCTCATTGATGAAAAAACAGATCATGTTCGGAGCCAGGAATTGTTGGAAAAATTTGATTTATTTTCAAAAGGATAAATTTGGCAAGTTCCTAGTATATTCACAATGACGTGGGTCCTGTAGATTATTACGAGGATCCTCATGAAGTAGCATGTGACAAACATTTTATTAGAATATCTCGAATAACAGCAGCGCCGTCTACGGTAATTGGTGTGAGTGACTGACAAAGTTTTAGGGGAGTCTCGAGACAAACAAATGTTCAGAAACACCTTTCGACCGTTTAAAACTAGGTAGCGTTTCGTGAGGACTTCCAAATGGAAATCAATGAAAGATTAATAGTTTGCAATAGCTTTGCAATGAAGTTTCATTATGTGACACCGTTTAAAATAAATTACAAGGTAACCAAAAAAGTTCTGTCCGTTTTTTGATTAGTCATTGAAGGATGTTGAAATATATACGAAATGCGTGTAGCAATTGTTTTCAAATTCGGACAGCCGGAAGTAGGAACATCAGACGTTATAAAAAACACACGCACCGTGCCCGGTCATCAGTTATAAGCCGGACAGCTGTGAGAAGGATGGAAGTATCTAGAGATCGCGTTCGGGGCTGTTTGCTTTACGACTTCAAAGTGGACTTATCAGCAGCTGCATCAAGTCGCCGCATATGTCAAGCGTTTGGGGATAGTGCTGTGGATGAACGTACTGCAAGGCGTTGGTTTCGAAAATTCAAGTCGGGAGATTTGTCTCTCTATGATGAGCCTCGCAGTGGACGACCACAGGTCTTGAATGACGGAGTCCTGAAGGCGGCCATTGAAAAGGACAGTAGTCTAACGTGTGGTGAACTTGCAAGACAGTTCAACGTTTCTGATGAAATAGTTAGACTTCAACTGCACCGCCTAGGTAAGACGTACAAACTGAGCAAGTGGGTTCCGCAAACGCTGTTGGATGTCCACAAGGAAACAACGAGTGGCAGCCTGCGTATCGCTGCTTTCTCGCCACCGTACCGCTATCCTTATTCAATCAAGTGCTTACCAGTGATGAAAAGTGGGTTCAGTACGAAACTCCCAAACGTTCCAGATATTGTTTGTCTCCTCATAATGCTGTCCCTCACACCGCAAGACCGCCTATGCACCCATGCAAGATTATGCTTTGTGTCTGGTGGACAGGTCGTCAAGTGGTTCATTATGAACTGCTACCAACGTGCCAAACAGTCACTGGAGACCTATACTCACAGCAATTGAAACGTGTGCAACAGGCATTGCACCAGAAGGAGCCAGCACTGGTGAATCGCAAAGGTGTGCTTTTCCTCCATGATAACGCCAGGCCGCATGTTGCGCGAGTGGTCATGGATACCATACAGCAATTTGGGTGGGAGACTTTGTGCCATCCACTTTATTCACCTTGCGCCATCCGATTACCACCTCTACCACTCCCTGGATAATCATCTTCGTGGGAAATCCTTCACCAATTCAGCAGACTTGCGCAAAGCCCTCACGGACTTCTTTGCGTCACACCCCCGAGTTCTACCGCAAAGGCATTGAACAGCTGGAGACCCGTTGGCAGAAGGTGCTGGATGTCGATGGCGATTACTTCGAAGACTAAATATAAGTTACACATACTGTGAAGCGTTTTCTTTTTTCCTTTAAAAACGGACAGAACTTTTTTGGTTACCTTGTAATTTTAAGATAAAAAGAAACAATATTGGTGAAACAGATAATGAAAAGAAACAATATAAAGGGTGATAGTGTACAAATAAGTATCGGTTACTAGTTCGTTATTGTAGGGAGTTTGATCCTCACTAAGTTCCATACTGCTGTAACTCAGTATAAGACTCAGCTGTACCTAATTATGAAAAAAAACAACTTTTCTTGTAGAAAATCGAGATCATATGAAAATTCATGTCCATTGGTAGACAAGCAAATAAAGAACAACATCTCTGTAGTAATAAAATAAGCACATCCCATCTCCCCTTCAGCTTGTAACCATCCATCACAATAAAATAAACGTTTTTTCAGCGCTAAAGCTGAATTGGTCAAATAAAGCTTATACTTTAGAGCTGTTATTATATTACACTCGCTAACAAAGATTTTATACGTTCATGTTTTCGGAAAGTAAGTATATATTTGACCACTATGAATGATGAGTCAACCAACCAAGGCTAAAGCACAGGTGAATGATACGAAACTGTTTCTCGAATTAGTCTATCATCTCTTATATTTGATGGCTGGTCGTTTATATTGCACTTAAGAGTTTAATTGGGAAAATTTGCAGAGGGATTTTTGGTTCCTCATGAGCTTTCGACTGAGAATCGAAAACAACATTACGCCATTTACGTTCGATGAGATCCAGAAAAATTCGCAGCCTGACTAAGAAACCTTTCCTGTTAAAAATAAATAATAATTTGGTCAGATTTTTGCAAGTGGGTCGAGCCAAGATTTTTTTCAGCACCTTTCGTATATATTCCAGTATATTATACAAAATATCTTGAAAAAAAAATTCCAAAATATTTCCTCATGGCCAAATATTCGGAAAGTAATTACGTATTTCACCGTTACGAATTACGAGTCAAACAACTAAGGTAGAACCAAAATGAAATGATAGGAAACTGCATGAAAAAGGATTTAATAATCTCTTTTATCTGACAGCGTGTCGTTTATTATATGTACTTTTCAGAGTTTAAATTGGAAAACTTGCAAAGAGGGTATTTGGGTTCCTTATGAACTTGCGTTTGGGAACCATGCACAACGATCTCCTATTTGCAGGTGATGAAAAATAGGTTTTGCATTTCAACAGAAAACGAAAAACAATGGTTATCATCAAGCGCGAATCTAGTGCTAATAGCAAAACCAGGACTCCATCCACAGAATAGGTAAGATGTCGTCCTTTACGCGTTACGGGAGCATGGAAACTTCAGACGTTTATTGCCAGCATCTTGATCGGGTAAACGAAAAATTAGTTCGAAAGTGTCCTGCTTTGCTAAACGGAAAAAAATATTCTGAATCACGGCATCTTCGAAAACAAACCGGAGAAAAAATAAGATCATGTGAATGGGAGTTTCTTCTACAGCCTCCATACTCTCGAGGTTTGGCACTTACAGATTTTCATTCGTTTCAATCATTAGTATATTTCATAAGTGATAGATCATTAACACTTTAGCATTCATCATGCCCAAAACCTCCCCATAAATATTGGCTCTCAATGTTCAACGCGCCGTAACCCGTCCCATGTATACTATGCATTATTATAGGTGATGAAAAATGTGTTTTGCAGGTCAACACAAAATAAAAAAAAAAAGAAAAAGAAAAAAGCAGTGGTTCTCACAAAATGAGAAACCATAGCCAATATCAAGACTAGGACTTCAGAAGTCCTTGCTGTGTCTGGTGGAATATGAAAAGTGTTTGTCCATTATGAACAACTGGAACATGGAAGGACAATTACTGCAGATGTTTATTGCCAGTAACTTAATTGGGTAAACAAATCATTACATTAACTTTAATAAACAGAAAATGCAAAGGAACACTCTATAAAATAAAATCATTAAGATAGGAGGTTCTTCTACATCTGCCATACACACCAGTTTAGTACCTACAGATCTTCATTTGTTTTGATCACTATATTTCATAAGTGGTAGATCATTAACCCTTTAACATTTGACATGCTCAAAACCTCCTCATATATATCAGATCTCAACATTCCACCCACTGTAACCCACCCCATGTATATTCTGCCATAATATATGACGACATCATCACAAATACCGTAGGAAGTCACGCAAACAGCGAGACTTTGAGAAACAATATTTAGAAGGTGGGTTTGAATGTGTTGAACATTAAAGGGTAAAGAAACAATAAAGAAGTTCAAAACAGTCTTTCAAAATTTTGTAGGGGGGGGACCACAGATTTCTTTAAAACACGGAGTTAAATATTTGCCTAAACATTTTGCCTTGCTTGTACAGTTATTAAAAATGAAGATGATTATATTTTTTTTTATAAATAATACTTAAATAGATTCTACTTACATTTGTATTTATATCCTTTCTGGTAAAACATAATTACTTCCCAAAATCCTTATATATATATATATATATATATATATATATATATATATAATTTATATATGTATGTATATGTGTGTGTGTGTGTGTGTGTGTGCGCGCGTGTGTGTGTGTGTCTGCGTGTGTGTATCATTGACGGAAATCATTGCCAAGTATTGGGGCAGTGATCGTCATTTCCGTTGAAAAGCCTTTGAGCAGGAAAACCTTCGCTGCGAATTGTTTGAGGTGGTCCATGGGTCGCCACACCATGGCGCACACACTTCAGCTGGCACCATCCGCGGCAGCCAACCTGGGCTTGACAAGCAGGTTCATGATGATAGCTTGCATCGAGCTACCGATTTGTTTCCGTATGTAGAACGCCGCCTTGACCGCCTACCCACCGAGCGTCGGACCGTGCTTTTTCTTTCCCTTAACTGAATTTTTATCACGATGGGTGGCCCTACCAGGAGACGGAGCTCCCGACGGCATTGCATTCAGGGTTCCTCGAGACACGCAAGCTCCTCCACCATGATACGGTCCACAGAAGAGTATATACAGGGGTTGGACAAAATAATTGAAACACTTGTTAAATTCAAAGAAAATTTATTTGATATGGAGTCGTTCCTCCTTTAGCCTCACATACAGCTTTAATACGTCTAGGAATGGAATCATACAGCTTCCAGACTTCACCCAGAGGAATCTTCAGACATTCTTCCATTAATACCTGCTCCAGCTCTTTAAGACACGACGGTGGTGTACAGCGGCTCCTAACTTGTCGCTCCAAAATGCACCACAAATGTTCAATAATATTGATATCTGGAGATTGGAGAGGCCACTCCATGTGTTCTAGTTCACTTTCATGCTCTTCATACCAACTCTTAACCACTCGAGCGGTATGTATTGGAGCATTATCGTCTTGGAAGATGCAGACACCATCAAGGAAAAAGTTTGGGCCATTGGATGAATATGATTTCAGGTAATCTTTGCTGTTGATTCTACCATGCAGGGCAACTATTGGACCGAGACATTTCCATGATATGGCGGCCCAAACTATCACTGATCCACCTCCATGCTTCACTGTTGGAAGAAGGCAGTCAGGGTTGTAAGCTTCTTTGAGCTGCCTCCACACATAAACTCACCCTGAAGTTGGGAAAAGAGAAAAACTGGACTCGTCTGAGAATATGACTTGCTTCCATTGGTCTGCAGACCAGGCATTGTGATCTCTGCACCACTTCAACCTCTTCTGAATGTTGCGAGTGGAGAGAAGAGGTTTCCTTACGGCAGCTCTTCCATGATATGCAGCCTTATGGAGCTCACGGTGAACAGTTTTAGTAGAAACTGGACTATTCAGATGATTATTTAACTCAGCAGTCACTTTGGCCTCAGTAGTCCGATGATTTTTTGCCACATTGCGTTCCAATGCACGTCGGTCCCTGTCAGTAAGTTTGCAAGTCCGGTCCGAATTGCTACGCTTGCTAGAGGTTTTACCCTGTTTCTCGAATTGCGAGATATGGTCGCTCTTGAAAACCCAACAGTTCAGCAACCTTAGTGATCGAGGCTCCTGCCATGCGAGCTCCAACAATTTGCCCTTTTTCGAACTCGGAGAGGTCACGTATTTAGCTTAAACTTTACTAAATTCTAAAAATAAATAAGACAAAGAGAGTTAATTAGATAAATAAACGTATTTACAATAGATATAACCTGCAATTACAAAGTTTTAGTTAAAGTTCTTAATATAATAGGTCTTTGAAATATAGGAATGGATTTTGCACCTGTTCCAATTATTTTGTCCAACCCCTGTATATATATATATATATATATATATATATATATATATATATATGTGTGTGTGTGTGTGTGTGTGTGTGTGTGTGTGTGTGTGTGTGTGTGTGTGTGTGTGTTTTAAACTTAATGTATATGATCCCGAGATGTTAAGGGAAAATGAAAAATTTATTAACAAATATGCAAAACAAACCGGAAACAAAAACAAGAATTTCAACATCTTCCATTCTCTCGAGATTTCGTATCTACAGATTTGCATTTGTTTTGATCACACGATTACATTTCATAAGTTGCAGAACATTCAAAAACAAAGGAGTCGAAATAGACTTTGAAAAAGTTTTCGGGGAAAAAACAGGTTTCTTTAAACGTAGAATCGAAAATGTGCCTTACTGTTGGGATGTAGACGCTGTAAATGCAGGCGAACACAATTTTGATAAATATTATTTAAATAAATTTAACTTAAATTTGTTTTCACATCCTTTTTGGTAAAGAGTCATTACTTTTCAAACACCTTAATATCTAAATAAATTTAACTTACATTTCTTTTCATATCCTTTCTGGTAAAGCGTCATTACTTTCCAAACATCCTAATAATAACGTTTTTCGCATCTACGAAGCTCACATTTGCTCTGTATACCTATATGATACTTTTTGAAATGTTTTAATCAAAGTTATTTTGTTATTTTAAACGTAATATTACTGCATGAGTAAAAACACGTAGATAGAGAGATGGTTAAGTTCTCAGTATGTAAATTACTGATCAAATTAATACAATATGTCTATTTAAAATATTCTGTATTAATTTACATATATTTATTAAAAAATGTAGCAGTATTTCCAGAAATTAGCATAGTCTAGCACTGAGATTCTCAACTGCTATGCTGCGGAAGACTAGCATACCGCGCGATCCCCTTAAGTGTGCCGCGAAATATTGTCATTTCTAGCGATCGAAGACTCAAAATAAAACAATCTACGGTAGCCATTGATACATTTTGGATTTCAATACAAAAGGAATAGCCAACATTATTTAAAAACGGCTTTATCAATTTTATTACAATTTTCTACTTATGTGAAAGTCTTCTCAACCCTAAATAACATAAAAAATAAGAAGGGAGAAAGACTGTGCGCTGGACTGAAGAAGAAATGAGGGTCTGTTTATCGCACATTCGACCAAACATTGAAGAAGGCTTTCACACTAAATAAGCTGCACAAATAGTTGCATAGAAACATTAAAATAAAATAAGTTAATATTTGTGTGTCTATTTTAAAAGAAAAAAAACTATGGTTTTATTTCATAACATTTAAATATATATATATATATTTTTATTTCATAACATTTAAATATATATATATATATATTTATTTCATAACATTTAAATATATATATATATATTTATTTCATAACATTTAAATATATATATATATTTTTATTTCATAACATTTAAATATATATATATTTTTATTTCATAACATTTAAATATATATATATATATATTTTTTTATTTCATAACATTTAAATATATATATATATTTTTTTATTTCATAACATTTTTATATATATATATATATATATATATATTCATTTCATAACATTTAAATATATATATATTTTTTTATTTCATAACATTTAAATATATACCCTTTAAAAATGTTGCTAATTGTGTTGTGATATTTTCCTTTTCTCCTCGGTGTGCCGCTGCTTAAAAGTTTGAGAAACACTGCTGAAGCAGAAGGTCGCGGAAAGCGAGAAGCTAGTGAAGTGAGATTTACTACGGTTGTAAGGATCTGTAAGTATAGCTTACTGACAATAAATCCACGATGAGGTTTCCTGATATTTACTAAATTTAGTTTAGTTTGACACAAGGCCAAAAATATACAGTTCACTTTAGTGTTGGTGAGCTGGTCAGACAAGCTTGTTAATAACTAAGCGACGGTAGATTGTACAAAACAAAACCGTAACTGGTTGAATTCTCGTGTCTATGCAGTTCAAAAGTCAGAAGATATTTCTATTCTAACGAGACTTCCGGTATTGTGGAAGTTGGCGTATAATCAGTATAAACAGGTTGCAATAACAAACTGCTTTTGTCAGTCAGGTTGTTTTCATTGGATCTTGGAACCTTCAGAGAATTAACACGTGCAAATGGCGCGTGAAACATCACTCCACAGCAGTCGTCGTCCGGGGTGTAGTATGGCACAAGACTAAGAGAATTGGAAAATTTTGTTGCATTAGTTTTCCAGACAGGAAGGGGAGGCTTCCAGTTAAAAAAAAATTAAACGAGAAATACACAACTACTGAGGTTTCTGTTTATTAAGATTTATATTTAGGCCTACAGTGTCAGGTCAAATAAAAGAAAATAGGAAGTGGAAGATTGTATTCCGCCAATGTTTCAAGTGGGGTGAGTCAATCATTTGCTGTCGTCATTGACATTTAGTATTGCAGTCGGCACATGAGCAAATGAAAGAAAAAAAAATTTAATACTAAGACAATGCTCAAGAGCCACTCAAGGTAGAGAGTTACTGTTAAAATGACGAAAATTTATATGAAAGTGTAGATTATGAGTATAAGGAGGATAGATAACTGTTAACCCTTGATTTAAAGAGGTTAAGATTATAATGTTCAAGAAAACATCCGCTTGGGAGTCTCTTCCACAAAGTATCAGTTCTGGTGAAAAAGCTGTCTTACATTTGCAAAACGGAGAAAATAAGAGTAATTTAACTTTGTGGAAATAGCATGGCATGTCTTCGCTTGCCATCGTCCGATACATGAGTGACGAGGCAGATTTTTCCCGCGGTAGGTGGCCATTTCTTTCTGCGGTAGACCAGTTGCCATCTAAAGCTAACCCGGTCTATTTACCCATAGCTGGGGGAGAAGAAGAAAAGGATTCATGCCTTTCCCAAGGGTATTAGCACGTAAGTGAAAGTAATGCATTCGACTGGAATTCGAACCCGTCTCTCCGATTCCTCAATCTGAGCCGCTATCCATTACCCTATCGTGTCCCCTCGGAAGTCTGAACTATCGGAACTCAATTGAACTTTAGCCTTGGAAATAGCAGCTCAGTGGGGATAGGCTTGAAACGTTGCGTCTGTGGGAAAGAGGATGTAGAGTGGTGAATAAGTCATCCCCAACAAGACTGCGTAAGCGATTATGAACTATGAAAATTGGGAAGGGAAGATTGAGCAGCCCCTGCCCAGATATGGCAGCAATATTTCATTTATGGTTTAATATGACTCTTGTAACGCTAAAGCATGGCAGAACAACACAAGATACTTCCTGGAATAATAGAATGATCCAGACATTTTTTTCTAGCATTTTTAACAATGGAACGTATATATAAGTTCTACTTGAGGCCAGGAGAGAACTTCTGACACAATAGATGGGTTCAAAGCATGACATGCAGGCGTTCATCGTCACCGGAGACAAATCAAAGTATGATCGTTTGTTGTTGAAGAAATGTTAGCTTGGTTTTGGAAAGTTGAAGATCAGTCCCCTCCATTGAAATAGCATTTATCGTCTTAATTCGATATGGCTACAATATTCCATTTATGGTTTAATCTGACTCTTGTAACGCTAAAGCAAGGCAGAAAGAGCGATAGAATGAACGGAACTTTCCGAGAATCTTTAGCAATGGATTGCATATACGAGTTCAACTTAGGGTCTGAAGTGTGTCCAAACAGATGTTCAAAAGATGGAGCCTGATTGAGAACTGTTCATTGTGACAAGAGAAAAGTCGAGCTCTGATTGGTGGTGAAGAATCGAAAAAAAAACAAACTTGGTTTTTGAGGCATTGAAACATACAAACCCGTTTTCTCCCTATTGAGATGTTATATATAGAGAGGGAGATAGAAACAGTCTTAGAGGGAGATAAAAACAGATATATAGAGTGAGGGAGATAGAAACAGATATATAGAGAGGGAGATAGCAACAGACAGAAAGAGATAGCGGGAGATAGAAACACACACACACATATAAAGAGAGGGAAACACAAACACACATATATATATATATATATATATATATATATATATATATATATATATATATATATATATATATATATATGTGTGTGTGTGTGTGTGTGTAAATGTAATAAGAGCGAAAAGAATATAAATTCAAACGTTCATAGCATTAGTTTTAAAGAGGGCTCAATACCAAAAGTAGAGCAGTAGATATTCATTATAAGTTATTACATACGAACAAACAAAACAACACTTGTTTGTTTGCATGTAACAACTTATAATATATATATATATATATTTATATATATATATATATGTATGTGTGTGTGTGTGTGTATGTCTGAGTGCGTGTGTATGTGTGTGAGGGGTCACCTCGATGTGGTATAATGGTTAGGAAGCTTGTCCTGCTAAATCATTTATGGCTGAGTAGTGAATTTGATTCTCACTGGGTACCCCATACATTTGGCCTTGTGCCACATCTATGCTACGGTTAGAAAATCACTATATATAAAGGGAAATAGAAACCGATTTATATAGAAAGAGGGAGATAAAACAGATACATAGAGAGTGGGGTATGATGAGAAAGTTCTTTCTTTTACATTTAAAAGGATTAATTAAATAGGTAAATATTTTAGTACCTGATGACTCGCAGAATTTATGCCGATGAACTCCAAAATATATACTGGGTGAGCCAGTCGCGGTCGACGGGTTTTATTTTGTGTAGGGGTGATCTTGTTTTTTTTGGAACCCCTCCATAAACTGTGGTATCATCTGAAAATAATAGTTGGGTTTGCGCCAATATTCTTAGCAGGAATTGTCTGATAGACTTGAAAATTCGCATTTGGAATTCTTCATCTGTTTATTCATTTTTTTTTTTTTAACTTGGGTTTGAACAGAAATCCTTGGGACCGGGCAGGCGGAATATATAACAATTTCACCCTCGGGGCAAGCCAGCCAGAACACTTTTGCTGTGTTTTGAGATTCTATTTACAAGAAAGAGAAAATACGTTTCGATTTTACTGGAATCCATTACATTTGAATTTTAAAATCGCTCACAAGTGATTATTATGCAATCACTTATATAACTGAAAGGCAGAATGCTCAAATGACTTTCATTATTATCTCTTCATGTTATCTTTTTTATAACTAGGAAAACATATACTCGGATGATTTTTATTATTATAACTTTATGTAATATCTTTTGAACTGGAAGGAGAATGCTTAAATGATTTTAATAAAATGTTGTCCTACATGATAGATGCGCTTGGGGACGTATTTATGCAGTGTCTCGATCATCTAATCAGCAGATATATACAGTTGCTCCTTACAATTTAAAAAAAAAAAATTATAGCAGTTTCTCATCACCATTTTTGTCGTTTCATTAACCTGACGTTTACTTTCTCGTTTGTTTTGATTTCTTTAAATTCTGCAATCAATGAATATAAGACAGCATAAAAATGTAACGGACCTCTGAACGCTATCAACCGGCAAGCTGATTACATCAAACCGAATGCGCCATATCGATTTCACACAAGTCTTTATGTAATCCTCTATCCAACTCAGTCAATTGATAGTCGAAGCATTTTAACCGGAAACACCGTTGAATTATGGATAAGAGTTAAATTCTTACAATGGCAGCAATGTAAGACATTCTGGGGAAATCTAAATCTAACAGATTAGATTATCATTTTCGATAGACGCAAAACGCTTTGCAGATTTTTAAACATCTCGTCACAGTATGAAATAATGATGATGTCAACTTATCCTTATACCTTTCCTTTACGATCACGTGGTCTAATTATTAGAAATGGAATCACCTTGTGTTTGATCACTGGTGATCTGTGTTCAAACTCCAGAGTCGGCAACGACACTTTATCTCTACAAAACACTTATGATCATCAATGTTTTTTTTTTTTTTCAATAATTTGTGTGTCAGGAAGTAACTAAACCCATGCGCAAGGGCATATACGGATAAACAGACATAGAGAAGGAGAATGAACTAGAGAGATAGAGAAAGAGAGGGAGAGTGGGGAACTAAACAGAGAGTGCTAAAGAGAAAAAAATAAACGGAGATAGCAGTGACGACAGACATTTTTTATATGTATATATCCAGCGCACACACAGGGAGCATTAAATATGCTTGTCACCGGATGTGATTTGCATTTATTCATTTCCGTTATCACTTCAAGTTGAATTACTGCTGTTAATCTGAGTTGTAGGGAGCGGTCCTTAAAATGTGTATAAAGTTTTGCTTGTATGTTGCTTGAGTAAAGCAGGAAAATTAATTCATATGCAAAGTCATCGTACCAGAGCACTGACCAAGACACGCAATGATATATGAGTTTTGAGAATTCATGTCAAATTTGTAAAAACGTCTGCGACTCAGCTGGTGGGCTGAAATGACACGCAGTCACGAAAATAATCTTAATGACGACAAAATAAACATGTCTCATATCTGTCAACTTTGTACCAGAGGTTTTAAAAATGTGTCCGGTTTAACGTGCCATATCCGTTCAAAAACAAATAGTCCTTCTTAACGATTAAAGTTCCTGAAGTTAGTTGCTAATGGCCACTTCCCCGGATGCCTAGCAATCAACGTAATGGCGGTGGTGGGTCACTTCTCGGACCAAACTTCTTTTTACTTTACATAAATGATCTGCCGAAAACTAGACTAAGTTCATTTGGAAATATCTGTGTTGACGATAAATGAATGCACCTCCAAAACTCGTGAGGACCAAAGTTTCCAGTCTCGATAGAATCTCAAAGCATCTCCGCGTGACAAATTATTTGTCACCCTCCAGCCCTTCTCTTATAGACGGGATGGGACAGGTCTCTCACTGCTCTTTCGCTACTTCCGTGGAAAGTGCTCGGACAGACTGCGTTCCTTGGCTCTGACAGTTCTAAGCTTCACGGCTAGGATCCACCATGTCACTCACATTGTAGCAAAACACTCCAATTCCCTAAGTGTTTCATTGGTGAAAAGTAAGTTTCACTCGAGCAGCTTCTTCCAGCTGACCACTGCTCTGTGGAACCGACTGCCAAGAGGATTTTTTCCGATCACTACAATCTTAACTTCCTCAAGTGTAGGGTTAACCATGATCTTCTGCACCTATCTGTTTGAACTGTGCCTCTTAATTTGTAACACTCTATCTCAAGTGGCCTGCGGGGCTTGTACAGGGTGAACTTCACTGTAAAAAAATCTTCCAACCTTGAGATGGTCATACTCGACAGCATGCATGCATGTCACTCTTTCTCTTTCTCGGTCTCTCTTTCTTTCGTTCTTTCTCTTTCACGCTCTTTCTTTCTTTCTCTCTTTTTCTCTCTCTCGCCTTTAATCCGTCTTTATATAGATATATATCGTTTAAAATTTATACTGTTTCTAAGAGAAGAGATGCAATGTTGATTTATATATCTTCTCTCTCTCATATATATATATATATATATATATATATATATATATATATATATATATATATATATATATACACATATATAATCTATCTATCTATCTATCTATCTATCTATCTATCTATCTATATATATATATATATATATATATATATGAAGAAATATAGACTTAAAGTGTGCTATATTTATGGGATAAAGTGCTCAATATCAGAGATAGAGCGTGTGTAAATATAAAAGTGAACATAGAAGTCAACACTTAGAGGCTACAGTCTATTTCATGCTAGATGCAATCGTCAGGCAACTAGTGCTGTTATTTTTCTCGGCTATTTATATATACGGGTCAGTGGTGCATTGTGGGTAGTGTATTTTGGCGGTTATTTTTACCGGAAGTCGTTTATTTGTTTATTTATTTATTTGTGTCAAATTATTATTGTTTTTATTTTATTTTATTTTTTATCTTATATATTTATTTATTTATTTTATGTTGATCGGTGTTTTTATTAACGTAGTAAAAATTTGTTTATATAGCTTATTGTGGGTAGTCTATTATGGCCGTTATTTTACCGGAAGTCGTTTATTTGCTTATTTATTTGGGTCAAATATTGCTTATTTTATTGTCATTTTGTTTGTTTATGTATTTATTTATTTTTTCCGTTTTCGATTTTTAAGTTACGTAGTAAAAATTTGTTTTCATGTCTGCATTTTGAGATTAGCTCGGATCTTTTATTTAATAATTTATTTTGGTCTGGGAATGTAATGATAACTATTTTTTCCTCCAAGCAAAGTTTGCAAGTTTTTGATAGGTTGTTGTAGGCTGATGATTTTTTCCTTATTTTTTCAAGATATTTTTGGTGTGGTGTGCGTCTTGTTTTTTATTTCCCAGATATATTTAGATAGCATTGTGCTGTTCGCATATTTACTATTTGTGAAAGATGTTTTGTGTACATAATTTCTTTGTTTCCAGGGACCTTCAGTTACTCCTATATATATACTTTTTCTTCATTATCTTTATCATGGCTTGGTATATTACGTTGTTTTGTAAACAATTACCGTTTAAGGAAAAGAAATTAATCCAAACAAATTACCAAATCACACCTGTTAGAATAGACAAAATAGAACAAAAAAATAAGGAACAAAATCAATAAATAAAGTAAATAATAAACAAATTATCAAACTATTATGACCAAAAAATTAGACTATAAAAAATCAAAACAAAATATCGGACGAAAAATAGCTATAACTGTTATATAACGATAAAAAAATGAATAAAAAATAATATACTGCGTTAAATATACAGTGTAACAAATAAATAACAATTATAATAAATTGATCTAAATACATCCAAATATATAAATAAACTAACAACCGATACCGATAAACTAGCCGTTTAGAAAAAACAAATAAAGATAATCAATCCAAATAAATATATTAAAAACCGTTCCCACCAAAATAATAGTCAGATCAAACCACAACAATAAACCCCAAAATTCAACAAATAGCTTTAATTATCTTCCCAAACAAAAACAAAATTATTAAATAAGCTATATAAACAATTTTTTATTACGTTAATAAAAACACCGACCAAAATAAAAAAAATAATATATAATAAATAAATAAATATATAAGATAAAAAATAAAAATAAAAATGAATAAAAACAAGCAAAACAATTTGACCCAAATAAATAAGCAAATAAACGACTTCAGGTAAAATAACGGCCATAATAGACTACTCACAATAAGCTATATAAACAAATCTTTACTACGTTAATAAAAACACCGATCAAAATAAAATAAATAAATAAATATATAAAATAAAAAATAAAAATAAAATTAAATAAAAACAAGCAAAATAATTTGACACAAATAAATAAATAAACAAACGACTTCCGGTAAAAATAACCGCCAAAATAGACTACCCACAATGCACCACTGACCCGTATATATAAATAGCCGAGAAAAAATAACAGCACTAGTTGCCTGACGATTGCATCTAGCATGAAATAGACTGTAGCCTCTAAGTGTTGACTTCTATGTTCACTTATATATATATATATATATATATATATATATATATATATATATATATATATATATATATATACAAACTCGCAAACATTAGTCATCGCCTAACACCGTTACTATCACCTTGAAGACAATCGGTGATATAATTAGGAAGAAAAATAAGCCCAATTTAAATGCCGGGATTTATCAAATAAATAATTTACAATGCAAAAATGTTTATGTCGGGGAGAATTCACGTGATCTAAAAACACGCATCTACGAACACAAGAGAGATTTGCGTTTAGACGAACTTTCTAACTCTCCCGTATTGAACAGGAACTGTGCTGGACATAAATTTGATTTTATTAATGCCACCCGAATCAAAAAAGAACATAATTCTTTAAAGAGAAAATACTTTTAAAACTTAATAATAACATTATTATCAACTATATACACACACACCAAAACATTACATTATAGGGAGCAGTGAAATTCTACTCAAAGCTGCACTCTTCATAGATTGTTTTTATTCAAATCCAAGACTCCATGCCAAATTTGAAGCTGATATGTCGAGAATTAGTCTGTAGTTTTTGCAACTGAAATTTAAAAAGTTACTTATGTTGTGTTGGTTCAGTGTAATTTATTGAACAAATGTACAATGTCTATATTCAATTATGTTGATTCATTAACTCTTTCTCTTTTCTTATCAGGTTCATGGATCAATTTGCTATTGTGATGGCTACTGTATTAACGAGGGCAGCCACAGATCATGCATTGGTTGGTTCTGCAAGTGTTCTTCCAGTGGACAAACTTCACTCGTTAAGCAAGAGGTTAAAGAACTGCTGCTGAGATAAATGTGATAAAGGAAAGTTTGCAGATATCCCAATGATTATCAAGATGGCCGCCCAGGTTTTTCAGAAATATGGGAAAAAACAAATAGAGATAGTCAGATTGTTACTCTTCTTAGCCAGAAAACTATTGAGGAAATGTTGAGAAAATTGTTCAGCAGAGGAACTGAAGTTAATAAGAACAAAAATATGGGCAAAAAAGCCGCATTTCAGAAAGAAATGAAAGATTTGTTTGATATCTGTTGCTGTTATTGTCCCTCGGTCTCTTGTCAGGATGTGAAGTGCAAAGTGTGACGGATATAACCTGGCCTGTAATTGAGATATAAAAAATCCCAAACGTGAGGTGCAGTTTCTCCTTGGCAAGCGAGATTATAGGAAGATGAAAGTTTCAGGGATTGATAGGGAAGTGGTAATGACGTGGGACAGAGAGACGCTTAGAGTTAAGCATGATGCAGACAGAGCAAGCAGACAGCTTGATCAAAAACATAGGAATCTGGTAGCTAGATATATTCCTTATATTGAAGATAATTCGGATGATTTAAGAGATATCCCTCCTATCAATACTGATATTGATTTTGTCCCCGATCCAAATGCTCTGATAGACACCAGCTCACAGAACAGGATACGACTCCCCACACTGGCTGCCTCTTGTGACCGATACTTGATCCGTGATTGTGTTCGAGCTGCCATTGCTACTTCTGCCTTAACTGACTATGGCATTATCACAAAGAATGACAAGAGTCAAGTTACTGGACCACAAAACTACGAGATGCAAGACAAAAATACCGATTGAAGAGGCAAGAAATTCAGATGGCTAGTTTTGAAAATATGGCGTCACTGTATTTTGATGGTAAGAAGACCGTCACTCGTGTGATAATAAAGAGTGAGAAGACCAATAAATGTAGCTCGAAGATGATGGTGCAAGATCATTATGTCATCATGTTTGAGCCTCGCAGTGAATATCTCACGCATGTGACTTCCAAGACTGGGCACGGAAAGCAGATTGCCAAAACTATTCACGAGTTTCTGGTGGAGAAATATCTAACCCATCAGCCCATGGTATGTGTTGGTAGTGATGGAACTAATGTAAAAGTAGGACCAGAAAATGGAGGCTTTGCCATCTTGAAATGTGACTTGGTCACCCATTCTATTATTTCTATGAGCTGCCTTTCCACGCTGTTTTCTATCACTATTATGGTAAACCAAGTGGCCCTGATCATTGGCATGGTCCCATTGGAAAGCAGATCAAGGAGCCTTGGTCTGAGCTGCCAGTTGTTGCCTTTCAGCCAGTCAATTTCACTGATTTCCCAGTCCTGAATGAAGAAGTGGAGAAAGATTTGATCAAAAATACCTGTATAGGATATGTAAAGGAGTTTATTAATATCATATGCAACAACTTTTAATATTCTTAGAAGCCATCATTAACAACATTTCTTATATATCTATACCGAAATACAATCTAATATTACTGTACTTGATTAATTTATAACGAGAGTGTATAATTTCACCTTTACAAGTACATTAGGTATATAGTCCCGACCTATTACTTTTTAATTTTTTTATATTTGCATCTTTATATTATATTTCCACCTAGTGTTCTAGTTGGTATAACTAGGGTACTTTATATAAAAAAGAGAGTTATCCCCCTTGATATATTGTTTACTTTTGAATCCAAATTTAAATTTAAATAGTTGCCTTCCAAACTTAAGAATTTGAACGATATAAATTATTAATAGTTAATTCTAATATTTTACGCAAAGATAATTAAATAAACACGTTTTAACACACAATTTTGAATCATCACCACAGGAACGCGAACTCCATAACGGTCAGAAGATATTTGCACCTGAAGATTTCTCTCTCTCTCTCTCTCTCTCTCTCTCTCTCTCTCTCTCTCTATATATATATATATATATATATATATATATATATATATATATATATATATATATATATATATATATAATAATTAAGTAATTCATCGAGTTGTAGAAGAGACCATAACAGAATGCAGAAAGCACTGGAGGCCGTTTCGTCCTATATTTGGGACTCATCAGCAGTGCGCATCCACTACCAGGAATTGAAACCCGGACAGTTACGTTATTAAGCAAACGTCATACCAATTGTGCCACGGTGACGAAGAATTAACGAATTAAACTCGACATAGAGACGCTCATTCACATATTCCGTGTTGGAACTCATCCAATTTGCTTAAACCAAGGATTGTGCCCCCGAGAGCCACGACTACTATAACCAAGCCGCTTCCAGAGCATTAGAAGCCGGTTCAAGCAAGGATATACAAGAAGAAATTTCTCCTTATATATATATATATATATATATATATATATATATATATATATATATATACGATGCGAGGCTATTTGGGGACACGTAATCATCAGTATATTACTCTCTAAAAAATAATTAAAAATATTTTATATGTTTCAGAACCCAATGCCAGATAAAATTCTGGCACAAGAAATGAAGTGACTCGCACTCATTGTTGCAATATATACACAGCGATTTCGAAATTGTCAAATATCGCAAGATCTTTTGGGCATAAAGTTCAGATGAAATTGGAAGCCTCTGACGGGAATGTTTTCAATTGTATCAAAGAGAAGACGTTCTGACTGGCCGGACACTATTAGGATGACGCAATTCGTCCAACGGGTTCAAAACAGTATCGATGACATTCCCGGAACGTCAATGAGGGTTACCACCAAAGAACTTCAGGTGTCGAGGGTTGATTGTCAAACCCGTGATGTACACGGACATTCGATATAAGTCGTATTTATTGATGTGAGATAAATTCATGTTTGCAATGGCACAGGAAAACCGTTTGATCTGTGCCAAGCAGTTACATAACAAGGTTAAAACCCCTCACATGGCATGCTTTCGTTCTTTTCAGATGAGAAAAGCTTCGGCCAAGGCCAAAGGTCTAACATGAGAAGAGACAGATTTTTATGTGCAGATCCTTCTGATGTCCCCAGAGTGACGAAGACGAAGTTTCCAGCAACTGTGTTAATTTTAGGAGAACTGAGTAACGAATTTCATGTCATGTCACCTCACATCTTTCCACAGTGTCCGAGGATTAATGCTACTGAATAAGTTGTGGCGATGGAGACAGTTGTTCGGCTCTGGATGGATGAAATACGCGGTGGAAGGCCATAAGTGTTTCGACAAGACTCAGCAAATTCTTAGAAAGCCCACATAATTCAAGAATTGATGTCAGGCAGTATTGTGGCCTTTTGTGGACTACTGCATTTGCATCGTTGTTGAAAGGGCGACTAATGAACATCTTCACAATACAATAGCTTCACTAAAGCCGTCATTTTCCAGGTGATGTCCGAAATTAATAAGGACATATTTAGTGTAGACATGTGAACGATTCCAGTCACCGGATCTGAAGGTGGATTCATCGAATAATCTGATCCATAATATTTTATTATAATTTTTCTTTTAATGATTGATCCGTTTTTTGCGGCTTATCAAACTTTTTCAGGCTATTTAAAGCCAGAAATATTTTTTAGGTAATAATGGTATAGTAATACAAGTCTTACTAATTAACCCATAGCTGGGAGAGAAGAGGCGTATTTGTACCTTTCGCAAGGCAATTTATGCTTAAGCAACTATAACGAACTCAACGGGAATTAGAACTCAGAATTAGAACTTCAATCCTGAGCTATTATCCATCGTGACACCCATGCTTACAACACCTGATATTCCAAAGTCGTTACCCATATAGATACTGTCCAGGCTCGATGTTGTTTAACTTCGGTGATTGTACGAGAACCAGTGCTTCAATGTGATGGGGCTTATCGTGAACATGGTCAGAAATTCTTATGGAGGGTCCGTCCATGAAACTCTGAAGTTGATAAATAATATCAATCAGCTAAGTGACAAATTTGATATTTGTATGAATCATATATATATATATATATATATATATATATATATATATATATATATATATATATATATATATATATATATGTGTGTGTGTGTGTATCATTTTTCCATTTGTTCGTAACAGAAGTGTCAAACGTGGAAATATAAGCAGTTAACATTTTTTGAAAGATAAAATCTTATTTTCTCTCTCAGTATTTATATATATATATATATATATATATATATATATATATATATATATATATATATACACACACACACACACACACGCACACAAACAAACAAACACACACACAATCAAAATTGTTTTTAAAATGTTGGTGTCGATTAATTTAAGTAAGCTTTTCTAATTATGATTAGTAAATATAGTTTTTTACTTAATAACAATATCACCTAACCGGTACAAATTAATACAAAAATTTAAAAGATTGAAAACTTTATAAATTATTCTAATTAAATTTTTTAAAAAATGGAAACAATTCTTGCAAAAAGTCATTATTCATTGAAAAAAAATTCTTAATACAATAATGTCCACAATATATCATAGTCATAAAAGCAATTAAAAACTTTTTCTAATTAAAAAATGTCTTAATTTTATTGAATTTTTTTATTTCTATGATTCAAAGTAAATGTTTCGGTAACTGGGGACCCTGTTTTACAAAAAAAAAAAATAAAAAAAATGATGATTTAAATTCTCCAAGGAGTTTTTCGTATCTCTAATATAATCATTAAGCGACACAAAAATTAATTTCTCGAAAATTCTTAAAATTAGTTGGATTTGGGGGAGGGGGTTAGCAGATGTAAAAAATATGTTTTTACCAAGATTTTCTAAAAACAACATTTCCAAAATAATTTTAATTCATTTGGGAATAAGTCCTAGAAGTTTCCTTAAAATTCGACAATTATTTGACATTTGCAAAAATTTCAAAATCAGTGTGTTTTTAACCGAAAAAAAAAGTCGCTAAAATTTCCTATGCTAATCTTTGATGCTCCAAGTGGCACAAGAAAAACTATATTTTTTACCAAAATTTCGAACGTTCTAAAAAGGATCAGAAATATAATTTAATAATAAAAATCCTTTGGTCTTTCCTTTTAATATTAACGTAATCATTTTGGTGATAAAACTTTGTTTATTAAGTTTGGGGCATTTTTTTTTATCATAGTATGCTCATTTTTATCGAATCTGTGGCTGTACCTACATATATATATATATATATATATATATATATATATATATATATATATATATATATATATATATATATATATATATATATATGTATATTGTGTTTTTTCGGTAATGGAAAAGAAGGAAGAAGCAAGTGGAGAGAAGAGTGACATAGATCTCTCTTTTTACACGCGACCTCGTTCCCGTATGAATCATCTTGATTTTATTCGATGTGCTTCTCACCTCTTTCCCTCTGTGCTCTGTCATACGCGTCACATATGCATCACGTATATATTCATGATATACCTTTTCACAGTTAATATGTGATTTATTTTACTTTATTTTATTTTTACTCTCTCTCTCTCTCTGTCTTTCTTTCCCTACGCCCACACAACACCACACTCCCATTATCAACTGTATATCACACTATCAGATAAATAATGCCCGGCACCGCTATGAACTCTGTCACCTCTGTCCAACGGGCGTCGCATGTGTCGTATGATTTTATCCTCTTCCTTAAACAGTTAAGCACTCTTCTCCCTATCGCTTTGGGTAACTTACAGGAAATTTGACTAATCTGCATACCTCATCGTTAAGTCCACCCCTTTGTCTTTAGCTTTTTTTTTTTTTTAAGTTGTTTTTCCTCTTGTTACGGCCATGGCTACGTTTCTAAAGTCGTCTGTGGTTTCTTTTGTTGTTGTTATTCAATAACAACCTAACAGGATCTTCGGTGTAACGTTTTTAGCTATGTCCTTCGCAAATCTGTTGAACGTTTTGATACGGTTGTGCTACCATATCTGTGAACACATTAGAGTTTATGGCTTCGATCCTTCGACGTGCGGTAATGGTTAGTAAAGCAGATAAATTACGACTGAATAGTGAGTTCGATTCTCACTGGATGACAAGTAAGCTACTTTTAGAAAAATACCATAATAATTTTCTTTTTTTTTTTTTGTATTCTTACTCAGCTTTCATTATTATTGATTTGTTTTTGTTTATTTCATTTAAAAATATTATTTTCATAATAAGTTAAAATTTTTGATCCATGTCTATCTCTATTATTTCGGGGAATTATATATCTTATCGTTCAGGAGACTAAATGGTAAAATACGAACCATTCTTCCGAAGATTGGATGATCTCAAGTTAGCGTAGAAGCGTGAAACTAGACATTCACCATGCATTGATGTATCTTTGGACGCACCATTTCAAAAAGGATCGTAATACAAACCGGACGAAAACACCTACCTGTAATTGCAGGACAGGATCTGATTGTCCAGTTGAAGGAATATGCATGGCGAATAACGTGATATATGAAGCTACAATTTTCCCCAAGGAAAATATCGAACAAAAAAAAGATATATATAGGAATATCGGCGGGAAATTGGAAGCAAAGGTTTTATAACCATCGCCAGTCCTTCACAAATAGTTTTAAAAAAAACACCATGCAGCACTGTCGAAACGTTATTGGGATTTAGTGGAGAGCCGCTTAACTCCACAAGTGGAGAAACATCTCGAGAGTCAGAACTCCAATAAATTTCAGAGATAGATGCAACCTGTGTATAAAAGAGAAGATCCTAATAATGAAACATAAAGATCCGGACATATTACTGAACCAACATTACGAATTGAATTCGAAATGCAGACACAAAAACCACATCAATCTAACTAAATATTTTTAGAAATAACTATATAGAAAGGAAAGTGTTATGGTATTTTTGTTTTGGAATTGATTATATGCACACATGGTTGCGGACACATAATTGTATATAGACAAATAGGTAGACGAACTTGAACATTGACATGTAATTTTATGTGTATATGTATATACATTTGTATAGGGGTGTATGTACGCATATGTATGTGTATGTGTATTGTAGGCGCATGTGTAATATGGGTATGTATGTATGTGTGTGTATATATATATATATATATATGTATATGTGTGAACATATATATATATGTTTATAGATATATATGTGTGTGTGTATAGACGTATCCAAAAATTGAGGTAGATATGTTTGTATATATATATATATGTGCATATGTGTGTATATGTGCGTGGATGTATGCGTGTATATATGTATTTTGGGACTACCTATACGGATTACCAAATTCTTCTTAGCATATATATATATATATATATATATATATATATATATATATATATATATATAATCAGCTAAATAAATGTACATGCAAGAGTTCACACACACACACACACACACATATATATATATATATATATATATATATATATATATATATATAAAAGTGAACATAGAAGTCAACACGTAGAGGCGACAGTCTGTTTCATGCTAGTGCAATCGTCAGAGTTGCACACGCTCTATCTCTGATATTGAACACTTTATCCCATAAATATAGCACACTTTAAGACTATATTTCTTCATATATATATATATATATATATATATATATATATATATATATATATATATATGCTCTCGTTTGCCGATTGAGCACAATGAATCTATGAAGAAAAGGGAATTTTTAACGGTTGCTGCTGCTTTAATGCATCGCTCTTCAGAAGAATTGAGCGCTGTGTCTGCTTATATAGCACGTATATAATGCGCTATATTTCTTTTTTTCTATCGTGCGCCGATAGGCTAGGGTTAAGAGTCACTGAACTGACGATTACATCTAGCATGAAACAGACTGTCGCCTCTAAGTGTTGACTTCTATGTTCACTTTTATATTTACACACGCTCTATCTCTGATATTGAGCACTTTATCCCATAAATATAGCACATTTTAAGACTATATTTTTTCATATATATATATATATATATATATATATATATATATATATATATATAATTAACTGGGATCTAATATGTATTGTAAATCTGATGGAATGATAGGATAAGGAACATATAGGAAAAACAAAACTTAATCGGAAAATAAAATATAAAGGCGAAAAGAAAATATCATACACATACACACTGACATTATAAACACGGGCCATGCTTGTCAGGACAGATGTACGTGAGATGCCATTAACCAATGAAAAACAACACAAAAATACCAGAATTTTCTTTTCTCCGCCATAGTTAATTTTCTGATGAAGTTTTAATAAAAGCGAAACATGTTAAATTTATGACCGTTTCCTATTTGTTCCTTATCATATCTATCTATCTATCTATCTATCTATCTATCTATGTGTGTGTGCGTGTGTGTGTGTATGTATGTATGTATGTATGTGTGTGTAGAAAGAGAGTGAGAGAAACAGATAGATAGATAGATAGATAGATAGAAAGTGATGTGTTTTGCACTGCACCGATCCTCTACAACTACATACAAATCAAATGAGACATTTTGTGTTGTTGTAATCGCAAGTATTAGCACAGAGTGTCCTTCTCCTAGAAGCCCAACGATTTTCTCCCTACCACATCAATTAACTCAAGTAAGAGGCTCTCAGATGTTTTTACTATGAAAATGAAGCAGTTTTATGCATATACCACATGTCTCAATAAATGTATGTACATGTATAGACGTAAATTTACACTTCTTTTAAATACATAGATGCAAGATTTCAAATTATTAGAAATAATACCGGATTATAAATAAAATTAGGTACCTCCAAAAATCTACTAAAAATGGATACTTGATGAAAAAAAACATCGTCAAACTCTTTGTTATTATTAAGAGGAAAGATTAAAGGATCTTCTCATGTAAAAATTATTTTTTATCCTTTATTTTGGTTAAAATATATATATTTATCATCCACAGGCAGACTGTTTCGCAGCTCATCAGTGAGGCTAGACGTCCGGTTGCCTCTAGCTAGGATCGAAACCCGACTGAATTGGCGTCAGTCAGAACTTCTACCACTAAGCCGTCGGCACACGGCAGGGATGAAGGTGAATTTTAGTCTATTTATTTTTATATTTAGATAAACACACAGTGACTGACATGCTATATTAGCTTTAATAGTCACTGTTTACAAACTCACACCTCACACCCACAGATATATATATATATTGTGATGTCATTATAGAAGGAAAATCCTACATCTTTGAAAAACCCACAACTACATTCACAATATATAACAATTTAAACTGCAATTCTAAAAAAATGTGATCTATACACTCAAATGCACAAAATGCAAGAAGTCATATATAGGCATCAGCCAAGCACTTAACAACAGAGTTACCCTTCACAAAAGCAACATCAAATTACCCGACAACAGAAAACTCTTTGTATCGCAAAACATCTACAAATGCAATCAAGGTAAATTTAAAATTACGCCAATATACTCTTTCTTACAAATTCAAGAAAAACTTCATAGACAAATTGAAACCAGCATTGAACAGATAATAACTCCACACACATGGACACACGGCCTGCACACATGATGGCCAGATACACTGGTTTGACCGCACACAAACATACACGTACTCTCGCGCAAACGGGTATCCATAGAGAACAAAAATATATAAATATACATTGTCAAAAACAGATAGACTACTCACGGGCACACACGTGAGCCCTACGCAACACAGGAAGAATCTCTAAGTGTACGTGGGTATATATATATATATATATATATATATATATATATATATATATATATTATTTTAAAAAAATATGATTCCTTCATTTTTTTTAAAATAATTTATAAATAATTATAATTTAAGCTCAACTTCTATACGGAGCACTTTTTTTTAAATAAAAAAAATACTAAAGAACTCCGGATTATTTACCTAACGTGTTCTTTACTATTTTTCTACATATCTGCACTTATATATATATATATATATATATATATATATATATATATGCATGTATATTTATGTGAATGCTCATTTATGTGCAAGCTAACAGGGACACACACGTACACACGATACACAAAAATGGAAATAGATTTGACAGTTTCAAAGGTATTGTAGGGATAGGAAAACATCTCTCATCAACACATCTATCATCACCACCACTCAGACCAATTCTAATAAATTTATTACCACTTAGGCAGAAAACAGTCCAGAAATGAAATCAAGGCTCACTACAAATACAGAAAACGAACAATGAGACATAAAAAAACATAAGGAAAATACATTCCTTTAAAAACTGATTACTTTTATTTGTCTGCAAAAGGTCACGAGACTGGAATCATGTGTAGCAAAAATATGAAGAATAAAATATAATATATACACTCAAACAAATCCGCATTATAAACAAAAACGTTTGCGGTTTCTCCCCCTTTTTTTAATATATATATATATATATATATATATATATATATATATATATATATATATATATATATATATATATATAGTTTAGCATTATCAAACTTTCTCAATATTCAATATCTTGGCACCTTTTTGTTTAATGCAAATTGTCCATAGGGAAAAGTATGGAGCACTGGGAAGGAAAAGAAATAGAATAAGCTGTATCTTACTTAGTTACACACAGATGATAGAAACCTTTCTAAACAAACGTTGCTCGCCGGAAATGTTCAAAACAAAAAAAAAGAACAAGATAGATTACACATAGAAATCAGACAAAACAGAATAAATATTAGACAGAAGAGAGATTAAACAAATGAAAGACAATATTGATTATGTTATCAGCAATATTCAAACACTCGTCTACTAATGTTTATTACGTTAAGAAATGAGATCCAAAGAACAACATTAAGATATCACTCTTTTTTTAGCCAATGTCTGAATATAATGATTTTCAATACATTAAACTTAAAAATCTCAATGCATAAATCTGTTTTGCTCATGCATTTACATGTATATCTAGTGGTTATTTATTGGGTTAGTGGTTGTCACAATATATAGACTCTTGTATATTTTTCATTTTAAAATTCTTTTTTATTATACGCGCGTCTATAGGTAAACATTCGTCGGGTTTATATTTGAATCTATAGTTACTCTTTTATCAGAATTGTACTTGAGCCTATAGGTAAAAATTGGTTGGGTTTATATTTGACTCTGTAGGTCAACATTGGTCGGGCTTATACTTGAGAGTGTAGGTAGTCATTTGTCGGGTTTATATTTGACGCTGTAGGTGGACATTGGTCGGGTTTAAACCTGACTTTAGTCGGGTTTAAAATTGAATCTATAAGCAAACTTTAGTCGGATTCATTACCTTGTCTGTAGATAAATATTGGTCGAATTTATACTTGAGTCTATGAGTAAACATTGATTGGTTTTATACTTACGTCTATAGGTAAACATTGGTCGGGTTCTGTTGTGGGGACCTACCTACAAATGGACTCTTCCACACCTATATAATATGGCTACCAACTCTGAGTAAGGTCAGTCACCAAGAGAGGGTCACCGAGTAGTAGCCACAGAGTGAGTTAATGAGTGAGTCGGGACACCAGTGAGAGAAAGTACTCTCCAGTCCACATTTACCTTTGTACTACGTTTCCGAGAATATACTATTTAACCTATATCCGAGTCCGTGTTATCTTTCTATGGTTTTACACCATAACAGTTTCATATTTGAGTCTATTGATAAAAATTGGTGGGATTATACTTAAGAACTTGAGCTCATGGATAAACATTGGCCGGGATTATACTTAAGAATAAATATTAGTCGAGTTCATACTTGGCTCTATAGGGTTTGTATTTGACTTTATGGGCAAGCATTAGTCGATTTTATACTTGAGGCTATCAGTAAACATTGGCCATTTTTATACTTGAATCTATATGTAGATATTGGTCAGGTTTATACTTCAGTTTGTAGTTATTCACTCGGCAGCCAGACAAGAATTGTTACAACGAAAGTGACAAGTGTTTGTCTCAGGGTGGCGTAGAGAACATGACACGCACCTGTTCCAGCTTCATCACCATTTGCTGCTTTGCAAAGGACAGATATTGTCATGCTAAAAAATTACTGGTCGACCTCCTTACCCAGAAGATATATTTTATGTTCCATGCCTCATTTAAACAATGTAATTGTTTTCTGTATAAGCTTCCGGTAACAGTTCAGTTCCTGGCAATTCATAATGAAGAATTCTTTATGAATTCCAAAGAGTAGTGAAGGTTTTTTCCCGGTAGTTTAGGTTTAGATATCGAATGCTTTCCCGGATAAAAGCAACCATTTCCTTAATTTTAAATTTGGGTACCAAAATCCATTTGTCATTGCAAGTGACTATCTTGTCCAAGAGTTACGTTTTCTCTGATGAAGAAGAAGCCGAAAGACAAATTTTGAAGCTCTGACCAATGCAGGCTAACGTGGAACACTTTTTTTAGTTTCTGAAATGAGTTCAAAATGAGATACGGAAGTAAACTACAAACAGACTTGTAAAATTTACCTAGCTTGAACGCATGCAAGAAACTTTTTTACAAGTAGAAACCGTTCTGATTTAGATGGTGAAGACTCTCCTGAATCGAAACGGGATCTTTTTCTTCACTGCGGTTCCTCCATTTTATCCTCTCCCGTAAGGATAATCCGAAAATGAGTTTTTATTTTCCTGCGAACTGAACAAGAAAAAAAAAAAAAGCAATGCTGACTAACGTTGACGGGGAACCTTTTTCACAGCTTTAGGAAGTTTCCAAACTCCTGTAAAATACGTATCCCTATTGACTCTATTGCGCAAGCATTAAGATACTTGCATATATTTTATAGAAACGTATAACATTTCTCTAACATATTGCAAAAGGTGGAGCCGAGAAGTTTTTCACATCCCTAATATATGGTGGTACAATGCATAAAAGGAATTTTATGTCAGTCTTCGATTGTTATTGGCATTAATCTTATACCCTGAAAAATCTATAGTTTGTTTAGCATTTTCTCCATTGGGAGAAACCAGACGACACATATCTGGGAGCTATATTCTAGAACAATGATGATCGCCATTGCTTAAATTAAAATAAAAATGGCCACACCAACTCAATCTATCTTAGACAGAGAATCAGTCATTATAACGTCTTAAGTTCTTTTGTAGCGAAGTTTTTTTTGTTTTTTGTTTTTTAGAATATAGCCCTACCATAAGTAGAATCATCAGAATGGTAACATAGGGAATGATTCCTATTTCTTAGTGACGTTGGCGAGCCAGTTTGTTCTGCTAAATCTTAACAGATGCTATTTTTTCCAGAGAAACATTTATAAGAAAGAAGGAAGCAACAAGAAACGCCGGAACACTGAGTAATTTGAAGCGGAACGTAATAAGATTCACTGAGTCATATGAGAACAGCCATTCGTAATATATTAGGTTGGTGCAAAAATAATGTTTTTTGACGTTCAACTTCATGTGAGAAAACGACATTATTTTTGCACCAACCTAATAGATGAATGTCTTCTGGGACAATGGTAACCAATCACTTCTCGCGGGCGACATGATTTGTTTCATGCATAAAGCACAGTTTATATGATTTGCATTGAAATAAAAATACAGTAAAAATGATTGTCTTTTTAAATTTTATTCTTTTTAAATTGCATTCATTTTTTTCTTGACCTTTTGCATCTATACTTTCTATTTTCTACGCATTTGTATAAAGTTTTTTAACGTTTTATTTTCGTTCTTACAGATTATTACTTATGATTCTAATCCTCAATTTCAACTGTTTTTCTTTGTGGAATTAAATGTATTAAATCCCCATAGTTGTTATTGTTGCTGCTGTTCCTCCTCCTCCTCTTTCAATCTCCTCCTCCTCTGCACCTTCTTCTTCTTGTAGTTCTTCTTACTTCTCTGCTTTTTCTACTTCTAGTTGTAGTTTTTTACTTGCTCCCCCTTCGCTTCTTCTTCTTCTTCTTCTTCTTCTTCTTCTTCTTCTTCTTCTTCTTCTTCTTCTTCTTCTTCTTCTTCTTCTCCTCTTCTTCACTGCTTATCTCATTTTTTAATCTTTCTTTCTTTCTTTCTTTCTTCACATCTTAAATATATATTTTCCTTCGTTTTCATCCTAACCACTTATTTCAGTTATCTTTGTTTCTTTGTTTCTTTGTTTCTTTGTTTCTTTCTTCCATTATTTCTTTCTTAGATCATATTTTTCCTTAGTGTTCTTTCTAACCACTAATCTCATTTTTCTTTCTTTCTTTCTTTCTTTCTTTCTTTCTTTCTTTCTTTCTTTCTTTCTTTCTTAATTAGATCATATTTTTCCTTAGTGTTCTTTCTAACCACTTATATCATTTTTCTTCTATTCTTTCTTTCTTTCTTTCTTTCTTTCTTTCTTTCTTCAACCCCCATACTCACTCTCTCAGCAGATTTTCACTTTCTGTCTTTACTCTCTCTCATCCTATTTCGTAATCCTGGACTTGGCTACTTACATTTCGCTTTGGTCTGGTTTAACCGATTTTATGTATTTCAACGTATTTGCGTTATTTATTTTTCAGATATAATCTTTTAACTAAAAACGACACAAAGAAGACGAACGATGGTTGAGTTGAGACTGTTAAAATGAAGAAGAGGAGGAGAAGGAGACGAAGGTCGGGTAACATATTTTGAATAAAAACCGTAGCGTAAGAAGATGAAAGTCGTGTATAGAATGTTGCAAAGAGGTGGATGAAGAGGAGACTCAGGTAGGGGTAACGTCTTTAAAAAACTAAAGATAGAAAATTATAAGATGAAAAACGAAAAAAACAGTCGAGTGAAAGATGTTACAAAGAGGAAAAGGAAGAGGAAGGTGGGAGGGAAAAAGGATGAAGAAAAGCAGGTAGTTGCAACAGCTATCGTTTTTATTTAATAAAAACGATAGAAAGTTAGAAGAAAACCGAAAGATAGTAATGTGGAGGGTGTTACCAAAAAAGGGAGGAAATGAATATAGGGGCAACATCTTTTAAATAAAAATAATACAAAGTTAGATAAAAACTGATATATATTTTTTTTTTGGTGGGGGGCACAAAAAAGAGGAGAAGGAGGGAAGGAGGAGGAAAGGAAGGTAGGGGCAACATCTTTTAAAAAACAACGATGGAAAGTTAGATGATGAAAACCGATAGATAGTTTGGAGGGATTACAAAAAAGAGGAGGTGGAAGAAAGGAGGAGGAAAGTAAGGTAGGGACAACATCCCTTAAATGAAATTAAAAAATAATAGAAAATTAGAAGATGGAAACCTATAGATAGTTGTTGGTGGGGGGTACAAAAAGAGGAGGAGAAAAGGAGAAGGAAAGAATGGTAGGGACAACATCTTTTAAATAAAAACGATGGAAAGTTAAAAGACGAAAGATGTTCGGGTGGAGAGTGTTACAAAGAGGATTAGGAAGAAGAGAAGACTAGGGTAGTGGCAACAAATTAGTGAGTGTGGTTGGGGGTGAAATGGGAGTAAAAGAAAAAAGGATGCGTGATAGAAGTTGTTTACATCCTTTTCTTGTTAATCCCTACCACCCAGAGCCCACAAATATCCTTAGCCCAAATCTTCCCCATCATCTATCATTCACTCACCCATCTCCATCATCTGTAGCGTGAACATAAATCTTTACACGGAACAATCTCAATGTTAACGATGCTGCAAACGCCAACGACTTAACCGCTAAAAACATTTTTTTCGATTCAGTTTTTCTTTTATTTTTTATTTGGCTCGTTTTATTTTGAAATGTTTTCATCTTCTTCTTTGTCTTCTTCTTCGTTTTATTGTTGTTGTTGTTCTTCAGATGGATTCATTTTTATCTTCTTTTCCCGCTTTTTGTTACCTCGTTCCTTCTTTCTTTTCTTTTCTTTCTTTCTTTCTTTTCTAGTACTTCAGTTTTATCTTCATTTCTCGCTTTTTGTTTCTTTCTTTCCTTCCTCTTCTGAACTTCATTCTTAATGATTTCCCCGCTTTTCTTCTTCTTCTTCTTCTTCTTCTTCTTCTTCTTCTTCTTCTTCTTCTTCTTCTTCTTCTTCTTCTTCTTCTTCAACCCCATTCTCCAATGTCCGACATCTCTCATCACTCAGCAGCTTTCTCTTTTCCTCTTTTTTCATCAACCGATCAATATTCGTACACCGATTCAACCCGAGCGTCGGCGTCATGTGACCGATATATTGGCGGGCAACACGCGCTAGACAAACTGTGGAACAGGTCCGGGTCTCCCTAATCTCTCTCCCCCGACACATTTATTTATTTTTTTATTTTTTATCCATCATTTTCTATCTTGCTACCCCCCTCTGCGTCATTCAGTTAACTCTCTTACTCACTCACTCACTCAGTCGAGTTTCCATCGAAAGTGCTTCTACAACAACCACCCGCGCGCATTCTTTTATTGCATTCATTCATATTATCACCCTTTCTCTCTCTCTCTCTCTCTCACACACACACACACACACACACACACACACACACACACACACACACACACACACACACACACAATTTTATGCATTTCTTTTATAAGTCCCGTTGTCATTCATAATTGGAATGTAATATAAATCATGATGATGTTCAAATATAAACATAAATCATTATGGAATATGACCTCTATTCATGTTTTTATCTGATAATACCTGTTTCCTTGTGTCGAGTATGCCTGTCTGCTAGGGCGTTTAGCCAATCCCTGTTGCAGACGCCTGTTCAGGTACATTTGTGTGTGTTCAATACCCACAGAGCCCACCTGTGTTTATACTGCAAATATGCTGAGCGGTCTAGGGAACGTGATCAACAGTGTGAAAAAGACCACTACGTTCGAACTTTCTGTCACGATGACTTGTAACTGCGTACAATCACATGGTATTGCTTTCAGACACTTTCCAACGGTACTGCACGCTGGGATTGCCCCCCCCCCCGGGCTCAAGAAGTCATCTTCCTGACAAATCGACCATGGTGAAATTCGAACCCGGGTTTCATAGTCGGCAAGCGACCATTCTAACAACTCGACCACACGTCGAAATATGATGTATATACATATCCGTGGATTAATTATACTATTACGCGTATAATTTCCACCCATATGTTTTTCACCCATTTATTTTCACCCTTGTATTTTTTACCCATGTGTTTTTCATCCATGTATTTTTCACACATATATTTTTACCCATGTATTTTTCACACATATATTTTTACCCATGTATTTTTCACCCATGTGTTTTTCACCCATGTATTTTTCACCCATGTATTTCTTACCCACGTATTTTTCACACATATATTTTTCATCCATGCATTTTTCACCCATATATTTTTCACCCATGTATTTTTCACACTCATGTTTTTTACCTATATATTTTTCACCCATATATTTTTCATCCATACATTTTTCACCCATATATTTTTCACCCATGTATTTTTCACCAATGAGTTTTTTAGCTATATATTTTTCATCTATATATTTTTTCACCCATGTACTTTTCACCCATATATTTTTCATCTATATATTTTTTCACCCATGTATTTTTCACCCATGCATTTTCACCCATGTGTTTTTTACCCATGCAGAAAGACAAATCTTATGCCTCGCGTCCAAAAATCGTTATACCAGACGTCACCGTAGACTATTTCAAAGTTTCACCATTTCAAAGAATACCAGGATATAGTAAAAGTAATTCTGCTTAACACATTGGTTCTTGAAAATGACTGAGACGATCAAAAGAACAAAATACCAACAAAAACATGAACTTTAGATTGTTTATTCACAATTATGGTCCCGATAGTTAACACCTTATTCAAAAATTTTAAAAATACAATAAAGGATTAAACAGACAGACCTTGTCGATTCTTCTTAATCATATATATATATATATATATATATATATATATATATATATATATATATATATATATATATATAAAACTCAGTTCTGTGGGATTGAGATTTCTATTACAGTTTTAATCTTTTCAGGTTATTTATAGTAATATATATATATATATATATATATATATATATATATATATATATATATATATATATATATATATATTCTATTTATACGTTATTTTAATAGATACAATTTATTTAAGTAAATGCTTTGTTTTTTTAATAAAGCAGTATTAATTACATTTACGGACCTGAATGTTAACATTAAGTAATACTATTTAATTAAAAAAACAGAGCATTTTTTAAAATAAATTGTATCTATTAGAATAACGTATATTAAATAATTGTCAGACTTAATACAATTCATAATATATAAATATATTCGTAAAGAATAAATGGGTCTGTTTTATTCCGACATTTTATTAATTTAAATATTATTATTGTGGATTCACGTATTTTAAAATTTGAAATAGACGGCTAATTTTTATTTTTATTTTTATTTCAAACAGTGCATATTATGTATATCGGACTAAGATTTCTCGAAGACACAGGCCGATAGACATAATACACAAGGTTTAAACCAAAAATAGAAATGATGCTTCTATTTCAAATACGAATATCTAGTAGAATAATGTTTGAAGTAATATATATATATATATATATATATATATATATATATATATATATATATATATATATAATATAACAAGTGGACGCTGAGGTCAACAACAAATGGCGACAGTCTGTTTCATAATTAAATGCAATCTTCAGGCCATCTTCCAAAAAAACATCAAAATGATATTAATAAAATCAATAAGTCTAATAGGATTTATTTTATATGAGTAAACCTTTTGACTGAATGGAAGCATAATGAAAACGATCTTAAGATAGAAACTTTCCAACACGTATGTGACCTTTATCAACGAGACAAGTAATAAACGATGATGTGGGACTGCCTCTTCTGGGGAATTTATTGTTGTTGTGTTTTATTATCCATGTGTTGCATTGTCGTAAGAAATTTGATAGTTTTGTCTTGTTTGCCGCGATATATATATATATATATATATATATATATATATATATATATATATATATATATATATATATATATATATATATATATATATTAAAAACAACTGTAATGGGTGTTTCATTCAACTATTCGTGCCTGATTAATATGGAAAATCATGAAACTTTAAGTTGCACTACAAGCGTAGGTATAAGTATATTTATTAATATATACTTCTTAGGTTTGTCTAACCACATTGAGCACTGTTTTGTTTCCACCTTATATTAAATTAACTAAATATTTATTAAATATTTATTCGCTTACCTGTGTATGCACGCTTACGCACGCAAATGCAGTTTCTAATATCTAATTATTTGGTTTTTCTCTCTCTCTATTTTAAGCTCTACTTCGGTATCGAGCAAGCACTGTTATTTTTAAAAATAAAAAAAAATACAATAACATAAAATACTAAAGAACTTTGGATTATTAATCTGACTGTACTTTCCTATTACATCAACACACACACACAAACACACACACACACACACACACATATATATATATATATATATATATATATATATATATATATATATATATATTTCAAGTACATTGTATTTGTATATATATATATATATATATATATATATATATATATATTTCAAGTACATTGTATTTGCTTGTTCGATTAGTTAAATTTACTTTATATTACGACATGTCAATGTCCCTGTTGAGTTATTTACGTATAGGTATTTAGTGAGGATAGAACTCACTAGTAAGTAGTAATGACCAACGAGACTAGCCTCTTTAAGCACGTTCGCCTATTACTAATATTATATTGCATATTAAATAATGCAACTCTACTTGAACAAATTCTGAGAGGGATATGACAATAGATATAGCAGTGGATAACCGCGAAATACATAGAGTACAGTCTCACCCAATTAAATTATCCTATGACCTCGTATATTTTCGTGGTATCATGCTGGGTTCTTTATGGCATTTCTCAGTCAAATCAGTTTGAGTGAGCTCATTTCCTTTTCAGGTAATATGAAAAAAATTGCATTGGTGTACGACGAGCATGATGGGTTGTTTTTCTTGGGCGGCATATCAACCTCTATGGGTTATTTAATGCCGAAACCTAAATATTTTTGTACGAATTTTTTAAAAGATAGTAATGGTTTTTAGTGATACAATCTTACTAATTAACCCATAACTATGGGGAGAAGATGTAGATTCATACCTTTCCCAAGTGTATTTACAGGTAAGTGAATATAACGGATCCAACTGTAATTGGTGCTCGACTTTCCAATTAAGAATTCCGAGCTGATATCCAGTACATCTAAACTTACAGCACATAGTATTCCAAAGCGGCCACTCGCCTAGTTACTGACCAGGCTCGACGTTGCTTAACTTCGGTGTCGCACGGGAACGGGTGTTTCAACGTGATGTGGCCGTAAGCCTGATTTTGAATGATATGGTCGTTGAATCCAGAGACTACCCTCCATAATCCCCAGATTTTGTTCCAATATTTCCAAAACTTAAAATGAGTTCTGAAAAGACATTGTCGAATGATCAAGAGGCAATAGCAACAATAGCAGTAATTTCAAAATGGCCGAACTGAATTTTTGGGGGAAAATGTTAAAGAAGTCATGAGTGAAGTATGTTGAACTTTGTTTTTAATCATTTCAATCCAAGCAAGGCAATAAAGCATGGCGTATCCCCTAACTTGGAAGAAGTCGATTCAAATTATTTCCAATCCGAATAGGTTTGAAATAAACAGAAACTACCTCAGTCAAAATTCGATTTCCTTTTGCCGGTTTCATTTTCCGCACTTAGGCGTTAGTTTAGCTACGCACCTCCACGATTGTAACCTGATAATATACATACTTATACTCGATATGAAAAAATAATTTTACATACTGTAAGTAATTCTAATACATTTACTTGGTTTTAAAAAGAAATATAGTCTATTAAAAATTAAAATTATTTAGAATTGTAGTTAAATAAAACATATTCTAGCCTAAACAGCCCCCCAAAATCTTTAAGTATACAAATAGAAAAATGCCGTAAGAATTTTTGCCGTTAACAATAAAATTTTTATAAAAACCCAGACGACATGCATTTAGCGGATGTCAGAATTTGTTGAAAAATACACCCCTACCCATCCCTAAACATAACCCCGCTTTCGAATGTAACTATTAACTTATACAATGAAAATTGAAATTGAACTAGCTATCACCCCTTTGTCTGGATGAGTGGATTTCTCTGTATCCTTGGAAACACTCAATTATGAATCTTTGCTGTGCCTTTAAAACTGTAAATTTAAAAATAAGTTACTCCAAAATTCGCTTGACGAGGAAATGGAACTAATGCCTTTAATTTAATAACAAACTTAAATTCGAAGCTTTTAGCTTCCATTTTTGAAACATGGTTATTACTGTGTAGCGAAAAAAATATTTTAAATCAGTTAATTTATAATATTATATATATATATATATATATATATATATATATATATATATATATATATATGGCGGTGTAGTTGAGTCATTTCCGGCTTTGTTATAACGTACGAAACATTAACAAAGCGAGAACCTTTAGAATGTAACTTCACAAAAAGTACTTTATATATATATATATATATATATATATTTATATATAATATGTACACACACACACACACACACACACACACACACACACACACACACACACACACATATATATATATATATATATATATAATAGCATGGCTGGTTACTTGTTTCCGAGTACACCTGTCTACTCCTGTCACTAGTTAATTCCTGTTTGAGACACCCACTCAGGCACATTTTTGTTTGTTCAACACTCACAAAGTGGTTTTATACTGCAACTATACTGATTTGATGTGCAGGCCTTAAATTCTGGGATAGATAGATAGATAGATAGATAGATAGATAGATAGATAGATAGATAGATAGATTAGTCAACCGTGATCCTCTGCTTGAACAATGCCACTGTATTCAAACTCCCGGTCATGATGTCTTGTGACTTTGTGCTAGCAATACCATCGACGGATTATGACCAGTTTCGGAGACGCAATTACACGCCCAATGCTTGAATTAATACATTAATGGCCACCGTAAAATCCGGTATTAATTATAAAGACTAAAATAAAAATAATTGTGCATTTCTGTCTACCATCTCCAAAAATATACGGGTGGCAATAATGGGTTGATTATTTCAGAACTTAAATTTATGCGTGCACGTGTATCTTTGAGGTTTTTTATCAACGTTCCACAGGTTTTATCTATCTATTTCTGATTCATATTTAGTCTATAAATATTCATAAATAATTTGGATTGCTTCAATTTGCAATTCAAATAATGTTAACATTCCAGCATTTGAAATTTTTTTGTTGTAGACGAAGACAAATGCCGATGGCTGTCAGATCATAAGTGAAAATTAATTCAGCTCCAACTATCTCACAACAAAGTTCGAGATTTGTGTTCGGATGAGTGTTTTACACGGAGGCAAAGGATGGAATTAGATATTACATTCCGGTGGAAGAACTTGGATTATATATATATATATATCTTAAGTGACAACTTTATTTTATTCAAAAGAACAAAAATGTCAACAGATTAATTTCTACCAGTCAAAAATAATTGTTATTTCTTTTTGTCATTTTCGTGAAAACTTGATCTTGAGAATGATTTAAAATAGTTCACCAACAAATTACACTCTTTAATATTGTATTACGTTTGCCAGAAATAGTATATTAAACCTTCTTCTTCTTCTTCTTCTTCTTCTTCTTCTTCTTCTTCTTCTTCTTCTTCTTCTTCTTCTTTGTGTCCTCTATCTTTAGGACGTTGACGATCATGGCTCTCCACAATTTCCTGTCCTTTGTAACTTTTAATATTTTTTGGTTGTTATCTCTCCTAAACTCTGTTCTGTCATCCATTTACACTAGCTAAGTTGGTAGGTTATGCTTTGTCTTGTCCTCTCGCCGTCAGTCTTTCCTGTCAGTATCAAATTTTCTACTCCCTCTTTCCTCATCTAGAAATTTAAACTGTTTATTCCTGATGCTTTGTGTAAGTATACAGCGACCCTCGTGAGCGGATGAAGAGGCAGAGAAATATTGTATTACTCGAATAGTCAGTGGTCAAAATGTATGTCTACGTTGAAAATCAGCATTTGAATTCATAGTTTTTATTTCAAGTCGAGCACTATCAATTAGTGTTGGTAGGAAATATTTACCTGAACTGCCCAATAGATTCAGTTTTAACCAGAGTATTAGCTAACCACGATAGTTGACTGGTGTACTCGAAAGCTATTATATATGTATATATTCATACTTCATATTAATACACTGTATATCCTCTTTGGGTGTTAAGACGGCCCTATAACCTCGTGTATACTGTTGCTCTTATAATGCCCCGATCTTAAGCAGCGTCTGTACTACGTGGCTTTCCATAACTTTGCTTGTATATATAGGAATGTTCACTTGATATTTGTTGTGACGACTGAAGCACCCAGACGTATAACATGCGTTTAAATTCTCCAAAATTACAATTCATCTCCCGGGAACCTACAATCCAATTAAACAAAAGGATTATTCGAACATCTCTGTGGAATGAATAGAACTCTTTCGCCACACAAGTTTGTTTGGAGAAGAATGAAAATTAAATTCTACTACACGGGATCTACACAGTATAACGTTTAAGAAGCCTTGCCATGAATTCTAGTAACACATGAACTTAAGACATGGACATCCGCCGTAGAGCAAACTGCTGTAGCGGACTGTTTATATAGAATTCGAGCATCACGAGATGGTATAATATAACTACCTGGTGTTGGAGTTATAGCAACCCCAAACTGAGATGCGGGTCTTATTATATTCGAGTGTCTGGCGTTGATGGTGTTATCTTTTACTGTCAAAAGAATAGGATTGAAGTTTGAAACTGAAAGCTCCTTTAAGAAGAACTTTATGCAAGGCGAACTCTACAAAAGTTCAGGGAGAGAAGTGGGGAAAGCAAAAAGGATTATGATGTTGGCGCTTAATATCGTTACGTTTAGTGGGGGCGTGGTTTACAGACAGTGCTTTTCTATGCGATATTCTAATCCAACTATTTCTTCCAGTATGTTAGAAAAGTTCCCTTCTTGGCTTAAACACTCTTGACCGGATTCAGCCGCTTTCATGTTTTCTAATTCTTCTGTTCTGTTCTGTTACATTTTCAACCGGCACACTTTCATTCATTTTATGTAAGAATACATGATGCTATCCTGACATTAATTAATATTCCGCTAGATTTTTCATGAATTTAATTACTGTATCCAAAATAATGATCCTTCAGTAAGAGTTTGTTTTACATTTTATTTACATCGGCCATAGATTCATTACTAATAGTTTGTTTCATATCTCTTTCTAACATTATTTTGAAAGGTTAAACATTCACATTTCTTTGTTCTCAAAACTGTACTCTCAACTTGACATTACACTGTGCTAGTATTTTGACTTTAATGAGTCGCCTACACTAATATAATCTCAGAAAATAACAAGTGTCTACCGTTGAGCAATGTTTAGCAACAACATTTAGGCAGCGATTACAAGTAAGTTGAAACTTTAGATTGCAGACATCTTGTAAGGAAATTTTGTCACGTCGGAGCAGTGTTTAGGAAGCTAGATCCTTATTCAGTTCGGAAAACTCAAGTCATATTCTAAAAAAGCCTCATCGAGGTTTTTATATGAATGTCATGCATAGCGACAAACCAGTTCAGAAATTGCGAAAGTCTCAGCTGTATAGAACCGTTTTAAAAAGGATTAAAAAATATATTCGTTACTATTATTTAAAAAAAAAATATCCTTAACCAAACACTATTTTTAAGATAAAATTATAAAAGTTTGTTAAATGGAATGTGTATATGTCAGATTCTTAGCCAGTAAGTGACACAGACAGTGTTTCTTTACTCCCATTGACTTAACAAGATTTTCATTCAACCCCTAAATCAAAATGCAACATTGTGTAGCGTATGTCATATTAAATAGGTGAATTCAAACCTTAAAATTTACTGAGAATAAATCCTCGGGTTTTTTCCTTCCCCCGCTACACCACCATTACATGTTCATAATTTTGAATCTTTCCTTCTCTTTTTCTCTCTCACTCCTTCTCTTTCAAGACGATATCTGTATCCCTTGAATTTAACCTGGAGTAATTTTTTCCGTTTATATTTGGTTTGCAACTCTGAAAGATTGAAGGCTATTTTTATAGCTTTCATGAAATATACAGTGGTTGGACAAAATAACTGCAACATTTGCAAATTCCACTCCTGTATTTCAAAGACCTATTATATTAAGAACTTTAACTAAAAGTTCGTAATTGCAGTTTATATCTATTGTAAATACGTTTATTTATCTAATTTACTGTCTTTGTCTTATTTGTTTTTAGAATTTAGTAAAATTTAAGCTAAATGTGTGACCTCTCCGCGTTCGAAAAAGGGCAAATTGTTGGAGCTTGCATGGCAGGAGCCTCGATCACTATGATTGCTGAACTGTTGGGTTTTTCCAAGTGCTACCATATCAAGAACTATGATGCAATTCGAGAAACAGGGCAAAACCACTAGCAACCGTAGCAATTCGGGCCGGACTTGCAAACTTACTGACAGGGACTGACGTGCATTGAAACGCAATGTTGCAAAAAATCATCGGACAAATGTGGCCAAAGTGACTGCTGAGTTGAATAATCCTCTGAATAGTTCAGTTTCTACTAAAACTGTTCGCTGTGAGCTCCATAAGTCTGCATATCATGGAAAAGCCGCCGCGAAGAAACCTCTTCTCTCCACTCGCAACATTCAGAAGAGATTGAAGTGGTGCAGAGATCACAATGCCTGGTCTGCAGACCAATGGGAGCAAGTCATATTCTCAGACAAGTCCAGTTTTTCTCTTTTCCCAACTTCAGGGCGAGATTGTGTGTGGAGGCAGCCCAAAGAAGCTTAGAAACCCTGACTGCCTTCTTCCAACAGTGAAGCATGGAGGTGGATCAGTGATAGTTTGGGCTGCCATATCATGGAAATGTCTCAGTCCAATAGCTGCCCTGCATGGTAGAATCAACAGCAAAGATTACCTGAACATTTTGGGGGATCATGTTCATCCAATGGCCAAGATGGTGACTGCATCTTCCAAGACGATAATGCTCCAATACATACAGCTCGAGTGGTTAAGAATTGGCATGAAGAGCATGAAAGTGAGCTAGAACACTTAGAGTAGTCTCCCCAATCACCAGATATCAATATTATTGAACATTTGTGGTGCATTTTGGAGCAACAAGTTAGGAGCCGCTATCCTCCATCGTCGTGTCGTAAAAAGCTGGAGAAGGTGTTAATGGAAGAATGACTGAAAATTCCTCTGGATGAAGTCAGGAAGCTGTATGATTCCATTCCTAGACGTATTAAAGCTGTCTGTGAGGTTAAAGGAGGACCAACTCCATATTAAATAATTTTTTTTTGAATTTAACAAGTGTTTCGATTATTTTGCCCAACCCCTGTATATATATATATATATATATATATATATATATATATATATATATATATATATATATATATATATATATAAAAGTGAACATAGAAGTCAACACTTAGAGGTGACAGTGTGTTTCATGCTAGATGCAATCGTTTGTTTCATGCTAGAGGCAATCGTCAGATGCTAGATTGCATCTAGCATGAAACAGACTGTCGCCTCTAAGTGTTGACTTCTATGTTCACTTTTATATTTACACACGCTCTATCTCTGATATTGAGCACTTTATCCCATAAATATAGCACACTTTAAGACTATATTTCTTCATATATATATATATATATATATATATATATATATATATATATAGCGTGAGTGAAGTTTAAGTGGGCAGCCATGAGTCCTCGATTAACACCCTGTGATTTTTTCCTTTGGGGTTGGTTAAAGAAGAAAATCGACTTTGGAAGAACTTGAAGGGCGAAGGCAAGAAGTTATGTCTTACCTATCACAAGAGTCCCTGGTGAAATCAGTTGACGCGATTCCTGCGCCGCTAGAGAAGCTGGTAGCAAAATCTATTGCTCATATCGAATTTTAAATAAAACCTCATACTAAACGCTTTCCTCCCATATCCATTTCTTGTAAACCTTATGCTTAATAAATAAATTATAAATATTTTAAATTAGGGAGTTACTTTTCAGTCACCTTGTGTATATTTTTGTGTAGCCCACAGTGAGAGACGAAGATCATTTGCTTTCAATGACGTAAAATAGTTATTCTTGTTAAATGCTATTATTTACGAGTGGAATTGTCCCCTTGCAAGGCTGTCCTCTGCCTTAAAAATCTCCCAGCACTGGCATTGTTTGTTAAATGTGGCAAATATTGTGGTCTTTGGATGGGCTTAACGCTCACATTTGTAGTGTGAAACTGTCGAATAGAGCAATATCAAACGAAAAAGATGGCATGATATATATATATATATATATATATATATATATATATATATATATATATATATATATATATAAGCATTTCACCCCAAGTAAGGCTGGATGCCACTAGTATGCAAGGGGTTACAGAGTGGGTGCGAGAGTAAAGAGGCAAGATGGAGGAAAGGATGAAGAGAAGGACAGGGAATAGGTCAGGGCATCTGGAGATGTCGATTGACATTACGTTTGAATAGTTGGAGATTATAGCTATCAGGGAAACAAGTAATCGGAAGGGAATTCCACAGACGGGAGGTGCGAAACATGAAGCCATAGGTATAGAAGAAACGGCCACATTTAACCGTTTCGACAGTGAATGGGGAGGGGGAGGAATGCCAGCTTAGTAGCACGTTTAAATTCACACAGTCTGGGAACTAGCGAAAGTAGCTCGTCGGAGCAGTTACTGTGAAAGTATTTGTAGAAAAGACAGAGGGAGGCGACGGCACGTCTGTGAGAAAGCGACTGTAGACGAGATGCCAGATCAGGACCAATCACATTGCATATACGTCTCTGGATTTTGTTGAGGACCTTAAGGCGAACAGCGGGGGCACCAACGATATATGGCAGCAGTATTCCATGCAAGTGCGAATGGTTGATTTGTAGATTTGAAGGATGGACTCAGGTGAGAAAAACTTTCTGGCGCAACACAGGGAACCAACTTTCCTTGCGGTGGATGAAGCAGTTGATTCAATGTTATTGTTCAATCACAGGTCAGCGGACAGTGTGAGACCAAGCAGTCGCAAAGAGGTGCTCTCATCGAGTTGAGCATCAGGCATTCTAATGGGTGGCAGGGATGGTTCCCTGTGGTGAGTAATAGAGAGCAGTTTTGTATGAAGAAACATTGTGTATATGCGTGTGTGTCTATTACGTCAGCGATTTTTGTCCCATCAGCATAATGCTCTTTCGTCGGAGTTCTTTTCTGCGTCTCCCTTCCTGGGTGGTTAAGCTCTCTGTGGCTGAGCGGCCAAAAGGCACACTGGATCAGACAGTGGTTTCTCCTAGTAAGGGGAACGTAAGTTCGAACCCTTTAAGAAGACACTTTTTATTTTATGCGCAGGTCAGTAGATGTACTTGACATTCTTTTAAAGAAAAAAAAAAAAACAGGGCGTTTACTCAAACCCGTATTTAAGAAATGAAGAATTTTAAAAAATGCACACACACACACACACACACACACACACACACACACACACACACATACACACACACATACACACACACATATATATATATATACACTATTTACATTATTCGGATTATTGCCCTCACCTTTGTTATCATATTTATTACGGTATTCTTTAGGTGGTTAGAATGTCGAACATTCCAACTACCTGAAGAAGGCCGGAGCGTACAACGGCCGAAACGTTGTAATAAATATGGCAACAAACATGAGTACAATAGTTCGAATAATGTAAATAGTGTACATAATACCTCATCTCACAAATATAGACATATATATATATATATATATATATATATATATATATATATATATATATATATGTATGTATGTATGTATTGTGCTACCATTGTCACAAGTCACCGTGATGGAGGTTCTCAGCGCGATAGCGTTGTTTAACAAGTCTTGCGCGCTCAACAACTAAGGTCCGCTGAACGTAGTTGCAGTATAAGACACCGATGAGCTCTGAACAAACACAACAAAAAGTTGAATTGATCGCATTCGAATTTCTTAAATTCTTACAAGTAGCATTGCCATTTTTTTTACGAGAATATCTCTCAAATTATTTCAGTTTCCTTCTATCGCAATTCTTCAGGTACTCCGAGGTGGTCTCAATGGTTTTCAAGCTTGTCTCGCTGTATCATTTGCGACTGAATAGTAAGTTCGATTCTCACTGCGTGTCCCATACTTTCGACCTTGCGACTACGCTACGCATAGAAATTTGCTTTCTATTGAAAATTTTAGATCGTCATTCTACGATCGTTTATTTAAACGGGCCGTTTAAAAAAGGTTTAAAATAGAAAGAAAATGAGAGAAACTCTCGTAGAAAACCTTATGATAACTAATAAAGTTTTATCTAAGCAATTCGAGCACTTTTACATGTTAAGGCGAAGGTTGTATGCATAATTGAAAAAGGAGAATGAAGCTTCGTCTCGTAGAGAGATTGGTAGATTTGGATTCATATACACAGTGTAATACGCGCACAGAATAAGTGAAAGATAAAGAGAGAGAGAGAGAGAGAGAGAGAGAGAGAGAGAGAGAGAGAGAAATGACTATGCGTTTCTCTTTTTATTTGTGATGATTGCCTCATTGCTATGGTTGTGATCTTTTGTATGTATATGTTGCTGTTGATCTGTGGTCGGTGTTTATGTGTAGGTGTGTTACTAAACACTAAATTGTTATTTTGGGAGGCACGGTGGAGAAATGGATAGTGGCTCGGATAGAAGAATCGGAGAGCCGAGTTCGAATTCCAGTCGAATTCATTACATTCACTTACGTACTAATAATAGCCTTCTCACCCCCACCACCACCTCTAGCTAGCAGGGCAGACCGGGTTCTATAGCCCTGGATGGCAACTAGTCTACCGCAGAAAGAAATGGCAACCTACTGTGGGAAAAAAAATTTGCTTCATCTGACATGTATCGAAAGATACATGATCGCCTAATCGTGTATCACGCATGACACGTAACTGACTGAAATGGTTATTTAGTGAGCTCACCTTAGATAAATGGATAAAACGAACAAATGACCTGCGAGACCATAAATAGCAACTTTAGGTAGACACAAGACTATAACAGACGGACATGGATTGAGAACCACTACACTGGTCTTTGAGATTTGTTTGGCTTCGTCCGTTACACGGCCAGAATAACTGGGTGTCGACTGAGAATCGAACACTTTTCAGCGTTGACATTAATCAAAATTATGTAACCGGAGACTTTCATTCTACGATCTCTTCCCCACGGTCGTAGCATTGCAAGACTGTCTCTATTCTATCGCTATTTCCATGGCAAATGTGCAGTTGAGCTTCGTATTAGTTCAGGCCATTGCAGATAGAACACGTCATGCCACTTTCCCGGAGGTGAACCAGCCTCATTTCACCCGTGTTCCAAATGTATGAAGGAAGTTCAACTGGGATAGCTTTTTCAAAAGAACTGCTACTTTGTAAAATCGACTCTCGCTTGTGTGCTCTTCTGAAAATTTAAATCATGACCTCTTCCAGTCAAGTGTCAATCGGTGTCTATCCACTTCATCTTCGTAATTTTCACTTCCATTCTAATCACGCACCACTGTAAGCCTCTACTTCGAGTGGCTTTCGAGACTTATATCGTAAAAATAAAAACTTGAGAATTGTCGGCGGCAATACGATACTAGTCATCTCTTGTATACGTGCAAAGACCATAACGGATTGAGAAGCGAATGCACGATATTTGCGAGAGAACCGACAGGGCGAGCTTGTTCGCACTCATTTTACGGCGGAGGCCCTTTCTGTGTCTGTGTGTATGTGACTGGATCTTCTGTTTGACTAGCTCGTGTACATGCGCCTGTCCGTGTGCACCTCTCACTTTGCGCATTCATCTAGGCACCGGGCAGGCGCCTTGTCTGTCCACCCCGTCTCGCTGCTTAAATGCACTCAGTGACCGGTCCGCCTGGGTGATGTAGATTTAACAATGATCGACATTGGATGAAAAAAAAAAAAAAAAGAAAAAGTTGGAAACAAAACAATAACAATAACGAAAAACAAAACAAAAGCAAAAACAAAAGAACTGTTTTTGTAGTTGGAGTGGGTCAGGTTATTAATAGGAGAAAGGCAGTGGAGTGGGCATCATTGTAAAATGAAAGGAACTTGAGGAGAAAGGACGGTGTGAGGGGAGAACAAAAAAATAATGAAAGTAATGATGGCAGAGAAAGCGATAGAGAAAAAAAATGGTTATTGAAAAAAGAAAACAGACATTTTTCTGCTGCATATAAACATGCATATAAACATGTGCCCACACATATACACAGATACGCACACTCATATATATGTGTGTGTGTGTATGTGTGTGTATTTAGGCAGCATATCTTCATTTAGACATGTTTCATTCAATAATATAGACATATTATGTCTACTTATTTTTATACTGATCTTTCCCAAGTCGTCTAATAAGTTTCTTGATGTTAAGAAGAAATTCATGAAGGATGGCGCCGTAGTTTTTTCTAACCTTATTGTAACTCCTGGAGACACAGTGTAGTAATCGATAGCGGCTCGAATCGAGGAACCGGAGACTCGAGTTCGAATTCCAGTCGGATCCATTGCATGCACTTACGTGATAATACCCTTGGGAAAGATATGAATCCTCTTCTTCTCCCCCCAGCTATGGGTAAATAACAGGACAAACTCGGTTCTATAGCCTTTGATGGCAACTGGTCTACTGCAGAAAGAAATGGCAACCTACTGCGGGGAAAATCTGCCTCGTCAGTCATGTATCAAATGATACATGACCGCCTAAGCGTGAATCACGCATGGCGCATAACTGACTTACTGTAACTGCGATAAGCTGTCGTTTGCGATTATCATTTGCCGTTTCACAAGGCTACGCGTAAATTGCCAATTGTTGGTATCGTGATGAGCTGCTGGATCATGGAGATCTTCATTCTAACAGGTTTCATTGAATAATATAGACACATTGTGTCTATATATATATATATATATATATATATATATATATATATATATATATATATATATATATGTCGCAGTTGCAATAAGGTTTCTCTTTGTAATTTACCCCTGAAATGATCTTGGAAATGATCGAGAGTACCTGGGTTAGAAAAAACTACGGCGTCTTCCTTGATGAATTTCATCTTAGCTTCAAGGAATTGATTAGAGAACTGGAAAGTATCAGTATAAAAACGAATAGTCACAATATATCTATATTATTCAATGAAACACACACACACACACACACATACACACACACACACACACACATATATATATATATATATATATATATATATATATATAGATATATATATATATAGCTCTGGTTGACACCAAATTAGTTGTGTTTCAATCCTGGCTTGAGGCATTCGGAAGTCTAGTCGCACTGAGGAGCTGTGATACAGTGAAACAGTACTGTCTGTGAATGACATATATATATATATATATATATATATATATATCAAGATTGTATTTCTCGAAGGAAAAAAATGTCTATTTCTGGTAGAAAACGGTTTCAAGGCAAGCAGTCTTTGTAATTAAAGTGTTCAATATTATGAGATAGAGCATTAACCTGTGTCCCGTAACCGATTAGGTGGCTTTCGGCCATATCACGTTGGAACATTGGTTCCCGTATGATCGTCGAAGTTAAGCAACGCTTTGATGTGCGGGTGGTGCAATGGATAATAGCTCGGAATTGTTAATCGGAGAGCCAGTTTCCAATTCCAGTTGCGTTTCGTTATATTCACTTACGCGCAAAATAACCTTGGGAAAGTTATGAGTTCACTTCTTCCCCCAGCTATGGACTAATTAGAAAAATGTGTCTTGCTAAATCATTATTATCTCATAAAAAAATTCCTACAATATAAATTATTTCTGACTTTAAATAACCTGCAATTGGTTGATAAGCCGTAGAAAACGAATCAATCAGGAAATGGAAGCCATTAGGATCGTAAAGACAGCACATTTAGTGCAGCTATAACAATAGTGGTGTGTCTAGGGCAAGATAGATTAATGAAGCCCAACCCTCCGCAGGTTAGTTTTGAATTTAGTGTGTTCCTTGTAGATAGGTTTGCCGTCGCCTCAAGGCAAAAGAGGCCAGTCTGCCCTGCTATTCAACCAATAGGAGGAGAAAGATGGTTTCATGCAACGGCATTGGCAATAAAGAAAGGAAACGGAATCGGGCGGGAACTGAATTTGGCACGCCTTAGTCACCATCCGCACCTCCTCAATAATAATTATTTGTCTATCTTTCTAGGGACACATCTAGCAGAGTATTCGTCTATGTTTCTGAGATGAGGTATTATTTACACTATTTACATTATTCGGACTATTGTCCTCATCTTTGTCGCTATATTTATTACAACGGCCGTTGTACGCTCCGGCCTTTTTCAGATGGTTGGAGGGTGAAGAAGGCCGGAGCGTACAACGGCTGAAACGTTGTAATAAATATTACAGACAGTTACAGACTGTTATTAACGTCTTGAGTTTTATCCTCACTGGGTATCCTACATTTGTAGCTTGTTACCAACTGTATGATTACTTTCGTCCTATTTACTTTACGCATGTATATGTGTGTGCATTTGTGTGTGTGTGTGCGTGTGCGTGTGTGTGTGTGTGTGTGCCCGCGCGTTTACGGGATTTAGATTTTAGGACGGGCAGAAAGATAAGCTACATTCCTTGGTTCTACCAGTTTAGACCTTCACAGCAAGGATTCGCAATGCCACTTACACTGAGTCGATTCCTCCTCATCTCTTATATATTTCTTTGGTGAGGAGGAAGTTCCACAGCTCCCCCCCCTGAACTGTTGCAATGTGGAACAGACTCTTGGAGTCGAGATCAACCGATATCTATCCTATATAACCTTAAAATAGGCAACTCTTGCTGTCGTTCTAATACACCCTTACAATATTCCCATTCAGTAACCTTCTACCTTGAGTGGCACTTGGGTCTTGTATTGGGTAAACAATGAAAAAAAAACAAACACTCCTTTGGTTAGTAGTGACTTTTTTTCAAATATGAAGTTTTGGTTTGTTTCGTTTACAGCGTATCGACCTCAAATGCCGACAAGATTTTTATTGGTGGTAATATTTTTTTTTTTTCAAAAGTCTATTGCTGGTAATATTATTTTTTCAAAAGTGTATTGCTGGTAATATTTTTTCTTTTTCAAAAATATACTGATGGTAATAAAATCTATTTTTGCACTTTCATATTCTTTTGACCCCAGTTTTGAGGTTAACTATTTACCCATAGTTGGGACTCCTAACAGGTGCTCTTCTCTTTCTGCTCATCATTAATGTTTCTGTTCCTAATTCTTCCACACCCTGTAAGCATTTTGTGTTTTAGTGGTATTACTGCCTTGCTTGGGGTGATTCCGATAAAAAAGGTGTGTTGTGGATTCCGGGAATGGAATCCTGCACAAATAAATAAACAACGCCAGTAATTGAGATAGAAAAATAAGTGTATTAAACGTAAGAATACAGACTTGAAGTGAAGATTAGTAGTCCAGGAATGCGGGTTAGTAGAAAGTATATGTACAAGTCTCTGTAAGTGAAGCCTTAATTATCTCTCTCGCTGGACTCTCGTATAACTCTCTGTGAACACCCTGTGTACTGTCTCCGTATCTCTCACCCTGACTCAACGTATCTCAACCTGCAGGTATTCTCTCTGTCAGTATAAGTATACTTTGGACGAGTCCATCTTGTGTAAAAAGGTCTGCCCCACAACAATGTGGTTGAAAGAAAATTTTATAGTTTGTTCGGTATGGTTGAGGGAAAATTTTTCCCAAGTATGGTAGAGAAAAAGTTTTATTGTTTGTCAAGAATGATTGAAGGTAAGTTTTTTTTTTTTATTTGTGTAAACACTTATAAATATTTTTGAAATTTATTTTATTGTAAAGTCCAATCTTGAAACGTTTCTTGAAGGTATATGGCATCAACTTTCCGCCGTCATATATCTTGGAAAAGATAATGAAATAGTTTCCGGTTATGATCACCAATGTTTGAATTCAGAGATGTTCCTTCTCTAAAACTGATTGTCAGCCATGGTTAGATAGCCTAGTTTACTCGCTACACGTTTATTAAAAACAATTTTGTTTTTAAATGGATTCAAACTCCAACAGACTGCCCTGTCGACACATGTGCATTCTAAAATACTACGCAGGTGTGTTGCACCTCTGTATAGTTCTCTGTGGTCATTTTCAAGTTAAAGTGTTGCATTATCATAATCTGAATAATCTTCTCATCGACAGATCATGTTAAGCCTCGTAAATAAATCAAATAATCAAACCAAAATTATAAAAGATGGTTAAGTAACTTAGGTAATATATTGCTTTTAGAAAATACGGTGGATTTCACTAAAAACATTAATTGACCTTAGGCATAGATAATCGCTTAAGTCGAAAGCAACTACAAAGAATGAAACTATCTTTAACAACCGCTCCTCGTTGGCGGGAAGGTGTGTACATTTGAATTAATAGTGTTCGGCATTGATTCCAGTTTACGAGTGATCTAAAAACGACCAGCGGTTTATTTGAACTAGAACTATAAGTCACACATTTTCCATTAGATACTTTAATGAAGGTTGAATAAAAGTGACCACGAGCAACATTACTCAAGTAATAATTAGACTTCGTTTAAAAGATTTTAAGATAAGTACTTAAATGCAGATTAATTTAAAAAATTCCCGATAATTGGCATTCTTTTTAATTGTGCTAATGATTCGAAATTGAAACTTACGATCACAAACAGAGAGTTGAAATTACACGGAGACATAATGAAGAAAACGGCCTTTGACACTCAAAGAACATGTTAATGACAAGAGAAACGAGAAAGAGATGAATAATATATTTAATGAGTGTACTTGAATAGATGGCAGAACAAGGACAATTTTCTTCTTCTTCTTCTTCTTCTTCTTCTTCTTCTTCTTCTTCTTCTTCTTCTTCTTCTTCTTCTTCTATGTGCTTTATCTTTTCAGGACGTGGTTGATCATGGATATTCACAAGTTTTGTAGCTCTTAGTAAATTTTGTCTTTACTATTATCTCTCCTAATTCCCTTTCTGCTGACCTTAGACACAAGCTTGTTAGGTAGGTCATGCGCTGCTTTGTCTTGTCCTGTGAGTGTCAAATTTTCCAAACCTTCCTTTCTCTATATATAACCTAGAAAATTTTACCTGTCCATCTCAGATGTTAAGTATAAATTACCTTTTTGCTTCCATTTTTTCTAAAATATCGTCATTGTTAACATGTTCATTCTAGGGTATTCTCAGCATTCTTCTGTAGAACCACATTTCTGTTGCCTCTTCTTTATCTGTAGGAAGATTGTCCAGCTTTCACTGACATGCAGAAAGACCGATTTTACGTAAGAGTTAAGTCCCCTTTTCGTGATTTTCACATTTCCAATTTGTATTTGTTGGGCTCTTTTACTTTCTTTTTTTTGTTAAGCAACACTGAGCTATGTCAGTGCCTAGATGGGTGACCGTTTGAGAATACCAGGTACTGTAAGCTTAGATGTGCGTGTCGTGTAATGGATAACGGCTCAGAATTGGAAATCGGAGAGCCGAGTTTCAATTCTGGTTGGGTTCATTATATTCACTCACGCGCAAATACCTTGGGAAAGGTATGAATCCACCATTTCTCCTCTCAGCTATGGGTTAATTAATAGAAATTGTATCAGTAAAATTATCAAAGTGTTATCTGGCTTTAAATAGCCTGCACAAGTTTGGTAAGCGGTAGAAAAAAATCAATCAATCATTCTTACAATTGATGTTTAGTCCTTTCTTCTTGCTTTCCTCTAAGATATTAAGCCCGCTTAATCAAATATAACATTATATTTACTTACATGCTGATTGTAATAAATATTAAATGTTTTTCCGTGGAATGAAAGTCCCAATAATTGATGTATTTCCTTAGAAATAGAATTAGATTGAAATTGGTCTCAACTTGTATTAATTAGACTTGAAACTAAAGTAATATTTATGTAGATTACGATTCGTAGGTTAAACTTGTATTAGACTCGAAACTGGAACACTCAATGTTGAACGAACATATTTTAGACGATTATACACGTTTAAAAATGCTGTTTAGTTACGTATCAGATTTATATTTAATTATTTCTATCTTCTTCAGGACATCCGTGTGTTGTAACGGTGAACGTTTCTGAAGGAAAAAACGGCGAACCGATTTCGAATTCTGACCTAATTAGATACATTCACTTTCTCATAAGTATCCTTGGGAAACGCATATAGCCATATCTTCTCACCCAACAGACTTAACTTGAACAGCAGAAGGACCCCTCTGAATCTAAAACCGGCTGATGTGCTAATGAACAGATAAAGCTCTTCAGTCTTGGTTGGCAACCAGTCCAAGAGAAGGAAAACTTTGAATTCAAAACTGGTTCGTCTACTAAGTAGATACGTTCACACTCCTCTCTGATCTTTTAAACAGGTGTAGATGTTTATCCGTTGTTCGCTGTTTAAGATTGAGTTTCCGGTTCCTTCTAAATTCTACTTATATTTATACTTATATTTCTATAGGTCTAATGTCTCTGCATACACTCTGATATTTTATTTACTATTTATTTAATATTTTCTCAGTAGGATTAACTAGTTTGTCTATCGCCCGGTTCTAACCGCTCTCCTGTCTTTTGAACAGGTGTAGAGGTTTGCCTCTTGTTTCCTGTTTAAGATTGAGTTTCCGGTTCCTTCTATATTCTACCTCAACTCTATACCCCTAATGTCTCCGCCCAAACTCTGAAATTTATACTATTATTGTTTTTTGGTTTCTCCCCAAGTCTATTCCTTCTCCTTCATTTCCAGTGGGCACATTGCGTCTTAGTGACGTTATTGTATTGCTCGGGGCAAAAGAAAAGATAGTGGCTTTTCATCCTTGATAGGGAAGTTACATTTGATTTCATATAAAACTGATTAAAGCAGCCATCCTCCGGTAACCAAAGCCCATCATGGAGACGTCTCGGTTCGTAAAACGGAACAAAGACGAGAACGTTTAATTCACGTAAATTGCATAATCTGACAGCGAACAAAATTCATCTCACCAAACTTCCTTAGAGCAATCAAATCTAATAAATTGTGAAGAGCCATTGACGCCAAAGTCCAGAATGACATGACACATTAAAGAAGGTGGTACGAAATTCAACAGATCGATTGTAAATATGTCTCAGTACATATACATACATATATATATATATATATATATATATATATATATATATATATATATATATATATATATATATATACACACACACATATATATGCACACATATATATATATACACACACATATTTATATATATACATATATATATATACACATATATATATATATATATATATATATATAATTATATATATACACACACACACACATATATATCTATATATACACAGGTAGTAATCCGATGGTATAAACCAGGCGAGTCCTAGTAACACAACATAGAATTTGAGATATGTTAAAAGTGACTCACAAAGTGAGCTCAATGTTTATTTTCATTAAACAGAGCAAATTTTCTTTACAGTTGGAATTAAGATGCCTTTAGTAAACGACCATTTTCACCTACGAATTTTAATTTTAAAATTCGAAGGATTTTTGAATCTGTTTATGGCATCATTTTGTAGTGGGATACTAATTAATCGGGGAAAGAAAGAGAGACAGGCCGTTAGAGGGGTCATAGTGGGAGATATGGTAGAAAAAGGCACCGTTACAGGAATTATATTATGGAGGTAGGAGAGGCTGGGGCGGGGAGGGGAGGGAAACCGCGGAGCTGACCTACATCATAATGGTTACACAGCCAAAGTTTAATTCAACGGGAATCCACGGAATATATATATATATATATATATATATATATATATATATATATATATATATATATATATATATATATATAAACTTCTCACGTCTCACCAAGCACAATCTGAGTAATATTACCCTCACAGCAGAAGAAGTCTCCTTGATCCCAAAAAATAAACGAGTGGTCAAGGAAAACTCCCAGTAGTTGTTCTTAAGAGTATGAATCCACAATTATCCACAATCCTAGCAAAACTATTCAACCGCTACTTGAATGAGAATTTTTTCCCAAGTCTGTGGAGAGTGTCATGCATATGCCCGGTTTTCAAGAACGCAGGCGTGCGATCTTCCCCCTCCCAGTACGGACCCATTAGTTTTCTCAATATCATCACCAATCTCTTTGAGGCCATAATAAATAAGAGGGTCCTCGCGCACCGAGAAAAGAACAATCTCTTCAGCGACGAGCAGTATAGGCTTCGGTCGGCCCGATCCACTGCCGAGGTCCTAACTACAGTCACTCAGAGAATCAGTTAGGCTCTGGACGACAAACGCACCACGAGGACCATAGCACGAGATATATCAAAGGCCTTCGACAAGGTGTGACACAAATACTTACTGCACAAGCTCTCCAGTTATGGAATCATCTGAAGGGTTTTCTCGATCATAAAATCCTTCGTAACAGGTAGGTCCCTGGAGGTAGTTATTAATGGCCAGTCCTCTGAAGACTTAAAGGTCAACATCGGCGTCACCCAAGAGCCACTCCTCGGACCAACCCTCTTTTTGATATTCATAAATGATCTGCCTAAGAATATACTCAGATCATTTGTAAACATTTATGCCCATGATACGACTATATACGGGCACACCTCCGAAACTCTCGATGGTCAGAGATTGGCGACTGATCTTTCTTCCGATCTTTCACAAACCTAGCACAGGGATCCCTCTCTGTGCTGGCGGTACCACGGCTACGATTAGCTTAGACCAGCTCTGACCAGCTTAGATAAGCTATGACCAGCTAAGACCAGCTAAGACCAGCTTGGACCAGTGGCCCGAGTGAAAACACTCGGGTCCCGACGTTAAAAACTGGCCATGTGTCACAACCTGACTCAGTGGGGTTCAAGTAAATCTCTAATTATCCAATGGAGTAAAAACTGACTGGTGACATTCAATGACTCGAAAACCAAGTTAGTTACATTCCATCATCGCTTATTTGACTCCGAACTACTGTAACACTATTTAGGAACGGAAGGGTTAATTAATCAATTAATTAACCACAGAAGTTAATTACGGGGATACTTAAACCGATAGATATAACGAAAGACATACTGAGCGATTACTTACACCGATAGATATAACGAAAGACATACTGAGCGATTACTTACACCGATAGATATAACGAAAGACATACTGAGCGATTTTCTTTTTGTTTTTTTTATTTTCCCAAACAGAGTATCGGTGAAAAAAAAAAAGGAAAAAGAAAGAAAAAAAAAAGATTTTTTTGTTTTGTCAATTTTCAAGTGCGATTCAAGATAACCACTTTACTTTCTCGCTGAAGTTTGATGCTGAGATATGCCAAATTCTCTTCGAGGACAAAGGAAGGAAAAAGAGAAAGAAACAGACGGACAGGGCTTAACAACTTAGATGATAAGAGAAGGAAAGAATGCCACCCACGAAAATTTTGATGGTCATTGTCGTGAAAATTAGTTGATGGACACCAGAGCTCTGGGCAGATAAAACATTGGCTGTTATCAGTAGTTGATGGGTCGTCTGCCAACCGCACACAGAGCGCTGGAGTGGGGTGTCGCCTGGACGGGACATCTGCATTTTGTTTAAGTTCGTTTGTGATAACGAAGGCTATGTTAGGGTATTTTAATTAACCCAATTTCGCCAAAAAAAAAAAGAATCTTCCACTTAATGTTGACGGATAAACCTGGTTGAAAAAAAAACATATCCCGTGAAGTTGGATAAAAATTGAGATTATCAGTTGACGCCTATTGGCCGAATAGCCAGGCGGAGATGATCATGTGACGCAGAGAGGAGGCCGCCACCGCCCATTGAGAGGATAGGTATGAGATGTTACTGCGAGGAAGTGGGAAAACCGTTGACGCCCTCTAAAGTATGGTGAGATACCCATATGAGAGCAGAAGAGGGTGGGAGTGGAATAAGATTTCCAAATACGGAAAATGGTAATTATTTTTGGCCGAAAACAAAGAAAATCCTTATTGGGGATTTGAAATCAACGTGGTGGCCACACCACGTCCGACCCCACGCCAGGTTTTGATCGGCGTCCATATAAGCAAACATCTACGGGTGTTTCAGGGAGTTCGCAGAGTTCGTCGAGGAGAGTTCGCAGAGTTCGCAGAGAAGAGTACAGCCAGTACAGTAAGAGAGAGAGACGCGCCTCGCACAGGTGACCGCACGATTCCATGCCTTCCGACTTAGACTTCTAACCAAGAACAGATTTGTTGAAGACCGACTTTAGATTTCCCATCAAAACAAGTTTCCGACTAGACTTCTAACCAAGAACAAATTATAGAAGTCTGACTTATATTCGCCATCTCGATATCCAGACCTAGTTAAGGAACGCAAAAGTGTTACAATCCACATTTTTTTTTCTTCGGGCTGGGAGAGAAAGAGAGAGACGCACTCCTGTAACTCAACAAACCGACATAAAATTAATCACTATTCCTAACCAGTCGCTCGCCTTGAAGTTGTTGTTTGTGCTTTTGTTTTTTTGTCTACATTATTGTGCAGTATCACCTTGACCCGGATTCGGCTGGCACTACGGCCCGACGTCTGATTGATCTCGTCAACCTAAGATCAAATCACAACGTGGGTAGGTTGAATCGAGATCAAAGCAGTTGCTTCGGTGACCAGGCGTTGGAAGCGAGCCGAGTACGACAAGTTGGTGCTAGAACCCAACCAGACTTCAACCGATGTCCCAGGGTTAGCCCGTCACAAAGGACCGACGTCACAAGTGCGCCGCGACCAGTACGGGTGTCACAAACGGTGCCCTGACCAGGACAGAGGAGGGTTGTGTGTCACACTACCACCAATCAGGATAAACGGAGGTTCTCTCGGGGAAGCATTGTGCCTAGAAAGTATGTTGGGCTCAAGTGGAACTCGTACATACGATCCATTGCAAACGATGCAGGTAAAATGGTCGGCTCACAGTATCCCTCCACAAAGAACCTGGCTCTTCCTTCTTTCCTCTACCTTTACAAGAGATAGATCAGGCCAAAAAAGGAATACTTTTGTCGTGTTTGGGCGTGTGCTGCCCAGACCCCACTCTGTAGCCTCGACAGAGTTAAAAACCGTCCCCGGGCCCTTGTGGGTGACGAATTATTCTCCACTCTTCAACCTCTTTTCCACAGGCGGGATGTGGTAAGTTTCTCGCTGTTCTACCACTACTTCCACGGAATGTCATCGGATGATCTACATTCCCTTGTTCGCCAAGGCAAACCTTCACGGGAAGGACATGCCATACCACATACATAGTATTCCTTTTAAGACCTTTTAAACCACCTATATTCCCTCCGTATTCCATCGGTGAGAAATAAGTTCCACTCGAGTTGTTTCTTCCTGCGAACCACTTCTCTGTGGAATCGACTCCCAACAGGATGTTTCCTCGATCACTACAATCTGAACCTGTTCAAGGCCAAGATTAACCAGTATTTTCCACTCTTATACACACAAATGACCCCCAAACGTAACCCTCTAAATCAAGTGGCCCCGGGCATTGTAAAGGGTGGAAACTTGCTGTAAAAAAACAAAAAACCTGGGAAAGACTATTCGTCGAGTCGCGTAAGGACTTTCCTGAGGTCCATAAGGTAAGGAATACGGCTTTTAAAAGTTCTTAAAAGAAATACGGCTTTTAAAAGGTCTTAAAAGGAATACGGCTTTTAAAAGTTCTTAAGAGAAATACGGCTTTTAAAAGGTCTTAAAAGGAATACGGCTTTTAAAAGGAATACGGCTTTTAAAAGTTCTTAAGAGAAATACGGGTTTTAAAAGGAATAGGGCTTTTAAAAGTACTTAAAAGGAATACGGCTTTTAAAAGTTCTTAAAAGGGATACGGCTTTTAAAGTTCTTAAAAGGTTTTAAAAGGAATACAGCTTTTAAAAGTTCTTAAAAGGAATACGGCTTTTAAAAGGTCTTAAAAGGAATACGGCTTTTAAAAGGTCTTAAAAGGAATACGCTTTTTAAAGTTTTTAAAAGGAATACGGCTTTTAAAAGTTCTTAAAAGGAATACGGCTTTTAAAAGTTCTTAAAAGAAATACGGCTTTTAAAAGGTCTTAAAAGGAATACGCTTTTTAAAGTTTTTAAAAGGAATATGGCTTTTAAAAGTTCTTAAAAGGAATATGGCTTTTAAAAGTTCTTAAAAGGAATACGGTTTTTAAAAGTTGGTTGAATGGAGTCATGGATAGTATACTCATCTAAAATGTTTCCCAATAACATTTTGCTTAACTCTGAACAATCAAAGATGAAATGAAAACGAAATGTTTTTTCACACTTGATACATCGATGGAGGCAATAACGAAAATATCTGCCGTAGTAACCACTTCAATTAATTCAATTAATTAATCCGTGCAAGTCTTTTTAAATTATCTTTGGTTGTCGTCATTTAGTTTTGCGTAACAATTTGTTGTTATTTTCGCTAATAAATGGTGAAAAATTTTAAAGTGTAAATCGTGTATGGATCGATGGTACACGTTCTTTTCTACCGTAGCTGTTTCATTTTATTTTGTATTCTTGCTCAGAATTAATTCACTTTATTCTCCAATCCTTTTATTTTAATTTTCGTTTAATCCTAATTAAAATAATTTGCGTCGCATTATCTTTGAGTTATGGCATTTTTTTTCTTGGTTTCTTTTATTGCTTGCGTCATCGCTTTGACCAATCCTCGAGTTGGAAGTTTGGAATGTTCTCTTTATCAGAGAATAATCTCGAGTCTGCCTAGTGGCTGAGATAGTTCCCTACCGTTACATTGGGTCATGTACCATTTATGGCCCACTAAACGGGTGTTCTCAAATAACCTCTGCACACACAGTAATAGAGCCAGGATGCTGAATGTAACATCAATCAGCTAAGAGCAAAATTTTATATTTGAATTAATCCAATATATATATATATATATATATATATATATATATATATATATATATATATATATATATATATATATATAAGTAATTCTCGGTAGTGGATGCCCACTGCTGATGAGTCCCAAATATAGGACGAAACGGCCGTCCAGTGCTTTCTGCAGCATTCTGTTGAGATTTCTTTCAGATTCAATGAATTACTTAATTATAATTGTCAAATCCTCCTTACAATTTCTATCATATATATATATATATATATATATATATATATATATATATATATATATATATGGCCATTCGTATTCGAGGATAATAATAATCCCTATTGCAGACGCTCGCTCGGGCACAATTGTGTTTGCCCAACACCCACAGATCCCACGTGTGGTTTATACTGCAACTATCTTGAGCAGACCTTAGTTATAGTTTCTGGGGGGAGATCGTGTTATCTAGCGTGATCAACAATTTGAACAAGGCCAGCATGCTGATGACTTGTGGCTTTCTGCAAGCACAGCTATCGACGGCCCCCAAGAGTTCCATCTACCCAATTTCACTCATGCTGGGATCGACCTCGATCCATTCTGATAACATTAGGAAGTCTCCTTCCTGACAAATCGACCATGGTGAAGATTCGAACCCGGATCTCATGGTCAGAAAGCGAACGTTCTAACTATTCGGACATATATATATATATATATATATATATATATATATATATATATATATATATATATATATATATATATATATATATATATATATATATATATATATATATATATATATATATATATATATATATATGGGTCCTTACCTATAACTACAGAATGAACTCTTCCTAACACTATGTATACTACGCATCTCAAGAGAGAGGGACGGATCGAGTCGAGCCGATAGTAGTTTACTCCAAACCCGACTGACAGTCATACTAACACCTTCCACATCTTGTATTATTATTCCGTGTAATATATCTTCGTTATTTCTACTCTTGTGTTCGTGTTGTTCTTCCTTGGTCCTAACTTGGACCATAACATATATATATATATATATATATATATATATATATATATATATATATATATATATGATTAAATATTTGAAGAAATATGACAAATGGAAAACCATCGCATTGAAACTAGATTTAATTACGCGTTTCGCCCTTCTAGGCTTCATCAGTTCAAAAAACGAAGGAAAGAAAATATACGTGTGTATTTGTTTGCATAATTAAACAATCATCAAACGCATAATCGATTTTAGTCACAATGAAACGGTTTTCCATTTGTCATATTTTGTTTAAAACTTTGTCGGGATTCTGCAGAGTGGTCCGTAAGTCTTGTCACCCATTACTTCTCTTACAAACTATAGGAGCTCATGTCAGTCATTTGAAACAGAAAATTATATTATATAGAAAAAAACGAGTGACAAGACTTTCGGACCATCGCGTATATCATTTTTTTATACACACACACACACACACACACACATATATATATATATATATATATATATATATATATATATATATGGAGAGAGAGAGAAAGACAGAGACAGAGAGAGAGAGAGAGTGAGAGAAAGAAAGAGAAAACGGCGATGTAAAGTTCTTAGTCTGTCAACTCTTGATAGGACTTTTTTATGTTTGCCAACAATGCCGTATTCTGAGATCTCTTCTGCAGGCCGATAACATCAAGAAGTCTCCTACTTTGACAAATCGATGATGGAGTGATACGAACCCAGGTCGTATGGTCGGAAAGTGAACGTTCTAAACACTCAGCCATACTTATGTAAAAAAAAAAAAAAAAAAAAAAAAAAAATCATATATATACGATAAAATTAAAGTTTTAAGGTATGGTATATTCATGAGTAAAGGTACTCATTATCAGTGATAGAGCGGATATAAATATATAAGTAGACAATGAAGTAAACATCAAGCGGCGACTGTTTTTTCGATGCTTGAACCCAATCTTCAGGCCATGTGTGTTGTGCGTTGGCTCAGCTATTTATATCCTGGTCAATAGTGCATTATGGGTAGTAAGGTCTATTGTATTATCCTAATGTTATTGGATGGATGGTAACGGTTATGTTTCAAATTATTATAGAGATTACTTAGTAGGAATGGTAATGGATTTGTAAGTAATTAATAGTATTGTTTTTAACTTATTTATTAATGATGACTTAATTATTTGTTGTTGATTATTATTTTTACTTTTACTTGTGTTTATGTGCGCATTTGCATTCTGTCAATTTATTATTTACTTTTATTTATTTATTTATTTATTTAGTTTTTTTTAAATTTTTATCCCCCCCCTATATACGTATAAACGTTTTGTAATCCCATCTTTGTAATTGTTTCTTCATCAGAGACACATCCCATTTCCAGGAACCAATAAATCTGTCAAAATGACCAAAGGAATTCAGAGAAGCATGAATCCATCCAGCTCTTATCTTAAATAATAACTTAAAAGAGACTGTTTGACAAACACAAGGACAGACCAAAATTCATGTTAAAAAAACAAAAAAAACAAATGAAAACTACAGATAAAAGTTCATTTTCTCCATCAAGACATTCATTTCTGTAGTTCACTGCTACTAGCAAGCAGAAAAACTTTTTTTTCTCCTGATGATGGCCATGTTGGCCGAAACTAGTCGAGGAATCTAACTGAAATAATCTTTTATTCCGATGTTTTTTGCTTACTGATATTTTTCTTTTTGCCGCTAGACGCTTGTTCAAGTTGTTTCTTTCTTCTTTTTGGTTTTGTTTTTCGTAATACCCTATATACTGCATCAACTGAACTCCCACTGTTAAAACAGCATTCACTCCTCACTTGTCTGGTTGTTAATTTTGGATTGCCGACCGAGACTCTCGCAACATTTTTTTCATTTCTCAGACTCAACACAGAGGCCTACATCAAGTGTGTTGAAGAGAAAGTGCTGCACTGGGTTAAGAGGGTGGCTGCTGGAAAACACTATGTCTGACAACAGGACACTGCACAATGTCACACGAGCAGGAGGACCCAGTCATGGCTGTCAGATCAATTTCTGCGACTACTCAACCCTTATATCTGGCTACCTAACTCACCAGACTGCAACCTCCTTGATTTTTATGCCTGGAGGGTGCAGTTGAGCTAAAGAACAAAACCCTTTGTAACACCAAAGATGAACTGAAGGCAAGGATTATGGCAGTATTCAACAACTTAAACAAGGAGACCGTCCAGAAGAGATGCAGGAGATTCTGAAGTTGTCTGGAGGACGTGACTGATGGCAATATTAACCAAATTTACTTTTTAGTATTTCAAGATATTTTGTGTAATTTTGGTAAATATGTCTGTTAAAAGGAGATGTCAGTGTTATTTTCATTTTTGCTTAATTTTCCATCGCACTATATATATATATATATATATATATATATATATATATATATATATATAATGTGTGTGTGAGAGAGAGTCATTTGTATCCTCGTCATTCGAATTTGCAGAAAAAATAGACATAGTTATTTCAAATTAATTAATGCAAATAAATTGATAAAAAAACAATTTTAAAAATAAGTGTAAAACCTATAAAATTATAAACAGAAGAATTTTAACCCACATATTCTTCTTAGGACGTAGTAAATCATGTCTCTATGCAGATATCTTTTATCCGTGAATTGTTGTGAATTCCTTGAAAAGATAAGGAAGCGGTTTCCCGTTGCCTTCCCCACGATTTAGATTTCAGAATAGTTCTTTTCCTAGGCTTGTTATCACACAAGGCTAGAAATTCCATTCTATTATGATATATGACTTAATAATTGGAAAAAGAGATACGGGTTCATGCCTTTTCCAAGGACGTTTTATGCGAAAGTGAATGCAATTGACTAGGCGAGAATTTGAACTCGGTTCACCGATTCCATTTTTCGGGCCTGTAATCGTTACTTTAGAGACGCATCCAAGTTAAATGAATTGGTTCAAAAAATTTCTTACTTGCACTGCTGTTAATACATAAAATTATATTAAAAAGATTTCTATAATAGACACGCTGTAAGGAAAAGCAAACCTCATAAAATGGTCTCATGACATTAGTTAATGTTATAGCAAACATCTTTTGTGATAGAAAAGTTATGTATTCGGCTCCTATTTTATGATCACGTTATTTGGATCCGAACTTCTCCAGTTCAGTTAAGTATCTCCTACTCGCAATGGGTTCTTTAATTTCAGCTCGGCTAAAAGCTATAGCAAATAAACACATGTCTTTTGTTTCTTATGTTATAACACGGCATCGTTGGGCGAAAGGCTTCCTAGACTGAAGTCAACAGCTAGGGGAATTCGTCCGTTGGAATCAACGGCCACGTGTACATGACCAAAGCGTGAAGAACATCGCCTGTGATTTGACCTGCAGAGTGATAGACCCCAGACATACTCCACATGACTGAATATTCGGCTTTCAATATATGAAAAAAGTTGCTAATGTACCTAGCAGCACAACGACTCTGTGACCACACCCAGTCATGGGACCGATGATAATAATGATGATGATATCCATTCAAGATGTAGAAGGTCAAGGCTCTCCACAAATCCATCTCCTTTGCAGTTCTAAGCAGTATTTGCCTCCTTACTATCCATTATATCTTTGTGTGTTATCCATTTACACGAATTCATCAGGGCGGGTACTTGATGTTTCCATCACCCTCGCTTGATTTCATTGTGTTCTGTTAGTGTCAAATGAACCAAGCCTTCTTTCCGTATTACGCATCAGAGAAATTTCTATTGTCTCTTCCTGATTCTTAGCCGTCATGGGTATGACGATGAACTGCATACGCGTCTTGGGTAAGACAAATAACTACGTCCAACAAAAAGGTCTCTGGTCAGGAGGTTTTGAGGAGCGTGGATCCACATCTTAACTGCTGGTGTTCCCAGGTCCACCCTAACTCGGGGTGGTAGCACCTGTTAGGGTCCCAGCTATGAGTAAATAGTTAACCCCCCCACTGGGGTCCATACTCTATGATAATGTAAAAATAGGTTTTAATACCAGAAATACTTTGTAAAAAATTATTACCAGCAATACATTTTTGAAAAAAAATATTAGCAGCTATACATTTTTTGAAAAAAAATACCAACAATACATTTTAAAAAAAATATTACCAGCGATACATTTTGCAGAAAAAATATTACCAGAAATAGATTTTTTGAAGGAAAAAGATATTACCAGAAAAATATTTTTTAAAGGAAAAAGATATTACCAGAAAAAGATTTTTTAAAGGAAAAAGATATTACCAGAAAAAGATTTTTTGAAGGAAAAAGATATTACCAGAAATAGATTTTTTTTGTAGGAAAAAGATATTATCAGAAATAGATTTTTGAAAAAAAATATTATCAGCAATAAAAGTTTTGTCGGCATTAAATAACCCATTTAGATGTTGATATGCCGTAAAACGAAACAAACCGAATCCGAAACCTGATTCTAAGTGTTTTTTTGGGTTTAACTTTTCTCTAAAATTTTCTCGCTTATCCTGCATGCTGTCCATGGCTTTTTTAACATTCTTCTGTAGGACATCCCTGTTGCCTCAAGTCTCCTCTTAGTCTGTGTGAAAGTTATCCAACATTCACCATCATGAAGGATGACTGATATTACATAGCAGTTCAGTACTCTTTTTTTTTTTTTTTTTTTTTAAATCTTTTTTGTATCTTAATACATTTCTAAATAACTTCTGGAAGGCATATTTCGCTAGTCCGATTCGGATTTCTGTCACATTTTCTGCCAATCAGACTGTACTGAAATAATTCGTAAAAAGTGTACACTAGTATTTCACATCCTATCAAACGAATAAATAGGTGCCATTTCAACCAGTCGAATAGATATAAGCGAGCCACTCTCCGCAGAGTAACTCAACAGCATTAATTTAATGACATGAATAAAATCAAACAAGAAAACACACACACTTTTAGCGGATGTTTTTTTTTTCTTTTCTGTTGGTGTTCTTTGCACTGTTCGGGCGCCATGTTGTTTGTACGTATCGTTAAGAGAAAGAAGCAGGTTTTCAAAAAGTGAAATTACTCTCACTTACACCACTCTTCGATGAAAAAAAAAAAGAAAAAATGAAAAATAAATGAGGGGATATGCATTTGACGTCCTTACAAATTGAATAATCAATTGAACGAAGCCCACTAATTTCTTCTGCAGCTAGCGAAAGCATGTTTTGGACAGGCGAGAAAATAGCGACCATTTTGAAGGATACCCTTCATTTTTAGCATCCCTTTACTTTAAACTGCCATTTTGTTTAAATTACAGATCCCTATATTAATGATCTCGTTTTGAAAGCAGCTGTTTTTCAGTCCAATCTAACAACTCCATTGATTCTCCATGTATATTTGAGAGCTTCATTCATCATTTAACAAATATATGTATAAATAGTAGGAAATTCATACATTTAGGTATAGGCACACATGCACATATACATTGAGACGTACGCGCGCACACAAATTCAAAGACACAGATACACTCTTCTCTTTCTCTCTCTCTCTCTCTCCACACACACACACACACACACACATATATATATATATATATTACTACTAATAATAAATATACATTTTGTTCTTCACAGTGGATTTATTTTATACTTTTACATGCGCAAAGATTTGGGCCCATCCAGGTGGTGTAATGGTTAGCAAACTTGTCTCGCTAGAACAATTACGACTGGGTAGTGAATTCGATCCTCACTGGGTGCCTCATGCTTTTGGCCTTGTGCCACATCTAAGCTACGCTTGGAAAATAACTACATGCGCTCCGATTTTGGGGACACCAAATATATATATAATATATATATATATACCAGTCGTTTAGAGACGAGTGACTATATTGCATTAATAGTGACAGTTTATTATTATTTAATATTTCTTAATTTGTCAAATTTATGTAACGTTAATTTTCTAAATGATTATTTCCTAATATTCCTGAAACAGCTTTATCTTTTTATCTGACGTTTGTGCCAGTTATTTTTGACAAGTTTTAACCCGTGAAAATTTCACGGTTTTCCTATTTTAGTATTCTAGTGAACAGTAGTTATTAATGATTTAGTAAGCTTGTGGCGAGTTCTACGACAATAAAATATCCGTATGACCCCCCCACACACACATCGCATCGTTAAAGATTTAAGCTTAACAACTTCAACAAAATATTGGTTTAACAATCATAAATATGAATGCTGGTCATTATTTTAAGTGCTTACGCATGAAAAGATTTGAATTTCGGAACTTTTTCCATTTCACCGAAACAGCTGTTAAACACTTCTTTCTTTCTTTCTTTCTTTCTTTCTTTCTTTCACTGAAATCAAGTAGCGTTTTTCTCCTCTTTCCACGCAATTAACAAGGAATAGTTCATTATTTATAAGGTATGTATAAGGATCGTGCAAACTAACGAAGGGATAAGCTGAATTATAATAGGATATTTTCTTTACATGACAAGTTAATGAGAACTTCAATATGAACTATTATTTAGATCCAGTATGTATTTAAACATAAACTAAGTTTGAGCGGGAGTTGGACAAATATGTTCCAACAGTATTATTATGTATCTGGGATAATTTGTAAACATTAACCGTTTGTATCTTGGATTATCCAGACCAGGGCGATGGCCATTCAAAGTGAAGGACAACTCTCAGTCACACATGACTAAGATACAATACCCCCGGAACGAGAAAGCGATCGAAGCTTGTAAATCACAGGAATAAAAAAAAACTCTTTTACTTATCGCAACCAAGTCTTATCTTCATTTGTTGTTTTGTCATTTCCGCTTTTTTCCTTCTTAACTGTAAGGCTGCCGTTACAGCCGTACAGAGAGGCGAATGGCAGTAGAAAGTGTCAGTGCGTCAGGTAGCAAAAGGGTCAGTGCGTCAGGCAGTAAAAGGGTCAGTGCGTCAGGCAGAAAAAGGGTCAGTGTGTCAGCCATTAAAAGGGCCAGTGCGTCAGACAACAAAAGGGTCAGTACGTCAGGCATTAAAAGGGTCAGTGTGTCAGGCATTAAAAGGGTCAGTGCGTCAGGCAGCAAAAGGGTCAGTGTGTCAGGCAGCAAAAGACAGAAAAAGGGTCAGTGCGTCAGGCAGTAAAAGGGTCAGTGCGTCAGGCAGCAAAAGGGTCAGTGTGTCAGGCAGCAAAAGGCAGCAAAAGGGTCAGTGTGTCAGGCAGTAAAAGGGTCAGTGCGTCAGACAGCAAAAGGGTCAGTGCGTCAGGCAGTAAAAGGGTCAGTCTGTCAGGCAGCAAAAGGGTCAGTGTGTCAGGCAGAAAATTCCAATCCTGTCGTGTTAGGACCAAGCAAGTAAACCGAGATGAAGAAAAATATAAAACTGTATAAATTCAATTACTTATTTTGCGTGGTAAAATAAAATGTATAGAGAGACTATCAAATTCAAGAATTGTATCTAAGATGTAGAAAACTTCAGAGATATGTTTTCGTCTGTCTTTGTCTTGAAAACGAAATATGCGGTTGTTATCCAAGGGATCGTAGGAAGTAACGAAATATCTTTATTCAGGTCTCATTATGACAACCTAAAAGTTAAGTAGTGAACTGAAAACAACTAGCTGGCATCTTTATGTTAAATTTTTAGAGGGAGGTGTATTTCAGCTCCGACGTCCGGAGGTTGATCTTCGGGGTCAGATGTAAGACATAATAAGTCGATTTTGATCGGCTGAGCTAGCGTGGGAATGATAGCTAGAGAAAGGTATTTCATCAAGTCGTTTCTGGACCATCAACTGATGTAGACGTGTTCTCTTTCGTTTCTGAAACGGTTCCCCCGTGAGGTGGTGGGGGAGACCCCCCACTGGATGGTGAAAACATATCGACATTAATAAGAAATAGATAAGTTAAAATTCTCTGTGTTACATATATATATATATGTATATATATATATATATATATATATATATATATATATATATATATATATATATATATATATATATATGCGTGCACCCGCGTGTGTATGTCCGAAAGTACCGCAAATCATAAAAATCTGCACCAGAATCCCGGAAAAGTGTCAGAATAACAGAAATATTAAAGAAAAATACATAATAATGATCTTTAACAAAATTTATAGAAATAAAAAAATAAGGTTGCTATCGACCAAATACACTCGTGTATATATATATATATATATATATATATATATATATATATATATATATATAAGCTCTTCGGGTTACATCGGACCCGATGTACAGCGTTTCATGGTTACGTCGCTTCATCTCATAACATAATACGTCGTCACGCGGCGCTATATGAGGAAGACGGCGTTGTTTCTTCACTCGCTATTCGCCATATTGGATTGGGCTACATTCGCTATATCTCGTTTGTGTCGTTTTTTTTTTGGGGGGGGGGCATTTTGCCCTTCCTATTTTCTCCCAAGCATAAGGATGCGTATGCGGCTGGGTTCCGATGATATCCGATGTAAGTCGAGGAGACCCTGTTTATGTGTGTTTTTGATTGGATAATATAGATATATTATGTGTATTTATTTTTATACTGATCCTTCCCAATTCTCTAATCAGTTTCTTGATATTAAAATGACATTCATCAAGGAAGGCACCATATATATATATATATCATGGCCACCTACTCGTTTTCGAGCAAATCCATCTTCTAGTGTGGCTAGCCAATCTCTGTTGCAGACACCTGCTGGGCACACCTACAAAGCCCTCCTGTGGTTTATACTAAAATTTGGGGAATAGTACATAATCTGATAATACCACTAGTTTGATCAAGGCTAGTACGCTCAAAGGCTCGGTCACGATGTCTTATGTGTTCGAGCTAGCACAGCTATCGACGACGTCTGTCAATTTCAGTCACAAGCCTTGTGTCAAGAACTGGTATAGTTTCCAGGTCCTACCCAACGACCAATAACATCAAGAATTCACAATACTAACACATCCAATAGGGTGAGAATTTAACCTGAAAAGTTAACCGAGAAGCTAATCTATCTATCTATCTATCTATCTATCTATCTATCTATCTATCTATCTATCTATCTATCTATCTTTAAATATATATATATATGTATGTATGTATAACAGGATAAATAACAAATAGGAAATGTTTATAAATGTAATATGTTTGCTTTTATTAAAGCTTCATTAGAGAATGGGATATGGAAAAATTTTCTGGTGTTTTTATTTTCGTGATTGAGTTTCATTGGTTAAACAGACTTCACGTTTATTTGACTAGTCAAGCAGCGTTCGTGATTAAAATTTATCTGTGTAAGTGTGTCACATAATTCTAGTTTGTTTATGTGTTTATATACGTTTATGTGAGTGTGTGTGTCTAATCCGTATTATTTATGTTTTGAGTTTGTCAGCATGTTGATTTGGAGATGTTTTTACGTTAACACATGTGGTAGTTAAATAAATGTTAGATTCTTTAAGAATGGATTTAATAAGCGTTGGTCAAGTAATATAGTGTTTTTGAAGTGAGTTTATAGCTGGTAAAGTTTCTTTTATCAGGACTCCTTCAAAGTATTTATTTTCGACGTAAAAAATTATGCTAGATTTATAAACGTTTTCTATTTGTTCTTTATCCTACCATCTTCTCGGATTCCGATTCATATTTGATCTATATTTGCTCCCATTCCATATATATATATATATATATATATATATATATATATATATATATATATATATATATATATATATATATAGCATGATGAGAGGCCACGTATACTTTCTTGATATGTATATAATATATGGATAAAACGGTGTAATATATATGGACAAACGCTGTAAACAAACACACAAACACAGTATCTCATTTGATTTCTGGGGAAGGACCGAGGTGGTCTGAAATATTAAATATATATAAAAACACAGAAATAAATACATAAATATATATATATATATATATATATATATATATATATATATTATTTAATATTATATACATGTATATATTATTTAATATTATTTATTATTGGTGTATTACCATGACATCAGGGTAAACATACAGAAGTAGCTTCGCATTGCTTTCTCACCCGTTTCTTGAATTCGTAGTTGTTCTTCTATAAAACCGGCCCCCATAGAAGGCTACTTACGTTATAACTAGTAGGAGAAGAGTTGGTTTCATGCCTTTGCCAGGTCATTAATGCGAAGTAGACGTAAATGCCTCGCTTAGAATTTGAACTCGTTTCGCCACCCAAAATGTTTCCGGCTCCATGTTCCATCACCAGTCATCTTGACCATCGTTATATTAATAATATACCATGCTAGTAAACGGATAAAATTCTTAATCATAATCTTCCTTTCCAAGGCTATCTGTCTACTATATCTATTTGCAGCTTTGACAGACAGAGACAGTGTTTGGTATATACACGCACATCCGTACATATTTGTTCTTTGTCCTATCAGCTTTTCAGATGCCGATTCATATTTGATCTGTATTTGATCCCATTGCATATATATATATATATATATATATATATATATATATATATATATATATATATATATATATATATATATATCGGGTGTAACAGCAAAATTTTCATAGAAAATATTCGTCCTCCGATGAAAATTTATCGGACATTCAGGCCGGTAAATGGTTATTTAATACTGTTTATTATAAACAGAGCATTTGCTTAAATACTTGTATCTATAAAAAGAATGTTAAACATAAAAATGTCTTTAAATAATTGTCGGACTTTGTCCATTTCATTATATATATATGTGTATATATATGTATGTTTATATATATATATGTTTATATATAAATATATATATGTTTATATATATGTTTATATATAAATATATATATGTTTATATATATATGTTTATATATATCTGTATATATGTTTATACATATATATTATATATATATATATATTTATATATATATATGTTTATATATATGTATGTTTGTATATATATATATATATATATATATATGCGTGTGTGTGCAATTGTGTGAATGTATCTATGTATGTATGTGTGTGTGTGTGTGTATGACCTTCGCGCAAATGTCATTTGAAAAGGAATTATCATAGCTATAAATTACGTAGTAGACTAAAACAGGATCTCTAGACTTGAGTGGCAGCCGGTCTAGGAAAAGAAAAACTGTGAATTCGAAAGATTAAAGTAAAAAAAAAAAAATGACGAGAGACATGACCGGCTATGTCCCGAATGGAAATGAAGTTACAAATTAAATCCGAAGAGATACAATCTCCATCAGATGTCGAACCGTGATATAACCGTATATGATTATGATATGAAAGTCTAATCACTGTTATTGTATCCTCTTCCGTTCTCAACTGTTTTTATTGACGTTATTACTCTGAAATCAGTGGCGGCAGTTGCCTGTCTGTGATAAAATAAGTCACAAAGTTAGCACTAAAGTGGTCAGTGCGAGACCAATCAGAGAGCATTAGCAGTTGAAAAGAAGCGAGGCTTACATGGGATTTGCTGTCAAACAGCCAATAATGAACCGGCAGATGTTGGATTTCTTTTCCTAAAAGAGGGTTATAACTGCGTCAAAGAAAACAAAAGCATGTCAGACAACTGTTACTCAAGCCCACATAGTCGTAAAATAAAAATTAAATGATAATGTTAAATTGATCTTATGATCTATGTTGGTGTCTGTATTGGCATTTTTCATAACTGGAGATGGATTTCAAAGCGAAACTTAAATAACAATTCACTGAAATTCAAATTCGTAGTGGCTCAACTGAAAGTCATTGAACTCCTATGAGTCGTTAAACTTTCGGTTATATATACAGGAAAATACAAATTTTCGGTAAGGTACCATCAGTTTCATTTAAAATAATGTAATTCATTTTGCAAGAAATGAAAGATATATTGTAATGGCAATATTAGCCGTTTCCTTATCAGGAAACATTCTATATTGATCGGGCAAACGGTTCTGCTGTTGGCAAAAATTTATAAAATATTTTTCTTAAAACAATTTTTTTAGCGAGTTCAGCCCAAGCAAGGTAGTCAAGCCACTACGACACAAGTGGCTACAGAGTGTGGAAGATGTAGAAAGCAGAAATATTAACAAGGAGCAGGAACAAAAGAAGGGTAATAAGGAGTGCATCAGATAGTGATTGACATTGGATTTAGATTTTTGAACATTAAAGTTAACTGGAAAGTATGGAGTCGGAAGAGAGTTCTACAAGCGAGAAATACGAGAGAAGAAACTGTTAGCATAGAACTTACGGTTACATCTAGCTAACACAGCTGTAAATTGATGAGACCTCGTTGCCAGTCTGGTACTACGCTTAAATTCATGCTAGGTACTATAGCAAAAAAGCTCATCCGAACAATTACCATGAAAGCATTTATAGAAAAGGAACAGGGCGTCAACTTTACGGTGATGGGAAAGTGATTGAAACTGAGATGCCAGATCAGGACCAATAATATTGCTAATTTGTGGTTCTTAGCGCAAGCCCACAATGTTCGAAGAAGGGTGGTCTTCGTCAAGATCCACAGGCTTCACTCGCTCAAAGCCATTTTTCATCATTAATCTGAGAAAGCATCAGTATACAACTGACAGTCTAGATATTTCTTAACGGGTTTTTGGCGCCATGCATGACATCCATATGAATGTCTCGATCTGACGAGGTTATAATAGAATATAAAATAATTATTTTTCAAATGTTGGAGCAAATCTTTATGTATAAAGAATAGATGATGATTTTTATGCATTGAAGAAATACTCATACTCTTTATTTCAAATACTCGATTAGATACTCTGAATTGATCAATAATCTCATCTCGCAAGGTCTTTCAGATAAGCAATATGGTTTTCGCTTTTCTAGGCTCACTTCACAAGTTGAAAGGTTGTTGTATTTTTAGTCGAATGTTTGATCCGATTCAGCCTTCTTATCAAATCGCGAAATGATTGTTGTTTTGAATGGCCACTCTTCTAGATCTTTTTGAATTAATGCAGGCTTTTTCCAAGTATCTATGCTGGGACCTACGTTTTCCTTAATTTTCATCAGCGATCTTCCTGGTGGCAGGGGTTCTCAACGCGGTTTCTATGCTGATGATACAACTATTTACTCCCGTCTTAATAGTAGTAAGTTTGATCAGTTCGATAAGGTCAGTCGACAGCTGATTTTAAAAAAATACCTGCACTCTGTGGTTAACTGGGGCAAGGAAAGGCATGTTAATTTTAACGCCTCCAAAACGAAACTGCTCTCTATTAATCGTCTGTGGGAACCCTTTTTACCTTCCATCACCATGGCAGATGCTAACCTACAGGGGAGTGACACATTGCGCCTTCTCAGGCTAACATTTTCTGCTAACATGAAGTAGAAAGATTATATTGAATCCATTGTTACGTCTGTTGCTAGGAAAGTTGGTTCACTGTATCGTGCAAGACAATTTTCCTCGCTCGAATCTATCACATATTTATAAGTCTACCATCCGTCCATGCTTTGAATATTGCTACCACATATTGCTCGGTGCTGGGCTATATACATTTAAAGATCCTTGATAAAATCCAAAGAATCTGCAATGTCATTGGTCCTGATCTGGCATCTGGGATTCAGTCACTTTCCCCACCGCCGTAATGTAGCTTCCCAGTGCATTTTCTATAAATACTTTCATAATAATTGTTCTGGTGAACTTTACTCTGTCGTACTTTGACTTCATGAATTTAAGCGCAGTACTAGATTGGCGGTAAGATCTCATCATTTTACAGTTAAATTGGCTAGATGTAACCGTAAGTTCTTTGGTGACAGTTTCTTTTCTCGCACTTCTCGCTTGTGGAAATCTCTTCCGGCTTCTGACTTTCCAGTCAACTTTGATCTTCAAAAGTTTAAATGCAATGCCAATCGTTATCTACTGTCTTCTTAATTCCTGTTTTTTATGGTTCTGGCAACTTAATAATGTTATATTTTCTTATAAATATATATATAGAAATATATATATATTTATGGTTCTGGCAACTTAATAATGTTATATTTTCTTATATTCTCTCGCACTCAGTAACCTCTCTTTATTGCCATGCTTGGCGTGAAATGAGTAAAAAACAAAACAAGAAGAAAATGTTTTTTTCATACACGCCAGTCAATAATCAATGACATAGCATTTCGATTCAGTAAATTTAAGTAAATTTTTCCTATAGTCAGTAACTAATTTACTATAATTTTCTTTTGGTATATTGTTCCATTCTTCTAATGCAGTCTGTTCTATCGCTACTGAATTTGTCTGTTTCCTTGAAAGAACACTAAACTCCGCAAGCTTCTCACGACTCTATCGCTATTTCCATGGCAAATGTTCTGACGAGCTACATTCATTAATGTTTACCAGTTTAGAAATTAGTCCTTTTTGGCTTTTATTTTACCACTTTTTGAGTCTTTTCTGCTTTCTTTCTGATTCTGTCATTAAGGCAGTGTTTTTTGCGCACTTTTCGTTAAGATAGTAAGTCTTCTATTCCGCTTAGTTATGCTCTTGAACGTCTACTGGGGTTCAAACACTTCCCAGACCTCAAGTGGAACTCATCTATCCGATCTATTCGTAAAGGTGCTGGGAAAATGGTGAAAGTAGTTGATCCCCCACCTGCTATAATCTATCTTAACAATAGCCAGATCAGACCGAAAATAGATTATTGCTGCTACATCTGGACTGGAGTTGTCTTCTTTTTCCTCACTTGCCTGTCTTGATATAGTTCAAATGGTTGACACGACCCTATGGGTGATGAGCTATTTTCTGCCCTACAAACTCCGCGAGCCTCTCGCTGCTCTATCGCTACGGCATGTGTTCTGGTGAGTTACATTTCTTTGTCCCACCACACCTGATCATTACAACTGGGTCTCGCCATGCCACGTACACAACAGCGAATCATCCCTATTCCCTTCATATCCCTCTAGTAAGTTTCCATTCGGACAGCTTCTTCCCAAGAACTGCTGTTTTGTGGAACAGATTCGTGGCAGGATCTTTTGCCAGTTACTTCAATCTTGACCTCTTCAAGTCTAGGATTAACCGTTATCTTTCCATGAACTTCACTTCTGGCTGCTTCTTACGCTCATTCAACACGACACAGTATCACTCTACATTGATTGGCCCTTAGGCCTTGTATTGGGTAAATATAAATATAAATGATGAGAAATGCATTCTCGTTTTTACTTATTCTTCTTTGTGTGTATTCACTAAATTAATTTTCTATCCGTATGAGGCTGTTTGTTCTGACGGATTGCTATCTTCCCTGTCATTCAAACTTTTCTTACAGTTCAAAGAATTCTTTGTGCGGTATCTTGTCAAATGCCCTTCTGTAATCTATGAATGCAATGATATAAAGTTAACACTTCACCATCAGCATATCCTATCGTACAGCACCTAGTATTTCCAAGCGGTGACCCATTTAGGTACTGACCAGGCTCAACGTTGCTTAACCGGTGATTGTACGGGAACAGGTGCACCCATTGAAGATCAAATTTACTATTGTAACAATGATTTACTATGCTAGCTTGCTAACTATCACACCAGAACAAGGCACTCTGATATAGTTAGTTAAGACCTTTTGATTAGTCTGGCAGAAAGCCGTGTGAGAGAGGTGCTTTGTGCTTATAGAATATACAAAACAAGTCTATTTGAGACTAGTTTGTTAGCCCTCGTATGACTGTCGGTTCTCCAACATCATAAGATTAAGTCATAAATACTGAATGGTTGAAGATCCTATTTTAGAAGCAATTAACGGTTTCATTGAACTGTTTTACTTTGGTCAATAGAGAACAGCATCGGGAATTTCTGGCCTTGGGGGTGAGAGTGTCACAGGTGCAATTTATTTTTATCGTTTGTGTAATCGACCAGTGGTCTTTAAATACTTCGTTCTTTTTCCCAATTAAACAAACTAACTCGATTCAGTCATTGTATTGCGAAGAGTCGGTATCGATTAAAATAAAGGCGACAAGGTTCGAGGTCGGAAAGCGGGGGGGGGGAGTGCAGAAGGTTAAAGAATTTCATGCACTGGAATTAACATTCTAGCCAACTTGTGCATGAAAATAGTCAAAATTTGGTTGTTGTTTTTTTTTTACGGTTTATCAACACTTTGCATGTTATTTAAAACCAGAAATATTTTCAGGTTCTAAGAATTTTTTTTTTGAGATAATAACGATTTAGTGATACAAGTTTTACTAATTAATCCATAGTTGTGGAGAAAAAGTAAATTCATAACTTTACCCAGGAAAGTGAATATATTCCCGCGTAAGTGGATATAAGGATCCCAACTTGAACTGGACTCGTCTCTCCAATTAAAATTTCGGACCTATTATCCATTACATCACCCACACATTCAAGCTTGCAGGAAAGATTTATTGACACTAACCCTGAACTAACACAAATCACGATGGATGTTCCCTCAGGCAGACACCCCTGCCTTGAGCGCCTATTGGGCCTTAAACTCAACCCAGAACTCAAGTGGGGCTCGTACATACGATCCATTACTAAAGATGCTGGGAAAATGTTCGTTTTCCTGTACCGCTCCAATAAGTACCTGACTCCTCCTGCTATCGTCTACCTTTCGAGTACTGCTGCCATATATGGGAAGAAACTGCCCAGTCTTCACTTTCCAGTCTCAATAGAACCCAAAAGCGTCTCCGCTACATTGAGAGTGACGAATTATTTTCCACCCTACAACTCCTTTCCGCCCTACAACTCCTTTCTCAAGCCTCTCACTACTCTATCGCTATTTTTATGGAAAGTGCTCAGACGAACTATATTACTTAGTCCCATTAGTTATAATCAGGGCTAATGAATGGAGAAATCTTAACCTTAAGTCTAAGATTAACCGTTATCTTCCTCACATATCCGCCTGAAATGTGTCTCTTAATCTGTAACCCTCTATCTTGAGTAGCTCCCGGGACTACAGGGTGTGCATGGCTGTAAAAGATATCCATAGCTTGGATTCCCAGGTCTATTTGTGCCGAAGTGAATATAACGAACCCGACTGGAATTGGAACTCGGTCTCTCGTTGCTAACACTTCACCATCAGCATATCCGATCTTACAGTACCTAGTATTTCCAAGCGGTGACCCATTTAGGTACTGACAGGCTCAACGTTGCTTAACCGGTGATTGTACGTGAACAGGTGCTTCAAGGCGATATGGCAGTAAGCTGTAAATAATCAGGAAGACTAGTAGTATAATTTGATATTCATCAGGAATGGTTGATTGGGATAGCTTGATAATCATTACATGACGACAGATAGTCTACTCCATGAATGAAAAAATATTTACAAATACTGAAAAATGTTCAAATCCCAAACGAACGTTATCATATTAATTCCACGCACAGATAGAAAAACATAGACATTTTTATATATCTTTACTAGCAGCATGGCCCGGCGTTGCCCGTGCTTGATTCAAAAATCGTACGACTCATACAGCAATCGCTATCACTTGACTTAAAATATTTTTGCCCTTCCTTGCCTTTAAAGGAGTGCCCTTTGTCGTGCTGATGTTGCTACATGCCTTACTTCTTGCTTATCTCACACTGCGAATTTTTTCTAAGCTCTATACTAAACATTAAATCTGTTACGAAAAAAGAACTAAACAAAATGAACACAAAACGATCAGCTTTAAAAATGGACTCGTAACTGGAAAAACCGAATGAAAAAAGAATGTTAACAACAAATACTTTTTCACACCCAACTCAGTTCTGCGGAATCAGAATCAACGTTGAGTTTAAGCAAGCTAATGAGCCAATTGGAGTAAAGTGCCATGCAGATTTAAATTTTTCCCACTTGTGACGAATGCAGCCATCAATTCTTTTGCATGCTAGCATGCTAGTTAATATTCGTGTCAGTCAGCTGTTGGCTCTCACGCTGGCCAATAGAATCTTCCTGCCTATTCGTTGCAGCCAGCTATATGCTCTCACTCTGGCCAGTAGAAAATGGCCGCAAACTACAGGAAAACTGCCGTAGAAGCATGAAAAAAATCGATTATTTCCACTATCGATGGAAGTTGGGAAATGCAAAGTCGGTCTTGGCCTCGTCACTAACTAACGAAGCATATGCATGTAAATTTTGGTGCAAATCCGTCGAAAATTGCTGCCTTACATTCGTTACACACACAGATATCCTGTCTTTTATAGATAGAGATTATTATAATGATCAGATTTTCTCTTTGTGCGTGGGCGTGTTACCATAACACAAAGGAAGACGTTGTAGTGAAATTTTTGTTAGAGCATTTTAACGATATTGCCGTAGCATAAAGAATGAAACGTTTTTCATTCCAATTTGAAACATAATAATAATAGAGTAGAGTCTGCGATTGTGCTCACCACTTTAATAGTGATCCGTATTTTATTTTGATTTGAGTGTCTGTTATAAAAGCTAAAAAGAAAATAACACCAAAACTGAAAGCGGTGAAGTAAAGAAGATATTACTCATTACTACGAGGATACCCGTATATGAAGGTACCCATAAAATATTGCTTCCTCTCAGGTTCCCGGTGGAGTAATGGTTGACGGCTCGGATTAGGAATTGAAGTGCCGAGTTCGAATTCCAGACAAGTTCATTGCATTCACTTACATGATAATACTCTTGGGAAAGGTATGAATCCATCTCTTACCCCTCCCCGCAGCTATGTTTAAAATAGCTAGACAGACTATGTGTTATAGCCTTGGGTGACAGGTAACTGAATTCAAACCGGGTCGCCCTATCCGAAAAGTGTGTATACATGCAGCTGTGAATCCAAATCCCCACTGTAATTTCTACAATTAGTACATACTTGGATGCGGGGTTAAAAGGAACCCCCAATTTTCCATGGGGAATGACAGTTAATATATATATATATATATATATATATATATATATATATATATATATATACATGACATCTGCAGTTGCCTTAATCTATCCACTTCCCTTCTCCACATCCTTTCATCTTTCATTCCTATCTGCTCTCGCTCCAAATCTTCTGTAACCCCCTTGCCTTGATCGACCCACTGTCTTTCTCTTTCTCCACATCCTCTCCTTTACCACTCCTATCTGCTCTTCCTTCAACCCTTATATAAACCCCTTGCGTGATAGTGGCCTCCAGCCTTGCTTGGGGTGCTACGCTTAAAAAAAGAAAAAAAAAATATATATATATATATATATATATATATATATATATATATATATATATATATATATATATGTGTGTGTGTGTGTGTGTGTGTGTGCGTGCGTGTGTGTGTGTCTTTTGTGTAGACACATGTATGTATATCTCTGAATTTCGCTGGTATATATTTATACAGACCCATGCATTGATATATATTCATATGAAAAATTTCTCATAGTTAACCTGTTGAAAAAGACAATATTTATAAATGTAAAAGACAACAGGAAAACTGTAATGGTAGCCGACGCGTTTCGGCCAATAAAAAAGTCCACACACACACGCACACGCACACACACACACACACACACACACACACACACACACACACACATATATATATATATATATATATATATATATATATATATGCGGGGTTAAAAGGAACCCCCAATTTTCCATGGGGAATGACAGTTAATATATATATATATATATATATATATATATATATATATATATATATATCCATGGGAAAGGTGTGAATCCTCTTCTTCTCCCTCCAGGGTAAATAACAGGACAGACTGGGTTCTATAGCCATGGATGGCAACTTGTCTAGGAGAAGGACAACTCTGAATTCAAAACACGCGGAGGGTCGTTTGGAGACCCTGTGGCACGTCGTTTACCAGGTTTCTGTATTCGGCCCTTCAAAAAGTGTGGTTGGTTCTGCAGAAAGCCTTAACCACTATAATCAAATCATATGTGCTGGAGTCCGTTCCTAGGAACTGAGCTACTTGACGCTCATACGTTGAATACGATGGAAGAGTCCACCATATATATATATATAGGCAGCATATTTTCATTCAAGCATGTTTGGTTAAATAATTTAGACGTATTATGTCTGTTTATTTTAGTTTTAGTCCTTTGAAGCCCAGAATTAATTTCTTGGTGGCCGTGGAAAATATATTATATACATATATTATTTGCACTCTAACTTTTGTCCTCACCTTTATTATTGCCATGACCATTCGGTCGCTGAGATTTTCGGCCTCCATCAAGTGCTTGCAAACAAAGAATTTTGAGCCTAACTTTTTATTTAACCTACAGGGGTAGATTGTTCTCATTCCATTGTCCATGTCTAGAGGCATCACATCTTGTTCTTATTTAGTACTACTCAATTATTTCTCGTCCCGTTTCTATTGAGTCGAGATCTGCATTGCAAGACCCAATGATGACACTAATAATTACTATATACCCCAAATTTACAAACCAATATTTTAATCCACTAGGCTATTTCCCGCGAGACTACTGAGTCTAGAACTTGGCGACTTAACCTACTCTACCTAGATGTTTCGAAATAAGAATGAGGCGAGGTATCCCTAGACATGAACAGCAGAATGAGAACAATCTACCCCGTAGATTAAATGAAGGGTTCAGTTCAAAATTCCTTGAATGTTACCGGGTCGACAAGAACCAAATGACGGCTGGAGAGCGCAACGGCTGAAACTCAAATTTAGACAGTATTGAGCAATATATTATTAATATAAGGCAATCAAACACACAGTACGTATTTTTAGAACTACAATATAATGGAATCACGCTCGAAATCTTTGGGACACCTTTCGTATGTGTACACGCCCCTCCATACAAGACGTCAATAGTGAAATAGTGGAAGTTAAATCTTGTTGTTGGAACTGATGCCTGCGCATAAATGTTTAAATGAATGCGACTTGCGCAGCATTGCCCTAACTATTTTTTACCGATCGTAAAAGAGCGTAAAATTGTTCAAACTAAAATCTTTCCGATTCATTCAGCTAATAAAACTCTGAGTTATAAATAGCCTAGATGTTCGGCTCTAGGAATTCGAGAGCGATTTTTCCGTCTCAATATTTTTTATCTCATTTGTTAGCCCTACTCGATCTTAGTTTACCGACATCCCTCCCAGCCGCCGGCCGTTTTATGCAAACTGCAAGGCAGTAAGCTGTAAGCTGCAGCGTTTGGAATCAGAACCCGTTCCGTGAAAACGTCGAGAGTCCCGGCTAGATGCTGGTTAGGCTGACGACGAACAGCGATGACAGACGCAGAGAAGTTCTTTGTTTGGGATATGGGGTGACAACGTTGGCGTTCAATTAAGCGATCATAATCCATGGTGGATCGATATTGTCCGTAGTCACTCCAGATCGATGAGACAATTTCTTTGGCGTCTTTGTTTAGGTCAGAACATAAAGAACAGGGAAAGCATATACATCAAGACTTGTAAGATAGATTGACTGGTGGGTGGATCTGGATGGCTGGCCTGTATGTCGATCGTCAAGTTTGTAGGATCATCTAACACACACAGAGAGGCACGAACACAGGCATAAACACACATGTATAGGCACGCGTGCACGTTCTTTTATTGAGTTTTGTTAGCAGTTTATTACAGACTTCATGGCATATCGACTCTTATAGAAAAAGTTAATCGTGTACTATGAAGTTTAATACAGGGCTTTTCTTCATCCCCAAGTGCATATTTAAATCGCTTTCGCTCTTAGGGACCGGATGTCAGGTGCTACGTTTCGAAGAATTTGACCATAAAAATTATAACACCTGCTCAGCACAGTCTACTTCGAAATAGTCCCTTTGGGAATATTTAAACAAATCTGAACTCTACTAATCACAAAGTATGGCGGCAAAATTTTGGTCCCTGCATGCTGTTCCAGTTTTCAGAACCTTTGGGTACTGCCGCGTATATACGAGATTGCTTCAATAATTTCGTATCCTGACATTAGCAGAAGCTTGGTTGGGTGGGTCGATTTTACGAAATATCGACCCTTGTTGGGTTATTTATTATCAAAATATTATTATTTTTTTTTAATTATACTTGACTCTATATAATATACTATGTATATTATTACACTTGAGTCTATAGGTAAACGCTGCTCGGGTTTATACTTGACTCTATAAATAAACATTGATCGGATTTATATAGGAATTTTTATGTTCTGGAGATAAGCCTCTCCTTGTTTGTCAAGATGTCCACTAATTGGCGCTGTTCAAGACTATAAACGGATAAGGCAATAAACCCGATTTCCTTTTTTTTATTTCGAAATGCAGTAGCGAACAAACAAACAAAAATGACATCTCTCCACAGCAAGAGATTTCTTCCGCGGCAGGCCGTCTACTTAATTTCAGCCAGCCGTGTGGCTCATCACGCACACACACACACAAACACACACACACACACACACACACACACACACAAGCACATATCTTCTAATAGCAATGGATGAAAATGTTTTCCTTTTTCAGCGATCTGTCTACACGCAAGTATACATTCTCTCTTCTTTAATTGTCATTCTTTATATAAAAGATATACTTGTAATATTGCTCCACGTTTTGAATTGTTTTTATTTTGAAAGTTTTCCATCTCAGCCATAAACCTTGTCGAGTTTATATTTAAGGTCATAGGTAAATATTGGTCGTTCTTAAATAGCCTTGTCATATCTAGACTGTCGTATGTGTTTTATGCATGGCATCCAACTTTTTCAGAAAGTCCTAAACTTTCACCTATATCCAATAGTTTTCTCAAATGAATACTTTAAAATGGCTTCAAGCGAATGAACGTTGTACGCTTGCAATTTTTAAAGAAGACTATACTTCCTCGGATCTCGTAGTCTCCTTTCAGAACGAAGCTCTGTTCACAAAGGCGAGACTTAAAGATTCATGTCATAATTTACGTCGTCGGTTAATATACTACTTAGATAATTAAATTTCCGCACCGGTTTGATTTTTACGTCCCCCATATGTAATTAATACTTTTGTTTGTTCCTTTTGTTAACAACCAAAGATTCTAGTTTTTTTTTTACAAGCATCGGTATTCATTTTTATGTAGGTACCTTCATGAGAACTAGTAAAATAACACATAACATAACGCTTTTTTTTGTATGATAGACATTAATTTGGAAAATCTTGCAAAAATAAAAATAATTGTAGGATGTTAATGAAACTTTCGGAAACTATTCACAAATGATAGAAATTTTTATAAATGTTTTTTTTTATTAAAGTCATGGGAGAAATATTTTTTTATATTCATTACCCCCTCTAACTAATTTTATGAAAACTCTAGAAACTCAGTCGCATTCAGTTTAGTGATTATATTAGTTAGAAGCACAAGGCTTTGAGGAAAGCAAATTATGTTTTTTTTTAATTGGACACCAGGCTACCTGAAAATCAGCTCTGAATTGCAACATACAAAACTCAATAAAACAAAGATATTATTTAATTTCAAATGTTTTTATTTGCTTTTAGTTGTTTTTATGAATATGGACAATATTTTCTGAAAGCAAAAAATTTTTTCGATGAAAAATGAATTTTTAATACAATTATTTATTTCTTTAATTATAATAGATTTTTACATTTAAGTTGTTAAAATATTATAAAATTAGTTAAAAGCCGCATTCAGTTTCGTAAATGTCCTTTTTTTAGCGTGTTGTAAATTGTATCGTTTTGACTAATCAGAAGATCCGCAGTAATTAAGAATTGTAATTATGCGCTTATAATAGAGTTGTAATTATAAAGTACGGAAGACCAACCAGAATACAATTAAGTTGCGTTATTTGAGTTAAGCATTGTTCTCCGCTGTTAAGGCCTTTACTTTTGCGAAACACGTGTGGAGAAGTTAATTTGAGTTTTCAATTTCAACTAAGAAAGGTACCTACGAGTATCAGCATCATTTTATGAAATTTATATGATCTTATTTTTATATTAATCTCAGTTATGACATTTTTCCATAAATGAAATATCAACATTAATAATAAAATGAATGGAAATATAAATAACACAGTAAAATGTATTAAATGTACATAAAATTATAGTATTAAACGTACAGTTGAAAGCTAAGTACAAGAAAAAAATAGAGCACTGAAAGTTTTCCTTAAAAATAACGAGTTAAATAATTCGTTCACTTAAATCTAAATAATTTCACTTTTCTCCTTCCGTAGAATAAATTATCCTCTTGTAATCTGTCAATGCGTCATTCATCACCTGTCAAGTGACGCGAAATGTTACGACCTGCTTTGTTTTATTTTCAAACTTCATCTTTTCTGCGCAGAACTAAATAATGCTTGTTTCAAAATATATAAATAAACATTATAATTTCTGATTTTCTTAAAATAAGTTTTGAAAAAATAATAATTGATTTTTAAAAGAATTTCAAACTGAGATTTTCATTTTTTTATAAAATGGAAAAAAAATGATTGACATGATTGATTATTTGTCAATTTTGCAGACTAAAAAAAACAAGATTTTTAACGAAAATTTCAGACGTGCTAGGAACGATTAAAACATGTAGAAATATACCCCAAAAATACTTTGATATTTCCTCTTAATAATAACATAAACATTTAGACGATAAAATTTTGTTTTCGTCAAGTTTGGCGTCTTTTTCATCATTCCATGCTCTTTTTTAGCGATCTCATGGAGGTATCTATTTTTATGTAAGTTGAAGAAAAAAAATTACATAAAAATGTGACTCTCTCTCTCTCCCTCTCTCTGTGCCATATTTTTTGAAATGATTTTTACCTCTTCTGCAACCGTTCTTTCTGATACTCGTTCGTCGAACCATTTACTCAAACTTACCAAGTAGGTTACTCGTAGGTTACGGTCTCTAACTGTATACAAGCTGTTTATTATCAACACAGGTTACTGAATATCTGAATACCTTTTCCGTGTAGATCAAGCTTTCCTAATATTTTAAAGAGTTCAATGCGTCATGCTATATGGTATGTCTTTCTGTTATCTATGAACCATAGGCATATATCTTTTTACACTACTGTCGCTCGCTTTGGCAGCAAGTTGATTACAAAAATTGCTTTTCTTGTTCTAGCGTCTTCAACACATCCACGATATTCTTGCTCTGTTTCTGGTCTGGTTCTGTAACAAACCCTACTCATTAAAATTGTAATTATTAAACAAAGTGTTTCTGAACTGGAAAACGTCGTCAGAAACAAAGAAAAACTTATTGAACTACTATGTAATATCAATTCGCGTACATGGCAATGAATTCTGGACGATTTCTTCACAGATGAAGAGGAGACTTGAAGCATCAGAGATGTGGTTATACAGAATGATGGTGAGAATACCATGGACGAAAAATGTTATCAACAAAGAAGTTTTAAGAAAATTGTGATGACAAAGGAAGAATCAGAAAGAGACGGTTAAAATTTCTGGGATGCACCATCAGGAAAGGAGTCTTGGAGAATTTAACACTCACAGGACATACTGAAAATAATAGGAGCAAAGGGAAAGAGAGAGAGAGAGAGAGAGAGAGAGAGAGAGAGAGAGAGAGAGAGAGAGAGAGAGAGAGAGAAAGCTACTTAATGGGCTGGTGTAAATGGATGACAGAACAGGGAATGAGAAGGATAATAAGGAGACAAACATTGCTTGCAACTACAAAGAATTAGGAAGTTGGGGAGAGCCATGATCACCTATCTAACAAGATTGTATAAATGGATGGCAAATAGGTAATGGGAAGGAAAATAAGGAGACAAACATTTCTTAAAAGTCCAAAAGATATAACGTTGTGGACAGCCATGATTGTCGAAATCCTGAATGTTGGCTGATTTTGTTTAGCGGCATATCAACGTCTAAATGTTATTGAATGCCGAAATTGAAATATTTTGAACGCAATTGTATGCCTTCAACTACAGATAAAATGTATTGTCGGTTATTCTACATGCTGGTCCGAAAGTCTTGTTATGCCCTACCAAAACGTAATGAGAACAACGGAACAAATAATACAGTAATACAAAGCACATGAGAGTAGCATGGAGGAGGAGAAGGGCCCCCTAAGTAGTTTAACTAACGAGAAGGAATCCCCATAGCCTGACGGAACCGAAGCCGGATTTGAATTCAGAGCTTTTCCATCTCTTAGACCGGTTGCCACCCATGGCTAAAGATCCCAGTCTGTCCTGCTATTTACCCGTAGCTGGGAGTAGAAAAAGAAGAAACATACCTTTCCTAAGGGTATTAGCATGTAAGCGAATTGAATGGATCTGACTACAGTTCGAAATCGGCTCTCCGATTCTTGAATCCGAGCCGCTACCCATTACTCCATGCTTACTGGATTCAGTTTCTTCACTTTCATTGAGTCTGTCACACATCGAGAAGGTCTGCATGAATACCATCATCTCAGTGACACAAAATGATGTTGAACCATGTCCTGTGTGATATTTTACGAAGCTGTGCTTTGTTGATTGTTGCAAAGGCTCTCCGAAGGGCGTCCTTCAACTGATGGGTATTTTGGTATCGTTCATGTGAAACTCTCTTCTTGATAGCATTGAAATAGAATATTATATTATAGAGAGACTTTCGGATCAGCCTGTACTATAAAATATATTTCTGGTCATTTTGCTTTAAAAATGTTTTGTTGGTTTTACTATAAATAAGTAATGTTGGTCACTTTATATAAAATGTATTGCTGGTATTTTCACTATAAAAGTGTATTTCTATACTTTTATAGTAGTTTTTGCGGGTGGGGGGGGGATTATTTGCCCATAGCTGAGAACCTAACAGGTGCTACCACTACGGGTCGGGGTGGACCTGGGAACAAATGTAATTAAGAGATGATTCTATGCTCCAATCTCCCGAGCAGGGATCTTGTTGCCGGATTTAGTTCGTCTTGAACGGACATGACAAATAAAGCTGATTGCATTGTTTCATTGGAACATTCCAGTCACTCTCTGAAAATTCTAACTAGTCTCACATAGACCGTTTGTGTGTAGGAAAATCAACCACGTGGCTGAGTGAGGTGGGGATCAAATAAGATATTACATCTGGTGTGTGTATGTGTCTGTGGAGTGGGAGTAAAGTTAATATTTAAGGATCTCTCATTCTTTTCTTTTTTTTTAACTGATCCTCTCATAAAATAAATATTTTTTTCTATCTATTATCTTACTGCAAACATATTTTTCAATTTCATATATAGACTTTTTCGGGGATTTTTGCTTGTACGTATTTTCTGGGATGATATCTACAGACATTGTCCGCATATAAAAGATTAAAGTTTTAGAATCTGATATTTCGAAAAGGTAAAACAAAAAACAAAACAAAATGAAGTCTTCTGATGTATTCTGAAAATTAATGTCAGAAGCAAAAGTATTAAGAAACCAAAGAAATGTTTAGAAACAAAGAAAAGACCTCTGAACTGTTACGTAATGTCAGTCCTCTTGTATGGCCGGGAATACTGGAAAATCTTCTCACAGATGAAGAAACGTGAAAAACAGAAATGTGGCTATACAGAAGGATGCTGAGAATACCAGGAACCGAAGTTGGAAACATCGACAAAGTTTTAAAGAAAATTGAAACAAAATGGACACTTATACTTAACACCAGGAAGAGACAGTTGAGATTTCTGGGGCATATAATGGTGAAGGAGGACCTGGAATTTTTGACACTCACAGGGCATACTGAAGTCAAGAGGGACAGTGAAAAACAGCGCATTACATACTTAACGAGCTTAGGAGAGATAACAGACAGAATTTATTAAGAGCTACAAAAGACAGGAAATTGTGGAAAACCATGATCACCAACAACCGGAAAGGACACGGCAATAATAATAATAATAATAATAATAATAATAATAATAATAAGGAGAATTGACATGACTGTCCCTGTAATGTATATTTGAAGATCTTCAAAAATACCATAAAAATACCAGGATCTTAGAAGAAGAAGAAGAAGAAGAAGAAGAAGAAGAAGAAGAAGAAGAAGAGGAAGAAGAAGAAGAGGAAGAAGAGGAAGAAGAAGAAGAAGAAGAAGAGGAAGAAGAGGAAGAAGAAGAAGAGGAAGAAGAGGAAGAAGAAGAGGAAGAAGAAGAGGAAGAAGAAGAGGAAGAAGAAGAAGAAGCAGCAGCAGCAGCAGCAGCTCTGTTTAGTAGCATTGTCATAAACTGGGCTCAAGAAAACACATTTCGTCTTCGTTTTGCTTCTCAATGACAGGAAGAAGTGTGGCGTGGTTCTTAAAGCACCCCAGCCTCACCTATAGTGTCGTGGATGAAAAAATATTTTGTAGTACAATTAAAAATCAATTAGGAATCCTCTGCGATTTAAAAACATTAAATATCGTCACAAAATATGTTTTAACACAATTTAAAATGTATCTGAAAAAATTTAATGTTTTCTATAATACACTTAAAAATGACAATTTAATGCAATTAAATATCTTACAAAATGTTTTTATAATACAATAAAATATGTATTCTCAACAGTTTAATGCAGTGTTTCCCAACTTTATTTCAACCAACGCCCCATTTGGACATATATGTTTTTGTCAATGCCCCCCCCCCCGCCCCGTCAAATTAAATTTCGAATATTATGCTGAATTCATCTTTCATAGCAAAATAACACTTACGTATTAGTGTATAAATAATTCTAATGTTATTTTCATTTTTATTATAAATGCCAGTGATTAAAAGGCTACAAAAAACAAACAAACTTTTATTTGATCGAAGGTGAAGCAATGATAACCAAAATGCTTCTTTGTCTAATTGAGAACTTTATAACAAATTACTACCGGTTTCTAAAGATAAATAAATCAAATTCCACTAAGATGCAAGGAGCTACTGGGAGTGAAAGTCAAGGGATATTACCAAGGAATAACAAACCTACAACTAATAAATAAATTTTGCCCTCATTCAAGATACCTTCGCTGTAATTACCAAAAAAAAATCTAAACTACAATTGTTGGAAGATTTAATTTGGACGACCGCCTATTCACAATTATTTATTGATTTTCTTTTCAAATATTTCGATCACCTTATTCGACAAACATCATCCGAGAATATAACGTCTGTTAATTGCTTATACGACTGAATTCATTTTGCAAGTCTTTTAAGAACTTGTTCCAGATGCAGCATCACTGTTATGGGTCATGCTGTTGTTTCTTCAAAGGAAACTCTGATTCCGTCAGTCTAAATCAGTGTTTCCCAACCCCTTTTTCAACCAGCACCCCCTTTGGACACAAACATTTTTATCAACATCCCTCTGTCAAATTAAATTTCGAATATTATACTGAATTAATCATTTAGCAAGATAACACTTAGGTATTAGTGTAAAAATAATTTTAATATTGTTTTCATTTTTATTATAAATACCAATAATTAAAATGCTAATTAAAAAAAAAACTTTATTTGTTAGATTATCCCAATGTTTTCTATGCGATGGTTGACTTTGGTGCTTACTGGCTCAGTTTCTTACTCTTAGGTTCCATGCTGCTTAGAAGTAATCGTAGATCTCCTCGTTTTGTAATCTGCAGACGGTTTCTTTGTTTAGTAACAGCGTTGAAACCACACTCATCCATATAGGAAGATGGAAAAGCAATGATGAAAAGTTTGATAGCTACACACAGCTTTAGATACCTTTTAAAAAAAATTCCTCTTGCAGCCAATATTGAAAAATTATTGAAAATTTATAAAAAAAAATGGATAAAGACCCACCGCCCCTTGAATATGTCACCGCCCCTGCAAATGAAATTAAAAAAAACCCCAGTGCCCCCTTTCAACATAACAGAGGCCATAAGAGGGCGAAAGCGTCTACGGTGGGGAAACACTGATTTAAGGGAATGAAATGTCTTTATAAATTTTTTCTTTATTGTTATAATAGAATAAAAATACATGAAGAAATGAAATAATTAAATTACAATATGTATTTTTTTAGTAGTTCCCCATTTATATTCACTTTTGTTATATAAGATTCTTATATGATGAACATGAAAACCGTTCGAAAAAGAATTCAGAAAAGTAATAGAAAAATAAAACAAAAAATAACATGTCGCAATACAAGGATAGCATCAGGTGAACGAAAGGCGCCATGGGCACACTTCAGATTTTTCAAAAATAATTAGATGGTGTTTACTGCAATTTGTTTTTTCTATATGTGTGGCAAAAAGTGTCTCAATTCAAACGTCTGTTTCATTGAATGTTGGTGGGGGTTTCACCACGTGCTTCAGTTTTGAAAATTAGGACACGGGTGAAAAAACACCTAATATTGACCTGACCGCTCGTCTGAGGTCAGACAAAAGGTTGAGAATTCGACTGGAAAAATGACCAAAGTGATTGGCTACCTTTAGTGGTGAGTCATAGAAAAATAAGCCAGTCAGAGGAGGGTGACAAGTTTTCGGGGATTTGAAAACAAAAGGACGATTTTAGTCAGGATACAAAATGAAACTGCTAGACATAGAAAGAAGAAAAGACGACCCCCAATAAAAAAAGTTTTTTTAGGAAAGAAAGCCATTGAAGAAAATTATTCAGTAAAGCTAAGACAAGGAAAACTTATATTTTCATTTCGAATAGTTAATATCACGAATAAAATAAATGTTATTTTAATTTGTTTAACGTATCTGAATATAATTAAAATAATTCTCATATTTACATTATTTGTAGTAACGAAATAAGTAATATATTAATAAGCTATTTTTTAAATATTGATTTATATATTATAATCAAATACACAAAGGCACAGTGGAATAACGGATAGCGGCTCGGATTGAGGAACCGGAGAATTGGAGAGTTCGAATCCCAGCCAACTCCATTACCTTTACTTACGTGCTAATACCTTTGGGAAAGTTATGAATCCTCTTCTTCAGCTATGGGTAAATAGCAGCACAGACCTTGGATGGCAACTGATCTACCGCAGAAAGAAATGGCAACCTACTGCAGCAAAAAAAATCTGCCTCGTCAGTCATGTACACATATAACTGACTGACTAGAATCTCTAATCAACTTCGAATTGGTTAAGCCTCTCACTTCACACGATCTTCTTTCAGATAAACAATACGGCTTTCGTTTCTTTAGGTCAACCGTCGATGTGTTAATGGTTATGACTTTGTCTATCAAGATTTGAATAGGAACGGCGAGGATCAAGCTATAGCTTTAAATATCGGAGGATTGAGGAATCGGAGAGCCGAGTTCGAATTCCAGTCGAACCCATTACATTCACATACGTGTTAATACCCATGGGAAAAGTATAAATCCTCTTCTTCTCTCCCCAATAAATAGCAGAATAGACCGAGCTCTATAGCCTTGGATAGCAACTGGTCTACCGCAGAAAGAAGTGACAACCTACTGAGGGAAAATAAAATCTGCCTAGTCAGTCATGTATCGACAGATACATGATCGCCTAAGCATGTATCACGGACGGCACATAACTGATTAAATCAAATAATACTGTTGTCGTGTACATTTACTTTAAAATATTACTTATTTCATTATTATAAATTAAAATTAGATTCTATAATTAAGGTGTTTAGGTACCTCCAAAGATTCGCTAAAAAATGAACATGCAATGATGAATAAAAGCCCTAAACTTAAAAATAAAGTTTTTATCATTAAAGTCTTTATTGTATTATTAAGAGGGAAGACTAATGGATATTTTGATAATTAACCTATATTTTTTTATCCTTTTTAGAACGTTCGAAATTTTGGTTAAAATTCTTGTTTTTCTTGCGTTAGCTGGGGGACGATGAATTAGTATAGAAAAGTTTAGCGTTGTTTATTGCGGTGAAAAACATGGATTTGGAAATTCTTGCAAAAATCAAATAATTGTCAAATGTTAATGAAATTTTCAGGGGCAGAAAGGTTTCTTTTTTAGAAAATCTTGGTAAGAAAATTTTTTTCAATCAGTCACTCCCTCCTCCCCCACTTATTTGATTTTATGAAATTTCGAGAAATTAATTTTGTATCGTTTAATGTTTATATTATTTATACGCTGAACTGCTTGGAGAATTTAAATCATCAATTTTATTTTATTTTTATTTTTAATTTAATTTTATTTTTAATTTCATTTCATTTTATTCTTAATTTTATTTTATTTTTAAATCATCAATTTTATTTTTGTAAAACATGACTCTCAGTTACCGAAAATCTGCACTGAATAATAAAATAAAAAATACAGTGAAACTAAGTTATTATTTAATTAGAAAAAAACTTTTAATTGCTTTTATGAATAAGATAAATTATGGACACTATTGTTTTAAAAAATTATTTTCGATGAGTAATGAATATTTACATATAATATATTCTCACATTTATTGGTTAATAAATACAAAAATTACAAGGTTATCAATGGTAATTCGACTTGTGGAACGCCCTGTACATCTCAATTTTCATAAGGTAGTATTCATATAAAATGCAAACTTTATTTTAACCTAATTATGTACAATAATTGATCATATGCAATATAGGTGATGATAGATTAATTACAACTGAATAGTGAGTTCGACCCTCACTGGGTAACCCATACTTTTAGCTTATATCACACCTAAGCTACGCTTAGAAAATCGCCATATATAATATAGGTGAACAATTCACAATTTAGATGTAAACAAGCAGGGATAGATAGATAGATAGATAGATAGATAGATAGGCATGAACAGGCTTAGATAGATAGATAGATAGATAGATAGATAGATAGATAGATAGATAGATAGATAGATATGAATAGGTTGAGATAGATGTAATCAAGCAAGGATAGATAGATAGATAGATAGATAGATAGATAGATAGATAGATAGATAGATAGATAGATATGAAGAGGTTGAGATAGATGTAATCAAGCAAGGATAGATAGATAGATAGATAGATAGATAGATAGATAGATAGATAGATATGAAGAGGTTGAGATAGATGTAATCAAGCAAGGATAGATAGATAGATAGATAGATAGATAGATAGATAGATATGAAGAGGTTGAGATAGATGTAATCAAGCAAGGATAGATAGATAGATAGATAGATAGATAGATAGATAGATATGAATAGGTTGAGATAGATGTAATCAAGCAAGGATAGATAGATAGATAGATAGATAGATAGATAGATAGATAGATAGATAGATAGATAGATAGATAGATAGATAGATAGATATGAAGAGGTTGAGATAGATGTAATCAAGCAAGGATAGATAGATAGATAGATAGATAGATAGATAGATAGATAGATAGATAGATAGATAGATAGATAGATAGATAGATAGATATTACTCTTTTGGACTGTTATTGTACCTGCATCTGTGTCGAATATTGATTTCTTAAAAAATTCCTGAACAAAAGTGAAAGAAAGGAATATTCTTTAACTGGCTCACGAAAAAAGAAAATGAACGTCGTCGATTTTGGGACATCCTTAGCAGAGTCCGCAGATTTGTGAGGGGTGTGAACATGACGTCAAAACCTCGCCCGAATCCGAATGAAGTTATGGATACATGTACCCGTGGTAAACACAGGAAATAAGTTATCTCGATGTCAACATCAACACAAACTTCCATTCCCCTTTTTTGTGACGTGTTGCATAAAGAATTTATATTTCAAATAAAACACGCATGGCATGAAAACTTTGCTTGGCGGAACGTTGAACAGGCGAGGCTTACGCTCTGGTAATAATTGTTCTTATTATAAGAATTGAATTTTGCTTGGGCCAGCTTTGCGCAGTTATATGATTTTCTTGGAGCGAGGAATAACTTTTGAAGTGAAATTTGATAATCGTGCCCGGCTTCAATTCGAACTCCGCATGCTGGTTCTGAAGGCAAACAGGCTCATTTTACGCGTAATAATGAGCACAATTTTGCTCACAAAACCTTTCAAAGACGTCCTCCCCCCCAAAAAAAATAACAACGCTGAAACATTATTCTTTTTCTATGTGATGCGTCTATTCATGATATTGTCATTCATGGCTCTCCACATTTTTCTGTCCTTTGTAGCTCTTGTTGCAAAGCTCACCGTTCTTTTTGCGAGGGGGTGGATACTTTTCAGTAAATATTCATTCTGCTGCATTTTTCACGCAAACAATATTGGCGGACTCATGTGTGTCCGGGAAAAATAAAACAATTTAAACAAACAAGTATTAATAAATATATCAAACTGACATGCTACAATAAGGAAAATGGGAAATGAAGTCAAAGTTGCGAAGTGTTCAAAGTCAAAAAGGAAAGAGAGAAAAGCTTTTAAATCTCCCGCCGTTTGTAGTTATCGTCAGGAAACTGTAATTCAATATCTCACCGCCTGTGATTATTGTCAGGGGGCGGTAATCCAATACTCTTACAAAATGTTCTTTTGTTTTATTTTTCCTAAACTCTGTTCTTTCGCCCGTTTACTCAAGCTGGCTAGGCAGGTTGTGCGCCGCGTTTCTCTGTCCCTATATCCTTCATTCTATCCCGCGAGTATCAAATTTTCCAGGCCTTCTTTCCTCATTATACGCTCTACAAATTTCAACTCTCTTTCTGATGTTAAATATAAGTGTACTTTTTGTTTTCATTTTCTTTAAAACTGCGTCGTTGCTCACTTATTCGGTCCATGGCATTTTATCATCCTCCTGTAGAACCACGTTTCTATTACTTGAAGCCTCTTTTTCATCTGTGAGAACATTGTTCATCATTTACGGCCATATGGCAGGAGGACTGATCACCTGTTATTTTTCAGACGAAATGAAAGTCACTAGACATTGATATAGAAACTGATGTTTTGTTATGTACAGTGTAACCCGGATATAAGAGAGTTGTCGGGACCGGAGAAGAAGTCTCTTATATCCGAGTTTCTCTTATATCCGGGTTACACTGTATTACGTTGCAGTAGCCATTAAGTTTATTCTCTTGCTATTCCAAAATATACAGAGTGACGTTTTATTCTGCAAAATTATATCAAATTATTGTTTTATTCGATGTTGATAAATTTTCCAGAACGTTTGTAAGAGAAATGCATTGAAATTTCAGTTTATAACACTTATCCTTATTTAAAAATTTTAATGTTCAATTTTTTAGGGGTGTCAGATTATTATTAAAATTATTATTAATATTATTATTACCTACTAACGTGTGGCATAAAGCTTTATAAATAATTCACAAATATACAGACCACAGATATATAATATAACAACGTAATATCCCTCTTTGACATTCTATAACCTTCACCAATATTCCTACCACTGATAAATTTCTATTGTTTCGACATCTCTTGCAGCGGTTTCTATTATTCCCAGAATGTATCTTGCTTGAATATTGCTTTCTATGCGCATACACAACTCTGTTCATTTAAATATAGTTTATTACGGAAGTGATCTTTCATTTGAACATGTGAGTAACGAGGAAGTTTTCAGGAAAATGGAAAGAAAAAGCACCACTATACTTAGAATCAGAAAGAAATCTGACATTTCTTAGACATCAAAATGAGGAAAGAGGGCTTGGAGAATTTGACTCTCACAGGGCATATTGAAAGAAAGAGGAACAGAAGAAAGCAGGCTTGTGGAAATGGATGGTAAAACAGGGACTGGGAGGGATGGTGTAAAACCAAACTTACGAAGAGCAACAAAAGATAGAACGATGTGGAGAGTCATGATCATCTTCATCCTGAAGAAACACGGCATTTAGTAGTAGTAGTGGTAGCAGTAGTAGTAGTGGTGGTAGGCACTATTATTATTATTATTAGTAGTAGTAGTAGTAGTAGTAGTAGTAGTAGAAGAAGAAGAAGAAGAAGAAGAAGAAGAAGAAGAAGAAGAAGAAGAAGAAGAAGAAGAAGAAGAAGAAGAAGAAGAAGAAGAAATGTTTTCATTTAAACGTGTTCTATTAAACGTGTTCTAGTAAACAGAACGGACTGGGAATGCTTCTTTTACTGATGATATCCAACTTTACCATTGGATTGGCTCATTAATGCCCACTTTAAATCCGGTATTATTTTAAAAAAAAATTCTTTTAATTTTTATAAAAATCTGGTATTCATTTTGGGTTTGCATCTGCAAGCCATTAACTAATATTCAATGTCTCCAAAAAGGAATGGTGGCCGGGTAAATATTTGGGGAGAGCGGGATCATTCCATACATCTTTAAGGTCACAAGATGGGCAATAGCCAACTTCGCAGAACATAAAGGAGCATTGTGTCTTGTAGGAATGCGCATAGATTTTGCCTGAAGACTTCTTGGGTGTGACCAGTGAAAGTCAAAAATATCTAGTCCAAGAACTAATAATAATTTTCTGCATCTATCTTGATTTTTTTTTTTTTACTAACGTTCACCCAATACAAGGCCCAAGAGCCACTCATGGCAGATGGTTTCTCTGAGGTGCATTAGCGTAAGAAAGGGCAAGAAGTGAAGTTTTGGGTGCTCTGCAGGAAAGATAACAGCGAATTCTAGACTTGAAGAGATCAAGATTTAATTAGTGAATAAAATTTCAGAATCGTTAGAAGTAAAGAGTTGAAGTAGATTTTAGAAGGAACTGGAAACCCAATCCTAAACAGGAAACAAGGGATAAACCTCTACTGCTTCAAAAGACTGATAAGTTGTGGGAACTGGACGATAGGCAAACATTCTCCTGTTGAAACCCATCTACTCTTATTAATCAGTTTTGAAGGGACCTATCATTGCCTACACCAAAATATTACATCTATACCCGAGTCCGCAAGCAACTAACTACTTGTTAGGTAATCCAATTCAAGGTAATCCGATGCAGTTGGCGTATTTTAAGCTTCACTGGCAGAGCAAAAATAGTAAAATGGCTGCTATATATATTGCCATTATTGACAGGCAAGTCTATGTGTATTGACAAGAATAAGTGTGTGCTTGTGTGTCTGTGTGTGACATTTAAATAAGAGAAAGTGAGAGGCTGCGCTCGAAATATTTCAGTTCAACTGTTATTTACAAATATAGAAACTGCTTTTTAATTGGACGCTTCAAGAAACGCTGTAACAAATCATACCATTTATTGATTACTATGCTTAAAATGACTAATTATGAACTCTAAATGTCTGTCTGGTATAAGTCTAGCAAAATGAGAGCGCACAATTTGAGAGTCAGCTCTTAGAGTTATCAAATCGGAAACGCTATCAGATACCTTGAGGACGCCTCGGAAGAGAGAGAGAGAGAAGTAGAGAAAGAGAGAAAGATAGAGAGAAAGAGAGAGAGAGAAGGAGAAAGAGAAAAGAGAGAGAGAGAGAGAGAGAGAGAGAGAGAGAGAGCCTCGATTTGGGATTTGATTCTAAGAACATTAAACAGTTACTCGTAAGCGATCCATTACCGTCCCTTCTTTCGTAATGGCGATGATAGCTTTGTGCCAAAAAGTCCGACGGGAAATTAGTGACTTCTACTCGAAAGAACTGACGATAATCAGCCATCTGATGTTCTCAATGACGACACGTTATATAGAAAGATTGAGGTGATGGGAGAAAGATATACTGCGGGTTACATAGGAGATCACGATGAAACACAACAAAGGAATAGTTTAGCAGTTGGATTGAATCAAAAAGATCTAATTCTCATTTCTTGGCGGTAAATCGTTTAAGTGCCAGTCATATTTTATATGCACACCATTTTTATACAACTCATAGGGGATCAAGTGACAGCAGGTATTCTCAGCGATAGTGAGTTCTAAATTCAGTTCGACATTCCAACCACCTGAAGAAGGCCGGAGCGTACAACGGCCGAAACGTTGTGATAAATATGGCAACAAAGATGAGGACAATAGTCCGAATAATGTAAATTGTGAGTTCTAAATTCTTTTCTAAATGTTTTCTGGAGCTACAGTTTCTTTATATGGCTGTTTAGGATTGTCCCACTTGCAATGCGTTTATTTAGGGTATCAAGTGACAACAGGCTTTCACAACGGTACTCTATTTGAAAGGAGGCGCGGATGTTGTAGCGAATATCGGCGCGGGAAGTGAATGAGGTGTGCCGAGTTCAATTGTCGTTCGATTCTGTTTTGCCCACTTCGTGCTAATGCCCTTGCAAAAGATACGACTCTGATACTATGGACACCCATATAGTAAGGAAAGTGGTGATTTTATCTCGAGCTCACGTTTTTTTGTCTAATGTCCAGGCTCCTTTTGAAATGCGGACTTTTAAGCGGCATCCACTTCCACCGAAGGGAAACGCGGAAGGAAAGGAGTGTATGAGTGTTTTTTTTTACATCAAGTAGCAATAAAACCGGAAATAGGGTATATCCGAATGATGGTCTATTTTGACAGTCACGCTTGGGATCACGGAGGGTTCTGGTCCGCCGTTGTGGTTCCTGTGCCGTCCATTTGTAGCCATCCACGTCGGGATGAGTAGACGCGCGATGAGATGGTAGGAGGAAGAGATGAGCTGTTAGACCAACATAGCAGAAGTTGTCTCAAGGATCACCTACCTACCCACCCAAACGATAGGCGAAGCCCTGAATAAAACGTCTATTTTATAATATGGTAAACAGGGTTCGCGTTTTTATTCCTCGACATAGCGTTTGTCTTTCATCTTGTTGCCTTGTGAGCATGCAGCGCGCCCTTTCCCAGCTTTCGATGCACACCGACAAGATTGTGAATCGAAATGCAAAAGGAGGTGATCATTGGCCGGTCGGTGGAAAGCTTGGTCGAGGGTCGCGTTGTTTGTCTACAATGTTGACGAGCAGCTTCCCCCGGTTTCCCGAGATCTCTTGCCGAGTGGGCAAACAGTCTAAGAGAAAGAAAAGTCAAAAATCAAAGATAATTCAAAAACCAGCCTGAAGATGGTTGGACTCAGTCAGACTATCTTGCCCAATATGTACACCATTGCTGTTATAGTTGCAGTACATGTGGTATCTCTACGACCATAATGGGTTACGGGAAATGCGTACACCCTATATTTGGAATTGTCACAACCTTTTCTCGTGTCTGTAATTGTTCATCTCCGTTGCACTGTTGGTTATACTCACGAACATTGCCTTTATATTTTATAATGTCCACAATTCATTATTTTCTGCTATTTGTATATATTCCCAATATCGATCAATTTTATCTGTGGCCTGCTGGAGCAGTCACAACTGAAAGATTACGGTAATCACTCTCCCATACATACACTTTTAGTACCATTTGTATTTAAGCAAAGGCTGCTTATATTCTTCTTTTCTCTTCTGTGTGCCTTCCTGGCGTGGGAAATCATGACTCTCCACAACTTTCTCTCCTTTGTAAGGCCAAGCAATGTATATCTCCTTACCACATGTCACAGTCGCTGTTCTAAAAATCTGTTTACATAAGCTCATTAGACCGGTTACTTGCTGTTACCCGCTTGAATTGAATATGTCCCGTGAGTATCGTATTCTCCAAACCCTCAATGCTCGTTATGCATCCCAGTTGTCAATTTCTGATTCCATGTACAAGTGTTCTTGTTCTAGAAGCACACCTCTGTTGCATAAAATCTTTATTATTTAACTTTTTTTATTTTCTAGAATATTTTGGGGTTTTTACATAACTCCATTAGGCTCACCATTCAGATTATAATTGACCACTACTCTGCCAATCTAAATATTGTGGCCTTTTTAGGGCCAGAAATAAAGACACAAGAGAGGAATTGACTTAAACAAATATATTAACAGAAACGGTAATAAAAACATATACAAACGAGAGTGTTACAGCAAGAATGTTCGGTCTGACTGTCAGAACTGACTGCTGAAAACTTCTCTCTCCAAAAGGCAGTACCTGCTCCTATTTATAGCTGGCAGAGTCCATGCGTGCGTGGGTAAATTACCATGACACCCCACTAAGTATTAACTCCGCAGGAGTCTTAATACCTTTTTTCTTTGGGTTAACGATGATTAAGTCCGTCATTTTCCCTTTCCTCTTTAAACGGCATTGCTCCGGGGCCGCATGAGGTATTGGCATGTCAAAAGTATCGTAAATGGCATCAATGATTTCTTTTTCTTCAGGAGGACTGCTGTCAGCATCGTCCGACAGGCGTTTACTGATTTGATTCAAATGTCTCTTGTGAGTAAGCTGGGGAACTTTAATCATATAGATCATATTTCCTACTCTTTTCTTAATTGTACTCATTTCACAGAAAGATTTATTATCACGAAACATCCGGAAAAAAAACTTTCTCTCC
>OZ038476.1:50588023-50593023 GCA_964036315.1 Acanthosepion esculentum | reverse complement strand
TAATGAGTTCTCCGTCTTGGTACCCCGATCACATGAATTTAAGCGCATTACCAGATTGGAACTAGATCTCATCGTTTTACAGCTGACTTAGCTATATGTAACCGTAAGGTCTAGTCTAATAGTTTCTTTTCTCGCACTTCTCACATGTGGAACACTCTTCAAGTTTCTTTTTTTTTTTTTTGGCTTCTCCGTCAACTACAATCTTCAAACATTTAATTGCATCTGGATTCAGGAAGAGAGAAAACTGCGATTGACGTAATCGTGGTTTTCTCTCTTCCTGAATCCTGTTCTTTTGTTGCTCATTTCTCTTCACTAAAGTCTTCTTACTCACTCACTTTCACTCCTAGTAACCCCTTGCCTCTCAGTGACTTCGCTTGTGGTGAAATACAGGGTGGCCCAAAAGCCACCTAGGGATTTAAAAATATTACGATTTTCATATTTTTTTAGTACCAGAACTTTTTGTAACACGCGTCACCGTGTCGAAATCCCCATAATATTTGGTATTGTTGACGTTATCGCTAATATTTTGTTGAGATTTGAAAATCGTACGTTTCATTGAATTTCGCAGACAAATCGATGAAATTTGAATAAGCTGATTTGTTTGGAAAATACGTTGACAAAACCCTACTTCGCGGTTTAATAATTCCTTTAATTTAATTCTATAGGACTTTATGGCAAACAATATTCATTTAACAAAATTCCTTTTTTTCTTTTTAACAGCGAAGAAAAAATTCTTCAGATTTCTTACTCTTGAGCATGCAACATACAATTGTCCATGCGTAAATATTTCTTTTGGGATCCAAATTCCATCTTTTTTAAGTATTTGGCCTTCTGATTTGTTTATAGTTCTCGCAAATGCAGGGTGAACCAGAAAATGGGTTCTTGTAGAAACTTCAAGAAAAGATATGTAAAAAACAATATTGCATTTTTGTTAAATAAGTATTTGTTATTTTAATCATTATATTGTTTTTAAAATAGTGGGAGTATTTCGCATATTAAATAAAAAGACTTTTAATATTTCCAAAACAAATTAATGAAAACTTATTGTACTAAGATGCGTACCCTAGTAAAATTGTTCTCCCTTACCTGTTTGCACTTCTCTCCAAAATTTGGTTTCGATCGGTCAATGTACGGCTATTTTAGAGGGTGTGACGGACAGACAGTCTAACGGAATTTATGAAATTTTATATGTAGTTTCAAAAATAGTTTTATACTGTATGAAAATTCAAAAATAGTTCTGATAGCATTCTGAGCATAAATATCGCGTTTCTTGTTACAATGTCTTTGACGAACTCGCACTGTTCTTATACTATTTTCGGTCTGATTCTGCTGCGCGCTCTATTCCTAAGAATTCGGATGATAATTTTTGTTATAAGACTCATTAGCAGATTGTCTGATGGAGTTCACATTTGTTTGCACCTGGTTTCTTACTGCTAGTTAGGAATGAAACCGCCATCATTACTGGAAAGAGCCATAACAGCTACTGGACTTGAGAAACCTATATTCCTGAAATAATACTTTAAGAGAAAGTTTTTATAAATTTCGACGAATATATATGTATATATATAAAACAAAGTAGAGAATTATATATATATATATATATATATATATATATATATATATATATATAAAGAAATATAGTCTTAAAGTGTGCTATATTTATGGGATAAAGTGCTCAATATCAGAGATAGAGCGTGTGTAAATATAAAAGTGAACATAGAAGTCAACACTTAGAGGCGACAGTCTGTTTCATGCTAGTGCAATCGTCAGACAACAGTTGCCTGACGATTGCACTAGCATGAAACAGACTGTCGCCTCTAAGTGTTGACTTCTATGTTCACTTTTATATATATATGAAATAGAGAACTGAATGTGATGTTTTTTTCCTTCCTTATTAAAAATGAAAAATGAGTAGTCCATGCCAGAAAATAGATTGCTATATTGTTAAATGCAATAATTCTTATTTATTCTTATCTTTATTTACATCGCAGTTTCCCAGCATGCCTCTTCATCACACTTCACAGATTTTCTCGTTGTCGAACGGGACAAGGTGTGCATGATTGTTCACCAATATTTTTCTCGTGTTAATTGGTTTCTGTTTCTGTGTCATTTACTTACCTGACGTCAATTATTATTTTTACTGATTTTATTTCTTTTTTTTTCCCCCTTTTTTTCCTTTTTAAAAGACGCACAACAAATTCACGTGAATTACATTTCTTTGCCTGTTATTATTTGTTTATAAGGATTTCCTTTTATATTTACTTGTCCTCTTGTATCTCGACTAAACGGCAGAGGTGCAATCAAGCAGGACTCGCGCGCTTTTAGTTTTCAAAAGCATAGTAATCGTTGGTGAGGTTCAGATAAAAATAATCAAAAATTTGTAGAAGTAGTTAAAATTTATTCATCAATACGTCTAAGGTTATATGAGATGTACATTTCTGATGGGATGTACAAGGTCAGATGGGATATACAAGGTCAGATGGGATGTTAAAGATCAGATGAGATGTAGAAGGTCAGAAAGGATGTACAAGTTTAGATGGGATGTAAAAGGTCAGATGGGATATACAAGGTTAGATAGGATGTACAATGTCAGATGGGATATACAAGGTTAGATAGGATGTACAAGGCCTTGATGGGATGTAAAAGTTCAGATGAGATGTACAAAGTCAGAAAGGATGTACAAGGTTAGATGGGATGTACAACCCCATGATGGGATGTACAAGGTCAGAAAGGATGTACAAGGCCATGATAGGATGTACATGATGTGATGTACAAGGCCATGTTGGGATGTACATGGCGAGATGGGATGTACATGGCCAGATGGGATGTACATGGCCAGATGGAATGCACAAGATAAGAATTTGATGTACAAGTCCATGATGGGATGTACAATGCCATGATGGGATATACAAGGCCAGATGAGATGAAAAATAACACATAGCATGTATTGGTTTGTTGTTTGGTTGTTTGGGGTTTTATGGCATATCAACCACTATGGGTTATTTAATGCCAGATCCAGTATTTACTAAATATATCAAAAATGTATAGCTGGCAACATCATTGTTTCAAAAACGTATAGCTGGGAACATCATTGTTTCAAAAACTGGCAACATCATTGTTTCAAAAACTGGCAACGTCATTGTTTCAAAAAAGTATAGTTGGCAACATCCTTGTTTCAAAAAAGTGTAGTTGGCAACATCATTGTTTCAATGTGCTGGAAAAGACGTTCACTATTTTCCCATAGCTGGGACCCCAACAGGTGCTACCACCCCGGGTCAGGGTGGACCAGGGAACACTAGCAATTAAGAGGTGGTTCCACGCTTCCTCAAAACCTCCTGATCAGAGGCCTTGCTGTTGGATGCAGTTTAACGTCGTACCCAGGACGTAGCATGTATTGAATTTTCCTAAGGTAACCAGATATGCTACTGATACAAAATCAATATCGATAAACATTCATTTTTCACAACATAGATTGTTTGCCGTTATTAACTTTTAATAAAAGTGGGAGGGGCTGTCCAAATAAAAGGTGGCGGGTTCTTAATATTCAAAATTTTAATAAGCCTACGCCATATTGTTTTTTATTTTTTTTAGAGAAAAGAGTAAGTTGTTAATTCAGAGAGAATTCCAATATTACACTACGTTTAGCATTATATGAAATAGAGGAAATATAGGGAACGAAGATTGTCTTGTGCCAGAAAAAGAGAGTCAGCAAATATTCCAGTCTTGAAAAACGCCATTTGAAGTACTGAATTTGTATTATAAAAAAAAATCACACTCACATGTACCACACATAATTTACACAAATTTATCTCCATATAGATAAAGGAACTTTTGAAACATAGTGATATTTAATATTTATTTATTTAATATTTATTTATTTAATATTTATTTATTTAATATTTAATGAATTTTCTTTCGATCGTTTTTTGGCACTGAAAAGTTTTACAAAAAAAAGAAATGAACTTTTTAATTTTCAAACTTCTGCACAAATTTTGAGCATTTTTCCATTTTCATAAAATACACCGGAATTCACTAATTAGCATTTTAGATGTTAACAACTGAAAACTTCTCTCTTCCTTTCCTCTCTCTGTCTCTCTTGAAGTTTCTGGCTGAGATTTGCGGGGGAGCTTGGACAAAGCAGAAAAGGAAAAATAATAACAGTAGCAATAATGAAACAGTTGCTTTGTCAATCAAGAGGACAAATATTGCCGTCCATATGCAGAGCGCAAAGCGATCTTTTCTAAGTTGATGTTACGATCCCAGACAACTTTAAACCAACAACAACGCTTAAAACATAAAGCATTAAACGTTTCGGGATATAGAAATCGAAAGTCAACCGATGTAGAAGACAGGGGCGATTGGTTCAAATTTTTCTCATTGTCGTCTTTTGCACAATACGAAGGAAATTCTAGAAGTGTGTCTGAAGTTTTTTCCAGCTTTATTGTTGATGTACGATTCGTCAATTTTACTACGTCGTTTAAAGCCTTAAAAAAATTATAAATGGACGAAAATGTGTTCACCATAAAATCACAGAAATAAACAATCAGCGTTTGATAATGAGTCTTTCTTGTCTTGTTCGACATCCGAAAAGTCATCTTTCAGTAAAGATAGTCACTCAGAGTTTGTAGAATCTGATCGGATTCATTTTTGTAGAGTATGTGAATCAGAGTTTGTAAAATCTGATCTGATTAATGTTTGTAGAATATGATAATCAGGGTTTGTAGAATCCAATCTGATTGATGTTTATGAGATTTAGGGTTTGTAGAATCTGATCTGAATCATGATTGTAGAGTATCGGAATCAGGGTTCGTAGAATCTGGTCTGATTTATGTTTGTAGAATATAGGAATCAAGGTCTGTAGAATATGATCCGATTCATGTTCGTAGAATATGGGAATATGTAATAGCTGGGAAAAAAGTCATTGCAAGAGAAACTTGAGGAATCTGGAGAGGGAAAGAAGAATTGAAATTGTCAAAATTATTTAGATTTAAAGACATTTC
>OZ038476.1:50570523-50583023 GCA_964036315.1 Acanthosepion esculentum | reverse complement strand
AGAATTGCGTTTTGAAAGATAGGGCCGGTCTATTAAAGTCTACATTTTTATTGGCCTCTATCGGAGATGTGGGTACAAAATAATATCAGTAAACGTAGTTCGAATTCCTGCTCAGGTGACATCCGCAGTTGTCCTTAGCAAAAGCATGAAACTGTTCTTTGTCCCAGAAACAATTATCTTAATAAAAGCATGATTAAAGGATTGATTTGCTCATTTAAGCCTTTTGGATAGCAGCAAGAAAATATTTAATGAATATATATATATATATATATATATATATATATATATATATATATATATATATATATATATATATCAGTATGTGAACAGACCTTTTCACTTGTTCCGTAGCTGGTTATGCGTATGGATAAGTCAAAAGACAAAATGAAAAGTTTTAACAAGACAACATTTGTGCATATGTATCGAATTTCTGAAGTGCAGTACTTCGCAAGTTACTTTATAATTTCTGAAGTGCAGTGGTTTACAAGTCACCTTCTAATTTCTGAAGTGCAGTGGTTCGCTAGCCCCATTCTAACTTCTGAAATGCAGTCGTTCGCAAGTCGTTTTCTAACTTCTGAAGTTCAGTGATTCGCAAGTCACTTTCTAATTTCTGAAGTGCAGTGTTTCGCAAGTCTTTTTCTAATTCATGAAGAGTAGTTGTTCCCAAGCCACTTTCTAATTTCTGAAGTGACTGTCGTTCGCAAGTCATTTTCTAATTTATGAAGTGCAGTTGTTCCCAAGTCACTTTCTAATTTCTGAAGTGCGTAGACGATTGGAATGCGATTAAAATAAATTTTAATTGTAAATAAATTCACGAATAAAAAATAATTAGAAAGTTCCAAAAGAGCATAAAATAGAAAAAAGACACTCACAATCCCTCGATCAAACGAAATTTGTTTTAATGGCTTCCAACTTTCCCTTCCTATTCGTTATTATTATTAATGTGTCTTGATTGTGTTTGTAGAACCCCAACGCCTACCTTTTAAAAAAGCATTGGCCGAAATGGTCCTAAATGTACAATAATGACGTCTATTTTGTTCAAAAATATATATATACAGGGTGACCCCAAAAAACGGGAACTTTTTAACAATCCAATAAAACCAGGAGTGATGGAAGAAAAATATTTAATTCGTAGTAATTGAAACCTTAAAACATGCCATTTAAGAAACAATGATGGAATTTTCAGTTTTTTTAAATTACGTCCAGTAGATGGCGTCCTCCTGTACGAATGCATTCTAGAAATCTGCTGTTGAGATTCCTCATTGACTGCTGCAACATCTCAGCTGGGATACTGTGAATTTCATTCTCGTTACTAAAATGGCGAAATGTTTAATTGCTCAAGGTCACTGTCTCGCAGTGTTGCCACTTGGTCATGTCTGGCAATACGCACTTCAAAAATTCCCGTTTATTTTGGTTACCCTATACATATATATATATATATATATATATATATATATATATATATATATATATATATATATATATATATAATCACTTCGTCCACTCGTTAGGTGTATCAGCAATTGGCTATTTATATTTATCGATTTTCCTTTTTTATATGCACTTTTCATTAGCGCAACTATTTTTTCATAGTGTGTGTGTGTGTGTGTGTGTGCGCGCGTGCGTGCGCGTGCATGCGCGTGCGTGCGTGTTCGCGCGTGTGCCCGTCTATGCGTGTGTGCGGACGTGTAGAATGTCTTACTTATTTGTCCTTTTCGTCGATTTTTCTTTTTTCTTTTTTTCCCTTTACACTCATTCCTTAACCTTTCCCCCCCTTTTTTCCTCTTTTCTTTAAATTGTAGCCATTTTGACTTCCGGTTAAAATTATGAAGAGGAAGACATAGCTTGTTAGGGGTCAAAATGAATTTCCCTTTGGCGAAAGTTATTTTGGTTAATGCAGGTTGATTTTCTTTTATTTTTATAATAATAGTTACAAGTATTTAAAAAAGATTGGTACGTCAGTTTTTCGCTGAAAAACAGCATGATGAAAAAAGGCCCCAGACTTAATAAAAAAAGAAAGTTTTATCGTCAAAAGTTTTATGTTATTATTAAGAGGAAAGACCAAAATATTTTTGTATTATTTTATTAAATTTTTTTTAAAAATCTTTTTTAGCACATTTGGGATTTTGGTTAATAATCTTGTTTTATTTGTGTCAGTGGTCGACGTAATATTTACGATTAGCGTTTTAGAACAATTTTTCCGGTGAAAGACACATTGATTTTGAAATTCTTGCAAAAATGAAATAATTGTCGGATTTTAATGAAACTTTCAGGACTTATTCACAAATGAATGAAATTATTTTTGAATTTTTTATTTTTAGAAAATCTTCGTAAAAAGATTTTTTTTTTTACAAATGTTACCCTTCACTTACTTAATTTCATGAAATTTCGAGAAATTAAATTTTCAATGTTTAAATGTTTTTTAGTAGTTAAAAGCAAGACTCCTTCGAGAATGTAAATCCTCATTTTTTTTCAAAGTACTACTCATTTCCCGAAAATCTGCTCTGAATTGTAAAATAAAAAATGCAATATAACTATGACATTTAATTAGAAAAACTTTTAAATGCTTTTATAAATACGATTTATTAAGGAGACTATTGTCTGAAGAAAAAAATTCGATTAATATGAATTTTTACAAGAATTGTTTTCATTTTTTGAAATTTTAATTATAATAATTTATAATATATAAATCTTTTAAAATTCTGCATTACTTTCATCCGGTTAACTGATATTATTATTAAGTGAAAACTATATTTACTAAACAAAATTGAAAAGCTTAATAAAAATTATTTTGCACCAAGATTTTTTAAATAATTTTTACTTTTTTTATATATAAGAAAATATTATGTAACGTGCACATCGACCATACACGACCTTATCAGAAAATAAGAGCGATGACTATAGTAATTTTAAAAAACAACATTCCTAAAATTCGATTATGGAGAATATTTTCCAAGATTTTTAAGATTACTGAGTATTTAAAAATTATATAAAAAAAGGCACTTACGTTATTTTCTTAAATTATGTTTTACATATAAAGTTTACGTAGAACAACGCTCATTATGACATCACCTGTCATCGCCTCAACAATTACGTAAAACATGGCGATGTTGGTGAAAAACACAGCTACTGTTCTGTTTTGAAAATACATTCTGTGTTATTTTAAACTTAAAGTAAATAATATTTTTTCAAATCAGATTAATTATTAAATCAGCTAATATTCCTCAAATAAAGTTTCAGTATATTTTTTGAAAGTTTTTTAATACCTAGAATTACATTGCGATAAAAGAGGAGTAAAAAAGGGATCTAATCAGCTACTTTAGTAAAAAAAAAAATCGATTCCAATCAATATAATTTCTGTTTGAAATACACGAGAGTATTTCGTTTACCGGGAATAGTAAATTTAATCCTTTAGCTTTCAATTAAAGTTCAAATGGAAGCTTGAAGAAAATTTTCATTTACAAAATTTCATTTTAAACCTTAGGTATCGAAAATTAATCGAGGTACCTAATTTAAAGTCTTCCTTACTGTTAGTGCTTTATCTTCTTTTTGTATTATCTCCAAGTAGTTCTCTAAGATGAACAGTCATTTTACAGTTTTGTGCGATGCGTTGATCAGTATCTGTACGAATCGCAATAAGTGTCAAGTTAACCTACGAGTATGGTAATCAAACCAATAAAAATGTTGCTTTGATTATTAGTACTGGCAATGCAATCTTCTAAAGGGCACAATAATTAATAAAAAACGTAATTTTTACACCAGTAGGATTTTGTGGGTCTAGTTTTAATAGCGGTGATTAGATTAGATTTGTCATTTTATTATGTTAAATCTTAGGTATTTATTACAAACATTTACCAACGAATTATATTTTTAATGATTTAAAAAATCTTGTTTACGGATAGAAAGTATCGTATAAAAACAGAATAAATACTTACACACTGTTATATATATATATATATATATATATATATATATATATATATATATATATATATATATATATATATATATATATATATGATCTACCAAGAATGGTGATATATTGTAAGAACCTGTTTGCAAATTTATTGTGGCTGAAGTAGCGGTCAAGGCACTTTCCAGGCATTTCCGTCTCAGGACATTATTCTCTCTTTAAATCAAAGTAGCATTTTCTATGTCAGAACTGTGCTCCATTTTGTTACGGTGAACAACCAATGCGTTTTGTATGTTGTTATTTAAAATGTCCCTCTTGTGTACATATAGTCTCTTCTTTAAACTTCTTGAGGTTTCCCCAATGTATTCATTCTGGCAAATCCTGCATTCGATAGATTAAATTCCTCCTTCAAGTTTTGGCTGGTGGTTTTGTTTTTTAACTTTTTGATTGTTTTAGACGTAGTTCTGAAAAAATTTATGTTGAATTTAGACCAAATCTATTCGGTTGTAGTTATGATAGAGTTACTGGGTAGTATAATATATTTGTTTGATTAGTTAGGTTTACAATATATCATCATGATGAAAAAATATGGAAAAGACAAAGCAAAATCCGAATATGTAAGTTTACTGTTTTAATTTTGTTTTGCTGTCGACGTCAGACGTTTCGGTCTAGTAGACCATCTTCAGGACATGGTTATTGGAGACATATTTATATTTAAGTTAACATGAAGAGACGATAGACACAAGACTAGTCAGAAACAGAAAAACTGAAATTCTAAAGTCAGCGTTCTCTTTTTAGATTCGGTCACGTTGGCGTCGCGCGGGCGATGCTGCGAAAACGCGTTCCCATCATTGCAAAATGACACCGCGAATACTACTACTACATCTACGTCAGTGAAAGGCACACTTTCAGCTGCCCCTGATAATTCTATCGGTCGCATCTTTCTACCGAATAACCCTTTGACCGAACACATCTCCAACAATCTAAACGCGCTAAAAATTAAAACTACTATATTACCTACTAGAACTATTCGCGGTATATTAAATAACACCAACAAACAGCATATTACATCCGATGCTTGCGTCTACCAGATCCCTTGCAGAGACTGAAACTTAAGATATGTAGGGGAAACAGGTAGGTCCGTAAAATCTCGTGTTTCCGAACATAAACGAGATATTCGCCTCGGTAATTTAAGTAGCGCTTTGTTTGTACACTTAGCCAAATCTGATTATATCTTCGATTTCGACTCTGTGAAGATTTTAAAATATATCCATAATAAAAACCGTAGACAGATTTATGAGGCAGGCATAATATCCACTTCACGTACGATAAATACTAGACCGGGGTTTTTTAACATCTCTCCTTTCCTAGCAAGATTAATGCTTGACAAACCTACTGATAAGCTATAGTTTCAAATAGAATTCCTCTTTTCTACTTAAGATAAAATCTCTTTCTTGGGAACGCGTTTTCGCAGCATCACCCGCGCGACGCCAACGTCATCGAATCCAAAAAGAGAACGCTGACTTTAGAATTTCAGTTTTTCTGTTTCTGACTAGTCTTGTGTCTATCGTCTCTTCATGTTAACTTAAATATAAATATGTCTCCAATAACCATGCCCTGAAGATGGTCTACTAGACCGAAACGTCTGACGTCGACAGCAAAACAAAATTAAAACAGTAAATTTACATATTCGGATTTTGCTTTGTCTTTTCCATATTTTTTCATCATACCGTCGGATCTACATCCACATATTTGCCTACATATGTATGTATGTATAATAAGAAAATATAATAATATATAAAAGAAAATATAATATAAAATATAAAAAAATAATATATATATATATATATATATATATATATATATATATATATATATATATATATATATAATCCTAAGGAGCCAGGCAAACCTACCTAGGTTTCACCTAAACGGATCATCAAGGAAATCGCCCTTAAGATCCGTTTAGCTGAAACTTTGGTAGGTTTGCCTGGCTCCTTAGGATTATCTTATATTATTAACCTTAGGATCTCTGAGGATAAATAGCAACGATAAATCAAATTAAATTAGACACCTAATCAATTCAAATATCCAAACTCAAGGGAATGTCTGTCCTCCTGTTTGTTTTATCTATATAAAAGGCTTTTGGTGTTGTTGGATTTTAAATCAGGTTTTCGAAACTAGAGAGTGTTTATATTATATATTTACATACATTTGTATGTAATTATATATTTACATACATTCGTATGTAATATCCTATAATAATGTATATACTTGTGTATACGTGTAGCTTGTGTTAATTTTTCATACATTTTTTAAAATCTGATTTTATATTCTCATCAAAGAAAAAATTGGAAAACTTTTATTGATAAGTTATTAATGTTACTCCATTTTTTTTAATAAACTAATAGATTTGAAAAATAAATAAATCTAAATAAATTTAGATCGGTTTTACATGTTCTTTATAATGACCATTTTATATCTATGAGTTACATTCACTTTGATACGAAATAAATTAGAATGTATGCTTGTAGCTTTTCATCAAGGTGAGTTATAAGTAATTTCCGTTTTTTGGAAACAATTTTAATAATGAAAATAATATTCGAAATACTTCACAATAAATTTGGAGTAAATTATTATTATACGAAAGTGTTCAATGCAAAGGATAAAACTCCATAACTGACCCCCGAATAGCTGAGCTTCATGGAAGAAAGGTAATATGTTGGGATCATCGGGGGTATTATTCATTTTGAAATCCAATGAAACTCTAAATGCACATTAATACGTCCACCAGCTGCAACGTATCCGTAAAAGTTTGGTCAAAAATCGCTCATCAATAAGGAAATATATTTTTCTCTTTTGTAACAACGTAAGGCCGCCAACGGTAATAATAACACAGAAAAAAAGAACAATTTTGGAACTCGGTTGGTCTGTTCTACACAGCCGGTCATATTCACCTGACCTTGCGCCAATTGCTTATTAACTTTTTTGATCGTTGTAAAAATCTTTGATGGGGAGAAACTTTCTCTAATTAAAACCAGATTCAAGATTTTGTATTAAATAAAACGTTTTCACATGAAAACATGCGGAATTTTACTCCAAAAAAGTGGCAAGAGGTCTCTGAAAATAATGGTGACTACATAATCGAATAAAATGTAATTCTCCTTATTTTTAGATGAATAAAGTTGATAAGCACAAACGGAAATTATTTATGACTCAGCCTAATATACAGTGAAGTAGTGACATTCAAGTTCGAGAAGAACATTGAAGAAATTGATTCTACAAGAATTCTTCTGGAAAAATTAATGAAAATTTATTGTACTAAGCTATGCATCTTAGTAAAATCAACTGCATTTTGTACCCCCTTAACTGTTTGTATGTCTCCACAAAATTAGGTTTAGATCCGTCAATATTTGGCTATTTTAGAGAGTCTGACGGACGGACGAACAGACAGACTAACGAAAGTCACAGAATTTTACATACAGAGATATTATTAAGTTCATAAGTAATGTAGAACACTTTTTTCCTAACAGATTACTTTAGGGATTTTATTTGGTATTCGTTTTTCGCTAATATGAATATAGAATATATACTGGGTATAACAGCAAAATTGATCAAATCGTGTAACAGCAAAATTGTCCAATTGTTAGATTAACATTTAAACAGTTGTATCATAGGAATGATTAAAGATATCTTACTGGAATTCTAACCCTAACACCATCAGACTCTACTTTGAGCAATAAGAATGTATAATTAGTCTCCAAGCTTAACAGAAGTATCGTGATGATATCGATCATAAACGAAAATAACATGTTCAACATTAATTAATCATAGTTAAGGATTGGAAGCACATGAAGGATTGAAATTAATTTCATATATATATATATATATATATATATATATATATATCATTCCAGAATCATTTTCTAAATTATTCAAGATGATCTTAGCCCTCTCTAACCTTCTAAATTTTTCTGTCCTGCAGTAACAAGGTGCCTCACTGGTTTCACGTACGATTTCGTTTTCAAGCCTTTTTTCACTACTCTTAGGACTGAAACTTCTCTCTCACATGCTAAGCATCCTATGAACTGAGTTGGATCTTTTCTAATTGATCTCTTTAGTTCTAAGTTGAAATGACAATCCCTCTTCCTGTTGTGACCTCCTGATCCAGTTTTTCTCGCTACTGTTCCCGCTTTTTAAAACTTATCCACGGTTCTCGTGATGGTTCTTGAATGGACTTTGAAGATGGAAGCCAGAGTATAAATTTTCGTACCATTACTGGAGGCCTGATTCATCTTTTTCCTCTCACCATTACTCAGTTGGGGCGGGAGTTGGTCTGGCACAAAACAATTTTAACCGGTTCTCTTTTTACCTGAATAACTGTTTCAGTGATTCTTACGAAAAATGGTGTCAAGATGGCTAAACGTCTTATCTGAAAACCTAAATAAAAGAACCTCAAATAGTTTAGTGCTTTTTTTTTTTTTTAGATATTAAACCTTTTATGGGATAGATAATTATGCTGTTACACGATTTGGGCAATTTTGCTGTTACACTGGGCATATTATAACAGAAGAGCTGATTCTCTGTCCATCCTACACTGCGTGTAACCCTGTCTGCACGTATGAAATGCATACGTGTATGTCTGTGTTGCGCGTGAGTAACGTACATGTACGCATACACGCATACACAAGCAGTTTGATTGAGCTTAAAATAAGACATTGGAATACCACTGAGGCTGGACATCTCATACTCTGGGCTAAGCAATAAAATAATAAAGTTAGAGAAATAAAAAGAGAAGAAAAAGGAAAATGATTGTTTGTAACCCTATAAAAATCAGATAAGATTTTTTTGAACTTTTCGGAAATTATTCGGTATTAAATAAAACCATTTAATTTTTTTTTCATTTCGCAAGAACATTTTTAGGTCGAACATTGAATTAAAATATATATGCGTACACGCAAGCGTACACGCGCGCACACAATTTGATTGAAATTGAAATAGATTAATTTCACGAGTGTTAATTTCTATTTTTGTTTGGCAACAACACCTGGGTAACAGGAAAATACTATAAATTGAAATGTGTGGTCCTTTGATGTCATTTTTAAAAATCTTAAATGGACAAGCAATTTAGATTTGAGCTTCTTACAGGTTTCCAATTATTGATTGTTGATTGCTTGGCATCTTTAACATAGCAACTCTTTATAGATCATTTAATGCCGAAATTTAATTTTTCTTCGGAGCCTTGAAGTAATAAAAATATGAAATACATGGTTGATGATGCTTAACTTTTGTGCAAATACATGTTTGTGTTGACATGATTACTAGAGGGTAATATGTGTATTTTATGTTGTAGATTTGTTGACGTTATTTTTTTGGGATATAGTTTGATTTCTTTAATATATTTTAAGACATTACATAGATTAATGTCATAAAAAGAGTTCTTTCATGTTGGTTGTTTGTTGGGTTGATTTTCTTTGGCGGCATATCATCCACTATGGGTTATTTAATGCCAAAATATAAATATTTTGTACATAATTTTATGTTTTCAACTAAAGATTTTTTGTACATAATTTTATAATTTCAGAGTAAAAATATGTTTTTTAGATATATAGTTGGTAGATAATAAAATGTATTGCTGGTAATTTTACTATAAAATTGTACTATTGATTTTTGTTTAGGGGTTCACTATTTACCCATAGCTGGGACCCTAACAGGTGCTACCTCTCCGGGTCAGGCTAGACCTGGAAATAACAGTAATTAAGAGGTTGTTTCACGCTCCTCAAAACCTCCAATCTCCAGATCAGAATCATTGCTGCCGGATGTAGTTTATCGTCAAACTCAGGACGAGATATCGAACTACTATATCACACTTTTTTCTCATGATCTTCAATTTTATTTTGGATACTTTTATACATCCTAAACACACACACACACACACACACACACACACACATATATATATATATATATATATATAGTTTCATTGTTGGAGGTATCAGGAAAGAGACTTCTAATGCCTTTCATTATGATGGCATTATTAGGATCAAGCAAGTGGAATATTTGAAGATATGTATTAGTACCTTTAGCGCTACATTTATTTGATAAGTACAATAGTATTTGTTGGTATATAGTTTTAGTTAAATAATATACGGGAGTAAGGATTTGTGAAAGAAGGCGACGTAAAGTTGTTCCAAGTAAATTTGTTTTAACGTACCCATCAATATATCTCGGTTAATAAGCAACCATCAATTTTTAATGGATCCAATTTCGGCCTCAGTATCTGTAATAAGTTTATTGATTTCTTCTGCAGACGAGATTAGTTACATCACCTTTGTGAATTATAATATCCTTGTTATTTATAAATTCTTTAGAAATGAGTTTAATGTTTTGCTTAAGAATGAAGTCCGTTTCCTATAACGATAATTATGTCTTATTTCTATGCTTCCATCTTTAGGCAAGCCTTGCTATCCAATGTAAATTTTAATAAGATTTCACTCCTGGGGCGCCGTCAACCTTATACGAAGACCAAGGAAGTAATTACACAGAAATTAAAATGTATGTCTTACATATAAATCGTTTTTTTGCGGGCTGTCAAATAAGATAATATTTACATTTTTTTTAAAATAAATTATAACATTTTTTTTTTCAAGATAACAGGATGAAATTCACCAAGAATTTTCTATATGGCAAACAGAGTTGTAAATATCAGAGTTATGAACTTTGGACAATTCCATCAAAAAAATTAAATCCAGATATATAGCAAATCATATGGTGACATAAAAAAAAACATTAAGAAATTGAACAAATAAATCTTGTCAATATATCGCATATATATAAGCTTATGGCAATATGACGTTGAAAAATTAAGCAACGTTGAGCCTTGTCAGTAACCGCGTGGGAATACCACGTGCTGCAAACTTGGATGTGTAGGTGGTGTAATGGATAATAATCGGAGAGCCGAGTTCCAATTCCAATTGGATTCCTTATATTCAAGACGCGCAAATATCCTTGGGAAAAGTAGAAATCCACTCCTTCTCCCCAGCTATGGGTTAATTAGTAATACTTGTATCTCCCCCAAAACAATTTTTTAGAATTTAAAAATATTTACTGGCTTTAAATAGCCTGCAAAACGTTTGATAAGACCTAGAAAAAGAAAACGATCAATATATATATATATATATATATATATATATATATATATATATATATATATATATATATATATATATATATATATATATATATATATAGATAGATAGATATATTAGGAAAATCTATGACAAAGTGGACGTATGACGCGTTTCGTCCTTTAAGACTTCATCACATAAAAGTCATGTTTACGTCAATGTGACTACACATGCGCAGGAAGGAGAGGGGTAACTGAAAATTTAAATTAATTTTTTATGTGTTATTTTTTATAAAATTTATATTAGGATGTTATTTTTTAAATATGTGTTTGGGCATGTCACACCAAAATTTCTTTCCACTTTGTCATGGATTTCCCTGATATTTTTCTGATATATAAATGTTTATACCTCATTTTTTCGATATATATATATATATATATATATATATATATATATATATATATATATATATATGGGCTTATATTTTGACATGTTTTGCCGATGAATTTCCCGTGCCAAAATGTAATGTTAACGATCTGAACGCTTGATATTTAATTTAACGGCATCGCTATCAGTCAGTCAGTTATGTGACATACGTGATACACGCTTAAGTGATCATGTCTCTTTCGATACATGACTGACGAGGCAGATTTTTTCCCGCAGTAGGTTGCTATTTCTTTCGGTAGAACAGTTGCCATCCAAGGCTATAGAACCCAGGCCTGTCCTGCTATTTACCCATAGCTGGGGGGGGGTAGAAGATGTGGATTCATACCTTTACCAAGGTTATTATTAGCACGTAAGTGAATGTTATGGATTCGACTGGAATTCGAACTCGGCTCCCTATTACTTCAGCTCAGTTTGTGTTTTTTTTTATTATTACTACGTTTGCAAGATTTTCATCTTGAGAAATAAAAGAGCAATCTTTTTTCAGATGCGACCGGTTCATCTCTGAAACAAGTCAAAGTAGAACTTTACTAAAGTGTCTTATATATTTAGTATCCTGTCGGATTCTCATTCTACTTTACAAACAAACAAACAAACACACACATTCGTATAAATAAAAACGATTTATATATACCGGGTGTAACAGCAAAATTGTCCAAATCGTGTAACAGCAGCGGATAATCGTCCATCCCACAAAATGTTTAATATATAACAAACCGCTAAATTGATTCAGTTCATTTTTTCCAGGTTTTCAGATAAGACGTTTAGAGATCTCGACACCATTTTTCAAAAGAATCACGGAAAAACCCTTTGAGTTATTCAGCTCGAAGGAGAACAGGCTAAAATCATTTTGTATCATCCCCACTATGTCTTCCCAACTGAGCAATGGTGAGAGGAAAAAGATCACTCAGGCCTTCAGTAATGGTACCAATATTCATACTCTGGCTTCCATTTTCAAAATCCATTCAAGAACCATGAAGAGAACGGTGAATAAGTTTGAAAAAGAGGGAACAGTA
>OZ038476.1:50550523-50565523 GCA_964036315.1 Acanthosepion esculentum | reverse complement strand
ATATATATATATATATATAAAGAAAGAACAGTAAGATATAAAATCCGGTGTTCTTATAGATAATTTTATTTTTACACAATAGTGCTCAATGTAAATTTACAGAGTATTAATATTATAAATTAATTGATTTAAAATATGTTTTTTTCGCTACACAGTGATAACCATCTTTCAAAAATGGAAGCTAAAGCCCTTGAATTTAATTTTGTTATTAAATTAAAGACATTAGTTCCATTTCCTCGTCAAGCGAATGTTGGAGTAACTTATTTTTTTTAAATTTACGGTTTTAAAGACACGGCAAAGATTCATAATTTAGGGTTTCCAATTTTAAATCAATTAATTTATAATATATATATATATATATATATATATATATATATATATATATATATATATATATATATATATATATATATATATATATATATAATATTAATTGATAATTAGTAGGGGGATTCCAAGAGCTCAATGTAAGTAACTTATATATATATATATATATATATATATATATATATATATATATATATATATATGTGTGTGTGTGTGTATGTGTGTGTGTGTGTGTGTGTGTGTGTGTGTGTGTGTGTGTGTGTGTGTGTGTGTGTGTTTTGTTGAGCAATACCAATTTTTTTTCCAAATTTCGACTAACTTGTTCTATGCAACTGGTAAACTTTACAAATTAATTTTTGTTGTTTTTATTTTTGAATCCGAGTAATTTCGTCTGTCATTATCAAGAATTGCGTTTTTTTTTTGTCAGTTTATGAAACAGATTTTAAGAATTCCGGCAATGCATCGTTTGATGGAATAAATTTCAAATCACTTAAATTTATGTCATTTTTTTCTAATACCCATTTCAATATACGATCTACTTTTTCGTTTCCTTTTCTTTTTGGTATAAACATTATTTTGGTGAGTACATGTGTTTAAGTAGTGTTTATTCACAAACTGTGAAACAAACATCTACCGACATATATTATCAAAAGTATTATTAAAGTAAAATCGTTCTTTAATTAGATTTTCCATTCCCATAATTTAATTTAAACATGTCTAGCGACCAACATAATGCTTATAGTAATAATAAGTATTGTTGAAAAAAAAAAGACCCATTTACGGGTTAGAATGATATATATATATATATATATATATATAATCTTAAGATGTGCTATATTTATGGGATAAAGAGCTCAATATCAGAGATAGAGCATGTGTAAATATAAAAGTGAACATAGAAGTCAACACTTAGAGGCGACAGTCTGTTTCATGCTAGATGCAATCGTCAGGCCTGACGATTGCGTCTAGCATGAAACAGACTGTCGCTTTTATATTTATATATATATATAATCAATCTTAAACACACACACCGACACACAGACACACATACATATATATAAATATATATGACAAAGTGGAAAAGCTTGTAAATCACGCGTTTCGGCGGCACATGTCTCGGCTTCATCAGTTCTGAATGAAAGACAAATTTATGTGTCAGGAAAATGTTTTGCCTTTTTGAGGATAAGGGGGCAATAAATTAAATTACCTTATCAGATCTGACAACCAGAAAGCAGAGAATGTTCGTTTATTATATATATATATATATATATATATATATATATACATATTTATATATATGTGTGTGTGTGTGTGTGTGTGTGTGTGTGTGTGTGTGTGTGTGTGTTAGAGCTGTTGGTGTCTCTTGAATTTTAAAAAAGCCCACTGAAACTAACTAGTCTTATATATATATATATATATATATATATATATATATATATATATATATATATATATATATATATATATATTAAAGGTAATAAATCCGTTAGTATATAATCCAGGTGGATCCTAGTAATATAAAATATGAAAACTGATCCACAAAAAGAACTCAATGTATTTATTATAAATAAATTATTGTGTAATACTGTTATAAATAGTACTACACAATAAAATCTCAAATTACCTCATATGGGGGATATTTATATCGATTTCAACCGACAGAAGCTTCGTCAGTCTTATTGAACCCAGGTGTATTGACTGAGTTCGTGTCGGATTTTCATCACCAATAGTAATGGTCCACTAATAGCAAAGATACAAAAGAAAATAATTATGGCTTTTAAATTAATAGTGTTTAGGATTGAGATTTCTTCTAACCTTAAAATAATTGATTATCTAGACATAACCCTTAAAAGTCACAGTTAAATTTCTAATTCCGACACGAACTGAGTCTATCCAGCGAGGTTGAATAAGACTGACGAAATTATCGTCCGTTGAAATACATCTATCTACATATGAGGTAATGTTGAATTTTTGAGGTAATATACATACATATATATATATATATATATATATATATATATATATATATATATATATATATATATATATATGAAACATAATTTCAATTGTTTAGCGATTTTTAACATGTTTTTGTTTTAATATCCTAAATTAATAATCTCTCTCTCTCGATATATATATATATATATATATATATATATATATATATATATATATATATATATATATATATATATATATATATACATATATATATTAAAAAGAGAGGGAAACCGGAAATAAATCCATATTATAACCAAAAACATTCGCGGTTTCTCTCTCTCTCTTTAAAATATACATTTTTCTCTCGTTGGAACCACTATAACCTTTTTCCCTATATATATATATATATATATATATATATATATATATATATATATATATATATATATATATATATATATATATATATATAAATGTGTGTGTGTGTATACTGATGAGCTAAAATATTGTCTATCAACATGGAGCAAGAGCGAAATCTAGCACGTAACAACTGTGTAAGCCGGCCTCGTTTACTTCAGACTGATGTATTGAATGCACCCCTAAGAGGAAAGAAGAAAGATTCGATTGAATTTGATAAATGACAAATTATTTTCACCAAAATTCTTTCCGACTTTCAGTTTGGTGAATACCTTTCGACAGTTGACTTGAGTTAAAAAATTGTTACCAATCAACGAAATATCAGTGAACTGCCAAAAACAGAATGGAAGCTTTCACGACGATGCAAAAGCCATCGAAAAGTGACAAAAACCGTGACAAAAAAAAAATTGCAAATAGCTTTAATTAAGGCAAAGGAAATGTCGCGTCTCAACACAGTACGTTTTCATTTTTTTTATAAGACAGTGTAAATTAAGTCTACCAGCCTGCCCATTCAAGAAACTTAGAAAAGAGAGTTTGCTCTCTGCCAGAGTTCGCCACTGAGTTTTCCTTTGATAACCACCGTCGCATATGGCGTGCTTTTAGAGCATTCGGCCACAGAGAGTGTTGCAAGCCTGCACAGTTTAAAGGAGAACGTAGTTTCGAACCGTGTCAGAAAGTAGATAATGTCAAATTAAACACACAGTACATTTATCCTTTTTCGCGTCTGGAGCTTTGAAGCTACGAACAAAGGTCTATCGCTGAAATCGGGTTCATTGGATAAATATGTAGGAAACAGTTCGTTTATCAATGGACGAAGGTCGCCGGTTCTGATTGCGCACATCCTTTGGAATTAAGCTGGACGCCAGGATACGTGTGCACTCGTTATCCTGGTTAGCAACTGGCGCCAAATGTACTGCGGGAAAACAATTGTACTGGTAGTGTAATGACTATCGACGCGGAAAATATAAGTGGCGAGTCTGTTATATTCGCTTTACAAAATTAACCTTGGAAAAAGCATGAATACGTCTTTTATCCCCCACAATGTAAATGGCGCAGACACTTGTATCCGATGATACCAGTCTACTCAGGCGGCTAACTAATCCCCATTGCAGACACCTGCTTACGCACATTTGTGCTTGTTCAACACCCACTGAGCCCACCTGTAGTTTATACTGCAACGATGCTGAGCGGACCTTAATTAGTTTCTGAGAGAGAGCGTGTTATCTAGCGTTATCAACAAGGCTGAACAAGGCCAACACGCTCAAATCCTCGGTTAGGACGACTTGTGATTTCGTGCTAGCCATGGTTTCCACTTACCCAATTTCACTCACAAGGCTTTCCAAAGGTGTCGCACGCTGGGAACATGAAGAAGTCACTTGAACATCCTGAAAAAAACGACCATGGTGAGATTTGAAACCGGGTCTCATCGACAGAATGCGAACGTTCTAATCACATGCCCATATTTTATTTTATTTTACTTTATTTTAAATATAAGCTAAATAACAACGTAGACAGAGGGTTCCTTAGACTTGGCTGGAAATCAGTCTAGGAGTAGGACAATGCTGAATTCATAACCAGTGAAGGGTTTCGTCAGACTATCTTGCCACAGGCATACCTACGGCTGCCACTGCTGCAGTATGTCGTGCGTCTAATGGTTTATGAGTTTAATTATCATGATTGTGGACATTCCTTCATGGCAACAGTTGTTCAACGATGGTACTGATATCTTTAATCAGTATAATACGCCCTGTCACACTGTTATAATGAACATGGAAATTTTGATAAACGTCCCAGATCTTAACCCCATTAAGCACTTATGAAATGTAACAGACGTTTAAGTTCGCTTCTGGAATCTCTTCCAGCAGGATCTCAGGTCAAACTAATAACACGAGATCTGGAAGAAATTCACAGAGGTTATGATGTACAATGTCTGAGCGGGTGATAGCTTTTGTGTACGACAAACACATTAATAACACTTTAATAAATTAAAACATCTTAACATTTTTGGGCCATTAATATATTATTGCAAATGTTATTTTAGTGGATACCCATAATTGGGAAGACGACCTTTTTTTTTCTTAAGACAGTGTAAATTAAGTCTACCGGCCTGCGCATTCAAGAAACTTAGTAAAGAGAGTTTGGTCTCTGGCAGTGTTCGCCCCTGAGTTTTCCTTTGAAAACCACCGTCGCATATGTCGTGCTTTAGAGCATTCGGCCACAGAGAGTGTTGCAGGCCTGCAAAGTTCAAAGGAGAACGTAGATTTGAACAGTGTCAGAAACTATTTAATATCGAATTAAAAATTAAATCCATTGATTTCTTTGTTATATATATATATATATATATATATATATATATATATATATATATATATATAAGTGACGACTCTATGTCATCAGTGTTTGTCTGTCTCATTATAATCTTTAGCAAAACATACTCTTGGTATAATTGGGAGGCTAAAATGATTTCTTTATTCAAACTAAAATATATCATTTTTTAAAATCTCTGTGCATGAAATTAAAAATAAACACATTTTGGTATTTTAATATTAATTGTAATGATTCTATAAAAATAAACATTCATTTAAAAAAATTCCAGGCATGTAAAACGCGTGTATCTATCACGAGTGTGTATTTGTATATATATAGCCCTGTTCGATAAAAGTGACTCACCTGATTCTTTTTACTTAAAATATATATCCTGCTTGTGTGGCATGGTGCAGGGTCCTGTTGCCAGATATGAAGTTTTTCAGCAGCCACCCTCTTGACCAAGGGCAGTACTACCTCTTCAAGGCACTTGATGTAGGCCTCCTCGTTGAATCTGAGGCCCGGTGGGAAGGTGAATGGAAGCATAACGTCGCCATCACAAGTAATCACTCCAAACACCATGATGTTGACTGGATATATCCTCTCTTTCTGAAATCTCTGAACTGTCCTCAGATTAACAGTCAAACACTCTGAATGTTCATATTGTAGCTTCCGGCGCGAAGTACAGCATCGCGTTACCAAATTTCTGGCGGAGTGAATTGCGTCATGGTGGCATTTTTCTCACAGACGGTACCCAACTGACCCTACTATACTGTGCAGTCGACAAAATAAAAAAAGCAAACAAAGCGCATGCGCGAAATTAAGAATATAAAATTTACCCATCGCACCTATATATATATATATATACACACACACACACACACATACACACACACACACACACACACACACACACACACACATATATATATATATATATAGAATGAACATTTTCGGTCCCTACAACTCGGTAAAATTCATCACTCTTCTTGTGTTTAAACATTTTCTTCAAAGCAAAACAATATAAAGCAGAAATATAGTGGCTGTACATACATAGGTATGTACGAGGGGGTGCTGAAAAAGTGATCAACCCGAAAAACAATGGATTCTAAAAATGGAATCTTCATGTTTGGAGACACGGTTAAATTTTGGGGAAAATGGATGAGTCTTAGAACTTTTCAGTACCTATGTTTCTACAAACACAGAGTAAGAATCGGGAAACGCGAAAACATCGTGAGAAGAAAAATGAAATAATATAAAAGTAAATATGAAATTAAAAGAAAAATGAAAAAAATAAAAGGTTAGAGTTTCTTAAAACCGAATCTCAATAGCGATAAACAATTAAAGTAAAAATCAATCATTTCTCCCTACAATGGGAATCGAATTTTGTCTTTCTAATGTGGACTTTATTTTCAACATTGTCTTAAATATTTACCATTGCATTCCATTGGATTCTCTGACACACACACACACACACACACACACACACACACACACACACACACACACACACACATATATGTATATATATATATATATAAATAAAAGTGAACATAACAGTCTTTTTCATGCTAGATGCAATCGTTGGCCTGACGATTGCATCTAGCATGAAACAGACTGTCGCCTTTAAGTGTTGACTTCTATGTTCACTTTATATATATATATATATATATATATATATATAAGCTCTATCTCTGATATTGAGCACTTTATCCCATAAATATAGCACATCTTAAGACTATATTTCTTCATATTTCTTCATATATATATATATATATATATATATATATATATATATATATATATATATATATATATATATATATATATTGTGTATTTATGCAGCAATCTTTCATTTATGCATGTTTCATTAAAAACGACAGACCAGGTACAATAATTAAGCTTTTTATTTAATTTTTCTTGTGTTCGAACAGGTGTTTTTGGGGCACAGAGTGTGTAGAAACTGTCCAAATGTCCTGTAATTCCGAGCACTTTCGACAATATTTTTAGTCATTATTTATTTTAATTATTTATTCTCTTTAATTGAGTGTGTACGTTGTGCGTATATTCTTATACAGAAAATACAAACATAATATCCTCCTCCACAGAGAAAAAAAAAAGATTTAAAATAATGGAAGCCTTAATAATAATAATAATAATAATAATAATAATAATAATAATAATAATAATAAAAGCAACACTTAATAATATTAACTACGAACACGACCACAATGTGCTTTGTTCGGAAAATAAAACATCTCTATAACACTAGACACACACACACACATATATATGTTTCTTGAAGTCTCTAGTAAAGTCTATGATAAAGTAAATAATAATAACAATATTCACAAATATCTCAAATAATCATGATCTCAAATAATCATGATAAAAAGTCAATAAAATAAATAATAATAATAATGATGAGAACACAGGTAAATATAGTAATAATAATAATAACAATACTAATAATAATAAAAGAAAATAATAAGAAAAGAAAATAATGATGATAAAGGTAAACTTAATAATAATAATGATAATGAAATAAATAATAATTATGATAATAATAATAATAAAGGAATATAAAAAGAAAATAATAATAAAAATAAATAAGTATAATAATAAAAGTGTAGACTACTACTAATACTAATACTAATACTACTAATAATTATGTTATACAAAGACAAAGAGTACAAGAAATAATAAATGAAACAGAAAGGCGCAAGGTGATGAAGAAGAAGATTGGGACGCGAGACCAGAAATAAAGAAGGGAAAAGGGAAAATTGCCTTTTAAAAAAACGCCAAAGGAATTAGAAAGAAAGAATGTAAAATCGCATTGAAGGAAGGTGGGGGTCTATTGGGGTTGATCATTAAGTCCGCTGCCTAATATGTGATTTTGGTGAATTTCATCTGAATTTGTCACTGCATAATATCTAATCTACGTGATTAATACTCGCCATTGTATTAAGAGCATTAACACAGAACGGGAGTAAATATATGTTATGGAAACTGAGTGCCTCTTTCGTCAGAGGCTACGGATGTATCAATGTGCCTTAGTATTTATCATTTGTGTTTTTTTTTCTTTCTTTCAGTTAATTTCAAGTGGTCAAATGAATGCGATAAAAATATTTACAATACAAATGATATATGTAGATATTGCTGTACTGTAAAATCTATCTATTTGTCTATCTCTCTATCTTTTTATCAGTCTGTTAATATCTATCTATCTATCTATCTATCTATCTATCTATCTAATCAGCATATTCATATCTATCTATCTATCTATCTATCTATCTATCTATCTATATATATATCTATCTCTCTCTCTCTCTCTATATATATATATATATATATATATATATATATATATATATATATCCCACACCGTTAATATGTATATGTATGTATGTATGTATGTATGTATGTATGTATGTATCAATCTATCAGCCTTTTCATATCTATCTATCTATCTATCTATCTATCTATCTATCTATCTGTCATTCGTTCGTTTTCATATATGCATTGGAATGGAAAAGCATGGCTAATTTCGAGATCAAATATTTACAATACAAATTATATACTTTTGGGTGGTTGAATAGGAAAAATTATTTCTTTTCATATATCGATCTCTTTCAGATTTTATTATGCAGGTCAATGTCTTCACAATAAAATTGGTATTATATATATATATGTCTTCACAATAAAATTGGTATTATATATATATATATATATATATATATATATATATATATATATATATATATATATATATATATATATATATATATATATAGCTGGATTGATTTGAGTTAGCTCTATCACTGATACTGAGTGAAGTACCGCGCATATATAATATATCAATAATATACATAAAAATTACACACACACACACACACACACACACACACATATATATATATATATATATAAATAAAAAGAAAGAATAGTAAGGTATAAAATCCGGTGTTCTTATAGATATTTTTATTTTTACACAATAGTGCTCAATGTAAATTTACAGAGCATTAATATTATAAATTAATTGATTTAAAATATGTTTTTTTCGCTACACAGTGATAACCATGTTTCAGAAATGGAAACTAAAGCCCCTGAATTTAATTTTGTTATTAAACCAAAGACATTAGTTCCATTTCCTCGTCAAGCGAATATATATAATATATATATATATATATATATATATATATATATATATATATATATATATATATATATATATATATATATATATATATATACACATATTTTATATATATATACATATTATATATATATATATATATATATATATATATATATACACATATTTTATATATATATACATATTATATATATATATATATATATATATATATATATATATATATATATATATATATATATATATATATACTGTGAATTACAGCTTAAAATATCTGGTTTTATTAGAAAAATTTTCAATAATTTATGTATTAATGGTTTATTCATCATATTGCAAGTTAATATGTATAATAGTAGAATAATTTATTGCTAATTTTAATTTTTTTTTTATATATATAAAAATTGCCATCGGCCACTTGAAAGATATAATACCAAGAGAGTAACCAGTTAACTTAAAATTATTTGCTGATGTTAGCGCAACCTTTGGAACTTATGAAAGGCTTGAATAGAGAATGCTCGAAAACAAAATTGAATTCAAAAACAAAATTTGTACAAGAAAATTACTGTGATTTAAAATAATCACAAAAATGATTTGAGGAAAATTTTTAAAATGAATATGCAAAATAAGTGTACTAACCAGCCATGAAATATTTGAAGAAGCTGTTGTTACGAATGAGAGAAAAGTTGTAGAATATTAAGGAGATTGGCTTATGACATGAAAGAACCAACCTAATATCTTTCAAGTAAACATTACAAAGGGAAATGTGTAAGTGGGACAAAGAAGTACATGGCAACTGATATCTCGGCAGTAGTTTTATTGTTTTTACTAGCGATGAATATAGAGCTACATTGGTTGGGCATAATGACTAGATTACAAGTTGGATCCTTCTTGGAAATATTCAAGCAATTTGACTTATAAGACAGCTGAAGAGGTAGAGTAATATGTTTGGTTAGTATTGAAGCTAGTGAAATTATAGCTTCCTTCAAAGTCGATCATAGTGTCAAAATAAACGCAGAAAGAAGTTTTTCTCGCCAGAGACCATCTTGCACGTTTACAAATCTAACATTCGTCCTTGCATTGAATACTGTTGCCATATCTGGTCTGGTGATCCTGCTATCCATCTGGAGGTTCATGACAAAATCCAAAGAAGGATCTGCAATGTAACTGATCATGATTTGGCATCGCGACTCCAGTTACTTTCTCACTGACATGTCATCGATTCACTCTGTCTTTTCTACAAATATTATCATTGCATCTGCTCTGACGAGATTTTTTTTTTTTACCCTGGTACCCCGACTACGTGAATTTAAGCGTGCCACTAGATTGACGTCTATGTCCCACCCCTTTACAGTTGAAATAGTTAAATCCAACCGCCACTTCTACTCCAACAGTTTCTTTTCTCGCACTTCCCGCCTGTGGAACTCTTCCGTTCCCTTGCTTCTCTGATAACTAGAATCTTCAAAAATTCAAATGCAACGTCAATCGCCATCTTCTGTCTTCTTGAAGCCCGTTCATTTTTTATCCTTTCCTCACCCCCCCATATACCCAGACTTTTCTCTTACTTTCTCTCTCTGTAACCCCCTGCGTACTAGTGGCATTCCTGCTTTGCTTGGTGTGAAATCGTTAAACAACGTTCTTGGACAAGACGTTTTTCGAATGTTCGAGGTCGAAAGAGTATAGATTCATACAAAACAAAGCTCCTTCAAATTCTGAGAAAATAATGGAATGATTCCGACGCTTTAGATAATTCAATAGAAAACGTCATCCAGTTCACACACCTCTCCGGTCTTTTGACAGGAGTAGAGGTCTATCCCTTGTTCCTTGTTTAGGATTGGGTTTCCGGTTCCTTTTAAAGTCATTTCATTCTCTTTCACTCGCCACTTGAATCTTAGTGGCATTATCGCCTTTTGGCTGTATTGATTTAAAAAAATATGAAAACGGAAAACAATATTTTCTGGGAAGTAATAAAAAGTGGTTCAAATAATAATAATAATAATACACACACACACACACACACACACACACACACACACACACACACACACATATATATATATATATATATATATATATATATATATATATATATATATATATATCCGGTTTCTAAATAAAATTTTGTGTTGCATTTTGCATAATAAAATCTGACAGATCCAAAACAAGTTATTATCAGTATGTTTAATAAAGATACTAACCAGATATAATTTCGCATCTAAATGTAAATACATCCTGAAAAACTTTAGTAGCATCCGCTGATAAAAACAATTTTTATTGTAAATATTGACTTAATATAAATAAATATAATATGAATATAAATAAATGGAAATATAATAAAATCTAACATAATTTATTAGTCTGTCAGTTCATATCTATCTATCTATCTATCTATCTATCTATCTATCTATCTATCTATCTCGTTCTGTTCACATCTATCTATCTATCTATCTATCTATCTATCTATCTTAAGTCTGTTCATTTCTCTTTCTCTGTCTATTTGTCTGTTTGTCTATGTCACTCTTTCTCTGTATCTATCTAATGTCAGATCATTTCTCTTACTCTCCATCTATTTAACGTCTCTTCCTCCCTCCCTCCCTTTCTCCTCCTTTCTCCCCTTCTCACTCCCCCCTCTCTCTCTCTCTCTCTCTCTCTATATATATATATATATATAAAGTCTCTTCATTTCTCTGTCTGTTTATCTAAGGTTTGTTCATATCTCCCTTTTTCCTCTCACTCGGTCTATTCCCCTCTGTCTGTCTGTCTGTCTGACTGTCTGTTTGTATCTATCATAATCTGATGGGCAGTGAAAAATGGTTCTCCTAGTTCTTAGCCTTTTTTCATCATAGTTTGCTGAAGGATAGGGCCCTGAAGACATTTTTTAATTGTACGAAATACCTCCTCCCCTCATGCCCAAATTACGCCCGTGGAGGGGAAAAAATCATCGATGCACGCAGGAGGCTAACAAGAAAGATAACAAAAGAGTGCCGAGGAGATCGATACTAAGGCGAATAAATTTATAAGTGTTAAGACAAGAAACTGAGAAAAAGCCGCCAGAAAGGAAAAGGAGAATAAACGTGAAGGGATAAAGAAAAAGGGAAAGAGAATAAAAGAAAGAGAGAAAGAGAGAGAGAAAAAACATTAATGATTAAATGGAGAAAGAGAATGACTATTAAAATGATTAGGGAATTTAGATACGGAAAAGAAAAAAGAATCAGAAAGGAACGAAAAATGAAATAAGAAAAATGAAGAAGACGACGACGACGACGACGACGACGACTAATACTTAAAATTATAAGTGAATATTTACCGCAAATAAATTTAGGGACAGAAACATTTTTTTTCGATTTTTCTGTATCCCGTTCGGCTTATGCAATTATTTTTTTTTTTTTATATCTCGTTGCATTTTTTGTCCCTTTCTCCAACCGTCACTGATTTCCAAATTCGTGAAGAGAGATTTTTTTTTAATAATCAATTATTTGGTTGAAATTAAATCAGCCGTGGGTATCAGGAGGAAATGATTGTGGCGGGTAGGGTGATGGAGGGACTAGGGAGACACAGACAAAGATAGATAGACAGATAGACAGATAGAGAGAGAGAGAGGGAGAGAGAGAGAGAGAGAGAATTCGATAGCCCCCATAAAATGACACGTTGTCTAAGGTGCAAATATTCAGTAGAAAATAATACGACTTACTTATTAAGAAAAATGTTAAAGAAACACGCATACATACAGACAGGCGCACACACATATACGCACACACGCATACACATACAGGCATAGTCATGCACACAATTTTGTTATATTCATGGTGAAGTGTGCTCAATATTGCATTGTTTCACGCCTTAAGCGATCATCATATACGAACGTGGATATAAATATGGACAAGATTCTTGGGAAATTCTTTCAAGAAATGAAAGGTATGACTTTCTTTGGATAAAGAAAAAAATAGATAAAAGAAAAGCGGCAAACATTATATATATATATATATATATATATATATATATATATATATATATATATATATATATATAATGATTATCGCTTTTTAGATTTTAGATTACCGCTTAGAATAAAAATAAATATAATTCCAGCTCTTGAAAATTGCTTCGGCATGAAACTCGGAGTTGTGCAATTAATGTAAAATATTATGTATATTTCTTAATCTCCCCCCCTCTCTCTCTCTCTCTCTCTATATATATATATATATATATATATATATATATAAAATAAATAGGTATGTTACTTAACATTGAGCACTTTTTCTTACACTATAGATTATATGTATTTGTATACGATAATTCGCTCGTAAACCTACCTATATTTACCCATTCGGTTATATATATATATATATATATATATATATATATATATATATATATATATATATATATATGCATGTATGTATGCATATATATATGAATAGGTTGTCTAATTCATGAAAGAATGATGATATATACGAGGGAATTCAGAAAAGTTCTCGATCCAACGTTGTATGTGTTTAAAAATAATTTATTTGATGTTTGGATCCACTTTGAGAAGTGGTTCCGAGAATTTTTTTCATCCACCCCTCATGCATACTGAACTTAAATTGATTATTATATCTTTTTGTAATGGACAGCTGTATAACTTGGAATGAATAAAAATAGGCATTGGTAGTAAGAAAAATTCAAGATAAAGTTCATGGTGTTTCACCCTGTTCAGATCTATCTATCTATCTATCTATCTATCTATCTATCTATCTATCTATCTATGTCATGTCATGTCATCTCATATCTATCTATCTATCTATCTATCTATCTATCTATCTATCTATCTATCTATGTCATGTCATCTCATATCTATCTATCTATCTATCTATCTATCTATCTATGTCATCTCATCTCATCTCATATCTATCTATCTATCTATGTCATGTCATCTCATCTGATATCTATCTATCTATCTATCTATATCATGTCATCTCATCGCATATCTATCTATGTATCTATCTATCTAAGTCATTTCATATCATTTCATATCATTTCATATCTATCTAGCTATCTATCTATCACAGTTTCTTCAATCTATCTGTTCAATCTATCTATCATAGTTCAATCTATCTATCTATCTATCTATCTATCTATCTATCTATCTATCTATCTATCTATCTATCTATAAGTCTGTGTGCGTGAGTGTTCATGCAAAGGAAATTGTCTTTCTTCACGTGAATACTTCTTTTAAAATATAATATATAACATTATATATTCTATTAATAATGGCTGAATTACTTTTAAGATCGCAATTCTGTTCGTTTTTACTTAAGTTCATCGTAAGATTTTCACTTTGTTAAGCAAATTTTGCAGAATAACTCTCCGCGTCTTTATCGGTTAAATGTCTGAACATCATATTTACTTTCTAACAAAGCAAAGATATACACCTACGTTACTTCAATCGTCTTATTATTTATATTTATTTAGTTATATACTAGTACTAATTTGTGGTTTTCGTTGGACATTAAGTTCCTGTAAGTCTTCTTGTTCTCTAATGTTCTCTGCAATATTTCATATATTCGGATTTTCATAACAGATGACCAGTGATTACTGGGTTGCTCGGGTAATCGACTTTTGAAAGAATAATGCAACTAAATTTTGAATTTCAGTAGTTGATAACTTTTTGGGCTGCTTTTAAAAATCATCTTGGAGGCTTTCCCCCCGACGGAATCAACGGCTACGTAACCGGGACTAAAAACCATCCTTCAAGTTGGAGTACTTTCACTGGAGTTTGATCTGAACCGGAAATGACTCTGCCAGGTAAACTTTGTCAACGACACACTACGCATAAATAAATACCTCTCCAGCCTTGAACTGAGATATGTGCAAAG
>OZ038476.1:50528023-50538023 GCA_964036315.1 Acanthosepion esculentum | reverse complement strand
TATATATATATATATATATATATATATATATATATGAGGAATTTGGAGGTCATAACTATAAATAAACCTAATTTACTCATATTGACATACCCATTTTTTCAGCCACACAAAAAATATAAATAATCACTTTATTGGCCATGACCATAAATAATCCTTTGCCTTATCCCGAAATAAAACATTAGATAAACAGTCCGCTACAGGAATAGTGGCACTTGGCCTTGAAGATCGTAATCAAAGGACCATTGGGTGCTGATGTTTGTATAAACGATGTTTTAGTGAGTACACATGTATAAGTTGCTCACCATATTTTTTTTTTCTTAAACAGTGAATTTAATATAAGATCGAAATGTCCTACTAAAAAGAAATTGTGCCCCCACGAAGGAATCGAACCTTTTTCCGTCAAGGAAAGCGCTTTTATATCCGAAACATATCTTCATCAGTTTGGATACGGGAGGTCATATGGATAGAGCAAGGTTTTAATTGTCTGGTAGAAAAAGAGATGCAGGTTCGATTCCTATCGAGTTACACAATTTTTTTCTATTTCGTAGGACTTCTCAATTTAGGCCGATTCTTATTAATATCATGACTTGGCTTCGCAAAACGAAGATCAAGAGGGAGTCTTTATATATATATATATATATATATATATATATATATATATATATATATATATATATATATATATATATAAAAAGATGTATAAACCCATATATAATATTCAAGTTCACATCTAAAATATACATATATTTTATATGTATGCATATTTGTAGAAATAAATGAACTATACATCAGTTTGCATAGACAGTTTTATAAATAGAACGTTAATGTATGGATTCCAATTTCTCTTCATGGCGAGACACTTGAATTATTAAATAAAAAAGAAAATATATTTCTTCCAGACGCCTGTAAAAAAAAAAATTCTTATTTCTACACATCCTCCTTCTGACAATATTTTTGCATCTTCAATGTTAGGAAAAAACGTTTTTTGTCAATTATATGAAAAACTAAAAAACTAACCCCATGTCGAATTGTTTAAAAAAAGTGATATAAAAAATTGCTCATTTTTTCTTTAATTCTATTTTCTTCAATATTTTCTTTCCAAAAATGTCTTATGTTTTTCTTTTATTTACACATAAAAAATATTTTTTTCAGATATGTGTCTAGGAAAACGATATTTATATAGGTATTTATATATATATATATATATATATATATATATATATATATATATATATATATATATATATGTATAAATGATGAAATCTACGGGGTAATGTACATGTCTATAATTCTGTGTATACCTGCATAAGCTTTTACTGAAACATGTAATGAATAATGCCATACAAACTATCTCAGATACTATCTATCTATCTATCTATCTATCTATCTATCTATCTATCTATTTCGGTCTGTTTATTTATATCTATCTGTCTACCTATCTATCGATCTATCTATCTATCTATCTATATTTTTTTTTATCATTTCACCCTAAGCCACAAAGACATCAGTGTTTACTGAGGTGGTAAAGTATATGAGTAAAAAAAAAAAATTATCTATCTATCTATCTATCTATCTATCTATCTATCTATCTATCTGTCATTTGATTAAGACAGGCTGACATACAGACATATATCTATACACATAGTTAAATATATATATATATATAAAAACACAGTTATATATACACATAAACACACCAGTTTGAAAACATATTTGTCTGCTCAAGAGCGTGTGGTTAATATAATACAAACATTATCTCAATTTTATATATAAAATTATTTCAACGTTAACCGAATAAAATCATAATTCATTAAACATCTTCTAATAGCGCTTTTTATCTTGCTAACGTGCTCTACATTAAATGCAAAATAAAGTATTACTTATTAATACCTACAAACACACACACATCTATCTATCTATCTATCTATCTATATATATATATATATATATATATATATATATATATATATATATATATATATATATATAATCAGTTTACTCGAAGAAGGCGATAATGCCACAAAGATGGAAATGGCTACTGGATGCGTAAGAGAAGGAAACACTTCAAAAGGAAGCGGAAAGCCAATTTTAACTCTTATTACATATATATATATATATATATATATATATATATATATATATATATATATATATATATATATATATATACATATATATATATATATGTATATATATATATATATGTATATATATATATATGTATGTATATATATATATATATATATATATATAACTCTTATTATATATATAAATCTTATATATATATATATATATGTATATATATATATGTGTGTACATACATATATATATGTACATTATTTATATATATATATATATATATATGTATATATATATATATATATATATATATATATATATATATATATATATATATATATATATATATAATTATGTATTTATAAAAAATAATGGATTTATTTTTAAGCCGATATTTTTAATTAATTTAAATGTGTATATCCCACCTATCCAGCATGTGCAGTCTAGAAATATTAATGAAGAAAGAAGGCGTGTATTTCAACCACGAATATCCATTGGAAACAATGCTTGAAGCAATAAAAATTAAATATAAATAAAAAATAATTTTCTTTAGAAATTGTTTTTTTAAGTTTCGGATACGTGTTTTATCGAGAATAATCTGAACGAGAGTCTGTGCATTCTGAAAAGGGAAAATAGAATCACCAAATATAACGTTTGAAGTATATATATATATATATATATATATATATATATATATATATATATATATATATATGTATATATATATATATATACCTTTACAAATAACTTCTCTCTCCTGCGTCATATATATATATATATATATATATATATATATAGGGCTGATGCGTACCATCCCCAACTGTGCGCTCCGCTCGGTGTTTTGTGACCCTTTCTATATCATAAACATTCCCTTTTTTCTATCTACATTTATATATGCTACAATTTAACCTCAGCACATTAAAGGATGAAAAATTTTCGCAGATTTTTACGTCATTTTTGGCGTCTGTCATTTGGGGGGGGGCGTCTGTCATTTTTTTTTTTCCAAATCCGTGAATTTGTTTTGCTCGATTTAAGTCTGAATAAACAACATATGAAATTCACTATTTTATTGTCCATAATAAAAAAAAAAATTCAACTTTTTAACATGAAAAATCATAAGTTGATTTTAAAAATTGCTGCAAAACATCGTGGAATTATTTAAGATGGAATGATCTATTATGACATGTCTCTAATTTGTATTTATTGTACATTGTATTTATTTTCAATTTTTATAGAAATTATTGTTCACCGATATTGCATATGATCCGTTATTGCGCATAATTAGGTTACAATAAAATTTGTATCTTACATGAATACCCTTTTATGCAAATTGAGATGTAGTAGAGTATAATATCAATTAAAAATTAGTAGTGATAATTGCAAGGAGGACATTAATCCAAAGAAATCCCAATGCAAGTAACAGAGCAATTTAATAATGAGTACAGATGATCCTTAAAAATCCATTCGATTATAATTTATTTCCTGAATATACAAATATTCATCTCTTCAGACCGAAGTTCTTTTTTATTTTAAAAAAACTTCGGTCTGAAGAGATGAATATTTGTATATTCATGAAATAAATTATAGTCGAATTGATTTTTAAGGATCATCTGTACTCATTATTATTATTATTAATATTTACCCATCGCACCCTTTATATATATATATATATATATATATATATATATATATATATATATATTTGTACAAATTGTGATCGCAAAGGAAAAAATAAATTAACTAATTACATCCAAGGTAGAGATAATGCTTTTAAAGATGCCGACTTTGTAATTAATGTGCTCAAAATATAGAACTTTAATAATAACAAATAAAATTAAAATAGAATGTTACCTTAACTAACCCTAGCCTAGCTTTTGCCGAGATGCATCCACTCATCGGATAAAATTTTACCATGAAGACCCCAGACCAGTGGATGTCATTTTCGCAAAACCTTTTTTCTTAATATAGGCTGTTTCATGCTAGACGCAATGGTCACGACTGCGTCTAGCATGAAACAGACTGTCGCCTCTGAGTGCTGACTTCAATGTTCACTTTTATATATATTTGCATACGCTCTATCTCTGATATCGAGCATTTTATCCCATAAATATAGCACACCTTAAAACTATATTTCTTCATATATATATATATATATATATATACATATATATATATATATATATATATATATATATATATATATATATATATATATATATATATATATATATATATATATGAACATAATAAAATAGGCAGCATATATTTACATTACAAAGAGTCAATCATACCTTGAATCAATCAGCAATATGAAAGCGATTATTGGCGAAATCACTTCGCTAGTAGACATAAACATAAGCATTACACTACTGATAATTCTCCGAATGTATATATATAGATATATATGAATAAAGATTGGCCACGTATGGTTCTTATAATAAGTATATATAGAAAACAACAAAAAATAATAACATTGATAATAAGACTAATAATATTCATTGTATATTAATCGTTATTTTGATAAAATGGTGGCATGTTGAGAAAGATGTTAAAAATCAGAATTTTCGGACACGTCTGTGTCCTTTCTGAAGGCTAAATAAAAAATGAAGTGGTGCTTTCAGTGGGGAGGTCGCATGTGTTATACTAATAAGATCTAGTAGTTTTGGCCTAGTTGTTTCCCACTATTAGGGTTGTAGAGAGTGTGTAGATGGTTTCTAATGAAAACTGTATTTTGAGTAAGCCTAGATTCCCGTTTAATTCGAGAGGGTGTGAATTTAAAAAAAATTATTTTAACTCAGTCTTCCTGCGTTCGTGTTTGTATTTATATAAAAACGCTTAAAGGACGCTATTTACATTATTCGGACTATTGTCCTCATCTTTGTCGCTATGTTTATCACAACGTTTCGACCGTTGTACGCTCAGGCCTTCTTCAGGTGGTTGGAATGTCGAACTGAACCACCTGAAGAAGGCTGGAGCGTACAACGGCCGAAACGTTCTGATAAACATGGCGACAAAGATGAGGACAATAGTCCGAATAATATAAATAGTGTACATAATACCTCATCTCAGAAATATAGACAGATGCTTAAAGGACGCATCTAACGTTATCGATACTATGGTCCGGTTGGGTTATATCCCTACCCCACCCAAAAAAGGCCCATTTCATTTTTGTTTCTCGTTGAGAAAGGACACAGGCATGTCCGGAGATTCCAATCTTTAATATCTTTTCTCATTCTGCTATCATTTAGCTAAAAGGCTTACTAATATACATGGTGTTTCAAAAGTCTGTGTCACATAACGACACTGAATACCTTAATAACTATTGACTATATCAAAACACAATTTATATTTCCTAATACTTCCACGTTTCTATACAGGCTTTTACGTTCAATGTGAACGCCGCGGGTCGCACAACATCCATCCAAACGATAATCCAATTCTTGCCAAACGTGACCAAGAATATCGTTGTTGATGGTTGCCAAGGCTTCAGTTATTCGCGTTTTCGGATCATCCATGTCTCTGGGAAGGGGAGGTACGTACATGAAGCCTTTCACCCCCCCCCCCCAGAGGAAGAAGTTACATGGCGTGTGGTCTGGAGAGCTGGGTGACCATCGCAGGAACACGCGGAACGGAACGTCCGATCCATCTGTCAGGCAGAGTGGTGTTCAAAAATTAAATTAAATTAATTAACAGAAGAAAACTTGACGCTTTTAGCTTTTAACTGGTACCGGTTCAGTTATGCTACCATTTCTGGTTCTTAGAATGTGACATTGACTTTTGAAACACCATGTACAATAAATATTATTATTTTTGTGCTTGTTTTATCTCTCGAATTTCTCTCACTATTCATACACACGCTATATCCACACACACACACACACACACACACACACACACACACACATTTTACATAGATAAACCCCTTCCTAAGGTGGGGGCTGTACTCGTGAGAACAATTTTTTGTATTTCATTAAGGCATGGGCTTCCAGGAATCCCTTCAATGAGTCTACTGGAATAATTTACAACCAATCTGAGGGCTCCAACTACAACAGTAATTGTTGATGTTCCCATGTCCCACATTATTGAGATTTCGATTTCAACGTCCTTGTATTTTGAAAGCTTTATGAAGATCTTCAAAGATACATTGTAGTCTGCAGGGACTGCCATATCAATAATGAGGCACTTCTTTGTTTGCGGTCTCTAATAACAATATCTGGGTGGTTAGCTTATTATTTATTATTATTATTATTATTATTATTATTATTATTATTATTATTATTATAGATCCTGTATGATATTGGGGCACGAGAAATATTTTATACTGGCCTGGGGACACCAGAAGTAGTTTAGTAGTTAGTCAGTATTGCTTGTTACATGGAATTTGTATTTGTACCAAAAATAGGCCACAAGGGAAAAATGGTCGAGAAACACTGCTCTATGATTCTGCCGCGTAATAATTGTCATATCTCAGTTCCTACCCGCATCTTAGAGACACAACACATTTTTAGCACATGAATTATTATTATTATTATTATTATTATTATTATTATTATTATTATTATTATTATTATTATGTTGTATACGCATTTCTTTCCTATGGTCAGAAATGATTTCATGACATTTTTCACTGATCATGTAAAAAAAAAAAAAAAAAAAATCCAAAAATTCCCAAAACTAAGTACAATTAAGGAATTCAAAAATAGTTAGTATAGACTATTAGGAATCTCTTCTATTAGTCTATCGGAACATTTTCAAACAAAGAGCTCCAAATACAACTGCAATTGTTGATGCCCTCACGTACCACATTTTTAAGATTTCCACTTCAAGATCCTAGTATTTTGATAATTTTTTGGAAAATCTTCAACGATACATTGCATTATTATTATTATTATTATTATTATTATTATTATTATTATTATTATTATTATTATTATTATTTTCCTGTTCAGAAAGTATTTTGATTTTGTATCTTTCAAAAAGACAAACGAAATACGAAGGATTCATCATTAAATGGTGTCGAATGGAATTTCCCCCCTGCAGATTTGCGAAGAACGAGCTGAATGAACAATTCTAAAAGGATTTCATAGTCACTGTGACTGATTTCTGTGATTTAAAAAAAAATTATATTAACAAAAATGTGCGCTTACCAATTAGAAATATAATTTGAATCAATTAACACGGTTGGATTTCAGTCAATAATTTACTTGGTATCGATTGAATGGAAAATTATACTCAATCACAAAGGACTTATTAATTAATTTAATTAATTCAGATCAAATAATGTAACCCCACCCCAACAAAACAACGGACTATGAGCATTCAAATTAAATAGTGGTTCAGGCTTCAAAATTGTGTTTCAATCACGAATATATATACGCAAGATTGTCAACTATTTATATATATCCAAATCAGAGACAAAACAGAAGGAGTAAAAATCCACCGTTCATAGCTTTTAGATTTAAAAAGTGCTCAGTACAATAGACCAATATATTATTATTATTTTTATTATAAGAGATTATAATAAAAACAAGTTGAAATCTCTACACAAAAGCTTTCATGTTTCAATTCTATGATTGTACTTTTTCAGGTGATTGTAAGTAACTGTTGATTGAATGATTTTAAAAAGAAAAGAGGTAACAATTCGGTAACAATATTAGAAAGAGGTAACAATTTGTTTTTAAATTTTCTTAAAAATCATTTAATCACCAGTTACTTACCATCCCCGAAAGAAGTACAATCAAACTATTACGTTTTTATTATAATCTTTTACAATAAAAATTAATATATATATATATATATATATATATATATATAAAAGAACGAAGAATAAAATTCAAACGTTCAAAACATTAATATAAAACAAGGCTCAATACAGGAGTAGAGCAATAAGTATCTTATTACGCATTGTTACATTAGAACATGTAACTTACATGATCTAATGTAACAGTGTATAATATATATATATATATATATATATATATATATGGAGAAATATAGTTTTAAGGCGTGCTATATTTATGGGATAAAGTGCTCAATGTCAGAGATAGAACGTATGTAAATATAAATAGAAAAGTGTACATTGAAGTCAACACTCAGAGGCGACAGGCCGTTTCATGCGAGACACAATCGTCAGGCCTGACGATTGCGCCTAGCATGAAACAGTCTGTCGCCTCTGAGTGTTGACTTCAATGTACAATTTTATATGTATATATATATATATATATATATATATATATATATATATATATATAATTATCTATTGTCTTCTTAATTTTTATTGATTCAATGTTCAAACAAACGTGTCGCTTATAAACTTTTCCATTTTTAGCATTATCTATCTATCTATCTATCTATCTATCTGCAAAACAGTCACACTACGGGGCATAATATCACCAATAACAACTCTGATTATATTGTGATTATAATAAACTTGGTAAATTCCTAAAATAACCTGTTTAATTTTCTTTTTTAGAAAGCGTGGCCGAATTATAATGGCGTCTTTATCTACTCCCTTAATTCTTCTTTATTCCTATAAACACGCACAATCGCACGTATTTATCGAACTATATTTGCGTGCAATGGGACATTAATGTCCTGTGACTCCGCTTCTTTGAGATCTGGCTGTTTAACTTATGATCGTTCTGTATTGTTGCGAAACAACACAGGAAAATATTGAATCATTTTTAAGCACGCCTAAATGGCATGACGCCAGTCTGACGCAAGTTCGATCTTCCAGTCCGGGGCAGAAACCACATAGACTGTGTGTCTTAAAGTTGAACTCGAATTAGAGAAAATGTTTTGGAGACACGCAAGAAAGTTTCAGAACGCGTTACAAGAAGTGAATAAAAGGCCCAAATCAGAACCTGTGCTTTGAGGTGCGTGTAATGATCACATGGATAATGCCAATAAAAGTGATTAATTCTGGTTGAGAGCTGTAATCATTTCTCCCCCTACTCACACTTATTTGTGTTCCAGTTTGGAAAAAGGTGGAAACACACACACACACACACACACACACACACACACACACACACACACACACACACACACAAAAACAAAAAAAAAACAAAAAAAAACAAACTTGTGTGGGCAGTGTAACATTTAGCAGCTCGGAAAGAGGAATCAGCGGGCCGAGTTCGAATTCCATCAGAGATCGTAACACATATTTTCGCACATAAAACCTTGGGAAATGTATGGAGCCTTATCTTCTTCCAGCGATGAGCTAAATATCAGGACCAACAGAGCTCGCTAGCCGTGGTTGGCAGCCAATCTAGGAGAAGGACGACAACCGGTTCGTGTGCCGATTAAAACTGGCGTAAAGCATTCGATAGAGTCTGGCATGCCGGCCTTCTCCGCAAGCTCCAGGATTATGGTATCACAGGTCGATTGTTTGACCTAATGCAATCATTCCTGTCAAACCGGGATTTGAAGGTTGTTCTTAGTGGATTCATCTCCAGATCCTATCCCACTAACGCAGGTATTCCTCAAGGCTCCATCCTAGGCCCTACTCTGTTCCTCATATTTATAAACGACCTTCCTAACGCTATAGACTCCCAAGTCGGCATCTACGCTGACGAGACCACTATTTACTCCTGCCTCAAACACAAATCTAGTGATGCTGACAAAGTTAACCTGGCAGCTCAAATTGAAAAGGACCTCCAATCGGTTGTGATCTGGGGTGAGAAATGGATGGTTAACTTTAACGCCTCTAAAACAAAACTGCTCTCTATCAACCACCACAAGGATCCATCCCTGCATCCCAATTGGAATGTCTGATGACCAACTTCTCGAGAGCTCCTCCCTGCGGCTGCTCGGTCTCATGCTGTCTGCTGATCTGAGATGGAACAAATACATCGAGTCAGTTGCATCAGCCACCGCAAAGAACGTTGGTTCTCTGTGCCGAGCCAGGAAATTTTTCTCC
>OZ038476.1:50508023-50523023 GCA_964036315.1 Acanthosepion esculentum | reverse complement strand
CAACTAGAAATGAATATAAATACAATGTATCTAAATACAAATTTTAGTCATATCAAAATAGATCATTCAGTCTTAAGTAAATCAACAATGTTTTGTGGCGATTTTTAATATAAACTTGAGATTTTTCTTTTTAAAAAGTTGAATAATTTTAACACCTTGAACATTATGGACAAAAATATTGAATTTTATATAGTGACTAGCAGCATGGTCCGGCGTTGCCCGTCCTTGATTCAAAAACCGTACGACTCATACAGCAATCGCTATCACTTGACTTAAAATATTTTTGCCCTTCCTTGCCGTGCTGATGTTGCTACATGACTTACTTCTTGCCTTTCTCACACTGCGAATGTTTTCTAAGCTCTATACTAAACATTAAATCTGTTACGAAAAAAGAATAAAATAAACACAAAACGATCAGCCTTAAAAAAGGACACGTAACTGAAAAACCGAATGAAAAAAGAATGTTAACAACAAATTCTTTTTCATACCCAACCCAGTTCTGCGGAATCGAAATCAACTTGGAGTTTAAACAAGCGAATGAGCCAATTGGAGTAAAGTGCCATGCAGATTTAAATTTTTCCCACTTGTGACGAATGCAGCTATCGATTTTTTTTTGCCTGCTAGCATGCTAGTTAACATTCGTGTCAGTCAGCTGTTGGCTCTCACGCAGGCCAATAGAATCTTCCTGCCTATTCGTGGCAGCCAGCTATAGGCTCTCACTCTGGCCAGTAGAAAATGGCCGCAAACTACATGAAAACTGCCGTAGAAGCATGAAAAATCTATTATTTCCACTATCGATTTTAGTTGGGAAATGCAAAGTCGGACTTGGCCTTCTCACCTTGGAGCATGTGCATGTAAATTTTGGTGCAAATCCGTCGAAAATTGCGGCCGTGCATTCGTTACACAAACACACACATCCTACCTTTTATAGATAGAGATTTTTGAGAGTTAGCATGAGCAAAATCAATTGACGGATTTGAACGATAAGAAAAAAAAAGCCCAGAACATCGAAAATTGTTCTTCCTTTAATAGACAGATATGCTTAGTTTAATTTGTAACGTATGTATATGTAGGTAGAAAAAAGCAAATGTTGATAAGCTAGCGAGGGTTACAAAATACTGCTTGCCCTCCATCACCAGCCGAGGAGTTCGGGTGTAGTACGCTCCGGCTCTGCCTTTGAAATGTACAGATAGTTAATGATTCTGAATGATTCGATATATCACTTGCTGGGTCTGCTGCTAGGAAAGTTGGTTCACTGTGTCGTAGTAGAAATTTTTTCACTCCAAAATCTATCTTACATATTTGTAAGTCTACCAGTCGTTCATGCTTTGAATATTGCTGTCATATATGGTCCGGTGCTCTTGTTATATATTTAGAGATTCTTGATAAAATCCAAAGAAGAATCAGTAATATTATTGGTCCTGACATAGCATCTCAGGTTCAGTCACTTTCCCACCATTAATGTAGCTTCCATGCGGCTTTTCCCTAAATATTTCATGTTAACTGTTCTGATAAACTTACCGCTATTGTATCTAGACTATATGAATTTAAGCGGAGTAACAGATTGGAAACAGGAGCTCATCATTCTGCAGTTGAAATTCTTAGATGCAAGCCACTTAACCACTTGTTTTAGTGGCTTTATTAACTTTCTTGGGGTGAAATGATTAAAGTAATATATATAGAGTTCGAGAAAGACATTTGGATCAATAACACACGAAAAAGAGAATGTCTCATATTGAGAATATTTAACATCGAAAAACATAAGAAAAACATTAATAATTTTTAATAATATGTGGAAATCTCCACCATTTGCATGATGACGGTCGCGAGACAGGAAACACGTGTAGCAAAATTATGGAAAATAAAGCATAATATATTTTAAAAAAAAATACACATTACAACCAGAAACGTTTGTGGTTTCTCTCTTCTTTTTAAGATATGCACTTTTCTCTCGTTAGAACAACTATAACCTCTTCCTTTTATATATATATATATATATATATATATATATATATATATATATATATATATATATATATATATATATATATACTTAAGTCAAGTTAATAGAAATGTTTTAATCCAAAATGATAACTTGGTAAAAGGGTGTTTTCCCTTATCACCACAGTTATTTTAACTACCTTCACTCCTTGGCAATGTTGATTATTTTAAAAAGTGATGATTAAAATTTTAATAAAAACCTAAACATATGAGAGTGAATTTATACATTTTTCAATAACATTTTGAATGACATTTTTTAATAAAGTTGTGAAGAACATTTTCTTGAAATAACATAATCTCGTTGGAACTACTATAACCTCTTCCTTTTATATATATATATATATATATATATATATATATATATATATATATATATATATATGTATATTATTTTAATCATATATATATATATATATATATGTAATACTAATATATGTATATAATAATAATATGTATATATGCAATACTAATATATATATATATATATATATATATATATATATATATATATATATATATATATATATATATATATATATATATGCAATACTCCTCCATCAAAAGAATCGAGTTCTCTCAGCGTGGCGTGTTTATCTAAAAATAAATACGCTTAAATTCGCCTTTATCCCAACGGCGGCTTAGGGGTAGATTCTCCGATTGACGCCAAGTGGAAAGATTATATTGAATCACTTGCTAGGTCTGCTGCTAAGAAATATGGCTCACTGTGTTTGTTAGACAATTTTTCTCTCCAGAATCTCTTACATATTTATAGGTCTATCATTCGATCATGCTTTGAACATTGCTGCCATATATTGTTCGGTGCTCCTGTTATATATTTAGAGAATCTTGATTAAACCCAAGAAAGAATCCGCAATATTATTGTTCCTTACTTGGCACTGTTTCCCTGACAAATACAATCTACAACGGTTTAAGTGTAGCGTCAATCGACATCTCTAGTTGCCTTGATCTATCCACTTCCCTTCTCCACATCCTTTCATTTTCCATTCCTATCTGCTCTCGCTCCGGATCTTTTGTGGCCCCCTTGCCTTGATCGACCCACTGTCTTTCTCTTTCACCACATCCCCTCCTTTGCCACTCCTATCCGCTCTTCCTCCAACCCTTCTTTAACCCCTTGCGTGATAGTGGCCTCCGGCCTTGCTTGGGGTGATACGATTAAAAAAATTAAAAAAAAAAAAAAACTCGGCTTCAGTCAATTTCCCACCACCATAATGTGGTTTCCCTGTGGTTTCTATAAATACTTTCATGTTACTTTCATGCTGAGATGCCAGGTAAGGACCGATAATATTGCATATTCTTCGTCGAATATAGTAAAATCACCAGACCAGATGTGGTAGCAATATTCGATGCACAGACGAATGCCAGACTCCTAAATGCGCAAGTTATATTCTATCGAGACAACTTATCTATTATTCATTTTATACTGCACATAAAACAGAAAACAATATAAGGGCCTACTTGGTGGTTGAGGCAGTTGCTTGTTCTGAACGGTGTTTCTGGTTAAAGTTCGAGCTCGGGGAAAAACACCGAATTTCTAATACAAATTGAAAAAAAGCAAATATAGAAAAAAAAAATCTATATAAAAATAATTAAAGGCGAATAAAATGAATAGAAACAACAAAGCGAAGAAAAACGACGTCGGTCGGTCGGTCGGACAGGCGGTCGGGCTTGCTTCCTTCGAAGTCGGGGAATGATAAAATAGAACGTAACAAAATGAAAACATAGACGAAGCAAAGAGACAAAAACAAACAGAAAACAAAGAGAATAAAGAAAGACGGAAAGAAAGAAAAATACAATGCAAAACAAAAAGGCCAAAGCAGAATTGTCTTCAGATCCCGAAGCATCAATAAGTGGTTCAAACATCAACCAAAGAGAGACTGGCGTTTTTGAACCCTCCATCAAAAAAAAAAAAAAAAAAAGAGAGAGAGAGAGAGAGAGAGAGAGAGAGAGAGAGGGGTGGTAGGAGTAGGTTAGAAATAGGGAAATGAGAAGGAAAGAAAAAGCAAAGATAAAAAGGTAACGAGAAAGTAAGGTAAGAAAAAGTTTCTTTTGTCATCAGTTGCAACTTAATTCAATTCTGATGTTGTGTACTTTTATTGGATCCAACCAATCTCATTTCTTCTTTTTCAGTATTTCCATGTGTTCTTTCTTTCTTTCTTTCTTGCTTTCTTTGCTGATCCTTTTCACTTCGGTTTCTCTCCTAATCTTTCTTTCACATTTTCCTTGTATCTTCTTTCTTTCTTTCTTCTTTCTTTCTTTCTTTCTCTGGTCCTTTTCGCTTCGGTTTCTCTCCTAATCTTTCTTTCAGATTTTTCTTGCACTTTCTTCTTCTTCTTCTTCTTCTTCTTCTTCTTCTTCTTCTTCTTCTTCTTCTTCTTCTTCTTCTTTCTTTAATGCATTCGATTTTTCTTTCATTTTTTCCCCCAGAAGACACCTAATTCCGACAATGTTAGCAACTTTCTTGAAGCCTTCCCTTGAAGTGGACCAACTATCCTCCCAACGCCACTGCCTCCGTCACATACCCCTTATTCAGTCATTCCACGAACCCCCATCCAACCAACGAAAAACCTGTCTACTCCTCTTCTTACTCTTCCCCCTCATCGGTTCTCCCCAACTCCATGCCTTTGCTCTCCTTCTACATTTCGCGGCTGGTCGAGGAGAGTCAGCTGGCTGTCAGCCTTGCTCTCTTTTGGCGTGAAACGGCCTCCGGTCCGAGCGAAACACATACAAAAGTCTTCGGCAATGCGATAAACACGCGCTCAGCAAGTTTTGGCAAAGAGGGAGAACTTCAAAGATGATGTTGGGAGAAGACGAAGGCGAAGGAGTAGGAGTAGGAGGAGTAGGAGGAGTAAGAGAAAGCGATCGGAAGGAAGCATTCGCGTGGTTCGGCTTGGAATAAACAGATTAGAGCTGGCGGTACAGAGGCGAGAGGCTGTCAAAGATGTCACTCGGATGTGAGATCAACGCCAAGTTTAGGACAGATACATCAAAGGTGCCGCGTCGCTGTCAGGTCTCCGGAGTTGGTAGTATGATGTTGAGCCAGATAGATAGAAAAATAGTAAGAAACATAGAACCATAATAGATCGATAGAAACACAATGGTAAACGCGTTTATATATATATATATATATATATATGTGTGTGTGTGTGTGTGTGTGTGTGTCTGTGTGTAAGTGTGCGTTTATTCTATAAAGATATAGATACATGATAGAATGATAGGTAACAGGCAAGGATTGCTTGATAGATACGAAATGTATATGTTTAGGTTTGTGAATATATATATATATATATATATATATATATATAGATGTGTGTATTTATGTGTGCATGTGTGTGTCAGTGTGTGTGTATGCCAATACGTTCTTAACCTAATAATGAAAAAAATATTTTAAACAAATACTAATTTTTCAAAATAATTTCCTTCCTTGTCAATGCACTTAATTTGGTTGCTAATATATAACGAAAAATTCAGAAGAAAATTTAGCTTATAACTACGTGTTAGACTACGAAATTAATTGATCTACAATCCTCTCTCTCTCTCTCTCTCTCTCTCTATATATATATATATATATATATATATATATATATATATATATATATTTATATCAAATGCAAGAGACAGAGAGAGAGAGAGAGTATTTGATATATATATATATATATATATAGAGAGAGAGAGAGAGAGAGGGTGGAAGAGGGAGAAATAGATGTGAGAGAATCACAAAGTGGGTGATCAGTAAAATATATGGTGTTTGTTGGCATTGCGAACAAACGAATATTTGTACGACTTGAGAAAAATAGATGGGCAGAAGGAGAGCTGAAGATGGAAAATGAATGAAAATATAAGGCTTTTAGTTTGTAATAAACGGAATATATATATAAAGTTGGGAAGAGAGAGAGAGAGAGAGAGAGAGAGTGAGTGAGAGAGAGAGCCTGCGTGTGCGCGAGAGAGGGAAAGAGAACTGGAACGAAAGAGAATGAGAGAAAAGAGAAGGACAGACAAAAGGAAAGAGAATACTGGAGACGAAGAAAGTGTGGTAAATGGGTGGGAGGAAGGTAGATCCACTACGCGATCAGTTTTAAATTTAGGAAAGAAACCATTTTATCATTTGATTAAACCATTGCGGACTTCTTTTTCACCATTGTCTATAAAGTTTCTTTTCTTTTTTCATATGCCCGTTTCAAACCAATATTTTCAGTGATTACGTTTTTTCTTTCTTTTTCTTTCATAAGTACATTTTTTGTCTTCTTTTGCTTCTTTGTTTGTTTCTATTTAGATGTGCGAAAGAGGATACTCATGTATATATGTATGTATGTATCTATTTATCTATCTATCTATCTATCTGCAATGACTGATATGAAATTATGATGGAATATGTGAAAATCAGTTTAAATTTTCTTATATCATTTTGTTAATATTGTTTCGTTCAATAAAATCATCATCAGAACAACTGAATATATATATATATATATATATATATATATATATATATATATATATATATATGTATGTGTGTGTGTGTGTGTGTATAACAAAAAGACCATCATAAGAACTGAATATAGCGACCTTTTATATTGAATTTTTAATTGCACAGTAGAAAACAGAATTTTAATTAAAAACTATGTACTTTTTCACACACCTGATATATATATATATATATATATATATATATATATATATATATATATATATATATATATATATATATATATATATATGTGTGTGTGTGTGTGTGTGTGTGATACGTTTCCTTTTCGTCTTTATAGTCTTTTTACAGATATATTTTATTTATGGCTGAATTTTTACACACATACCCACTCACACACACGCACATATATATCTATCAAATTTCACATCTAAATGGTTTGACCATTTAAGTACTACACATACTTGAAAATACATTCACCTTAATTACATAAGCAGTAATAAGAACGACTTCAAAAGGTTTATTTATGCCAGTGGTTCCCAGCCGATGTTGGGATATGTCCCACTTTGGTATTTCTAAAATTCTGGTGCCCACCCGTGTAATATTTAATTTTTAGATGCATGCCAATTGCACATGTCCATACATAAACACAAAATATTTGTATGCATGCATACTGTCTATGCATCGTGTGCATTAACAGACATGAACATTAACACTCTCCCTCAGACTCGCTAGAAAACAATTCGCTGTTAATAACTCATTCTCGCATTGCCCCCTTATTCTGTTGGTATAGTAAGCAGAAAGGTGCACTTCCTACGTATACCCCACTAAAATATTACTGTGCCCTGCCGGTGGGGCATGACCCACATTGGGAATCATTGGTTTATACCCTTTACCCAACAGTTGCAAGTTTTGTTGACTGATATGCTTTTTAGGGTTTATCAATATCTTGTCTGTTATTAAACCCCGAAAGATTTTGGATAGTAGGGATTTTTTTTTGCGAGTGAATATTGAATTAACAATTACTTTGTGTATTTTTTCCCAGATCCAAGTCGTAATATTTAACCCATAGCTGTTGGGAGGAGATGGATTCATACGTTTCGCATGCGCGTAAGTGAATGCATCGAACACAACTGGAATTTGAAATCGGCTCTTCAGTTTGCCATTCCGAACCGTTATCCACTACATACTCACATATCCACGGTCCGAAAAGGAAATTAGCCGTCGCAAGACATATATCCATTCCAGTTTCATTCAAAATTGTTTTGCCTGTGCGCATGTCTATTATAATTTGATATGGCTGTAAAAAAAAAGAAAAAAAGAAAAGAAAAAAAGAAAAGAAAAAAAGAAAAGAAAAAAAGAAAAGAATATCAATAAAACATAAGATATTTATATATATATTTTTACCGTATAATTTCTAAAAGGTTTAACAAAATCTTACAATTATCTGATTTTTTTTTTTTTTAGCGTTTAAAAATTAACCAATTTTGTCTTCAATTTTGATTTAATTGCTCAGCCCAGGGTACGGGTTGTCCAGTCCGTGCGAGAGGAATGCATTATTCCAATGGATAAATCGAAATCGCTCAAAACTGTGTGTGTATGCATATATGTATGTGCCCGAGTATACATTAAATGGTACAAGTCACGCAGATATATGCATATATATATATTAGATACGCACATGCAAAGTCACACGCAGACTGTGTAGGGCAGACAGAGAATTAGCTCTTCTTTTATAAAACCTATTACTTCATTTGACTGTGGAGAAGACAGCATGGTGTTATCCGTTGTTAAATAAATTTAATGGCTAATAAATTCCAATGTTGTCGAAAATGTCACTTTGTTTTTTGTGTTTTTTTCCTCTGTAACTAGTAAATAACAGATATAGATTTTCTTCATCTTTATGAACGAATAACGAATCTATTGATATTTAAAGTCCATGTTTTAGGGCAAGCTGGGGTGCCTGCCAGTCTATCTTGGGTGGCAGCCAATCTAGAGAAAAGAATACTTTGAACTAAAAAAAAAAAAAAAAAAATAATAATAAAAGAGATGTAAACAGGAAACCACTCCAATATGAGTCCCAAGAATTCATGGCAATTCGCAGATAATAAAGAAATGGAAATTGCATAAATATTTACGTTGCACAAGAATTTGTAGGAGGAACCAATCTTATGAGGGGAACGCATTATCAGTTCCTGCCGGAGAGCCCATTTTCTTTGTTAAGATTTCTAGAATACGCAGGTCGATAGATATAACACACACTGTATAAAGTAAAAATAAAAAATGAAGCGTCTATTTCAAATAAGAATATCCACTATAATAACATTTGAAGTAATAAAACTGGCGGATTAATTATAAATCCATTAATTCTTCTTATATATATATATATATATATATATATATATGTATTATGCACTGTTACATTAGAATATTTAAATATCCACTACAAAATTATACATTTCGTTTCGACGTCTAGGGAGAGACGTTAACTTTAACGTTGAAACAAAATGTACAATTTTGTAGTAGATATTTGCAAGTAACAGTGCCTAATAAATAAATATTTATTGCTCTACTTTTGTATTGAGCCCTGTTTTACATTAATGTCTTGAATGTTGAAATTTTATCCTTCGTTCTTTTACATTTGTATATATATATATATATATATATATATATATATATATATATATAGTTTACGAAAAACTAGGTAATCCGTATGGGTAGACCCAAGGAGGATAAAATCCAGAGAGCTCAATGTAAATCAGAGCTAATAATTTAAATAAAAATAAAAACAGACCACTTTATGTTCCATGTAATAAATTATTTCACCACAGCCATTTTAAAGGGCCGCGGATCATCAGACTTTACTTCCAAAGGTTGAAACGATTTTTACTTTATTTGTGGGGTTAAGCCACCCTCCAACAAACCCCAATAATGCTTTGACAGTGCCGTTTGTTTTTTTTTAAATTTATCTTTGAAGGACTGCCGATGTTTTTTTTACTTTATTTGTGGGGTTAAACGTAAAGTCTGATGATCCGCGGTCCTTTAAAAGGGCTGTGGTGAAATAATTTATTACATGGAACCTTAAAGTGGTCTGTTTTTATTTTTATTTAAGATATATATATATATATATATATATATATATATATATATATATATATATATATAATATAACAGAATAAATCCTACATATATAAGAATAAATTATAACTAGAGACTACCCTGAAGATCCGTTTAGGTGAAACCTAGGTAGGTTTGCCTGGGTCATTAGGATTTATTCTTATTTACCGCTCTACTTAGCCTGTTGAGCCCTCTACGTTTTCGTCGTCTTTATACTCGCAACTCGATTTATGATTTATCTTCAAATTTGGGCAATGCGGATGAGGCATTTATTCTGTTAAGGTCTTAGATCATCTTAGCTAGATGTGACAAATGTTGGACGCCACCTGCAGGAGGTGCTACAGTAATACTTCGGTGGACTTTCACATGACCTTTTAGTCAACCAACTGAGGCACATTCTTTTCCACACTAACTTAAATGTAGAAATTCCATATAACGCGTAATGAATGTCTGTGTGGGGTGTTTGATTATTTTTTTTAAGGTCCGTAGTACTTAGACGGACTTAAACATTCGACCAAACCCTGTGCCAAGATTCCCAGGGAGATGAACACCAACACTCTTACGAACCTCTCATTCGCGTTTTCCACGAGCAACACGTTTCTGTTAAAAGTCTCTTACAAATGCTCTCCCGCAGGATGAATACAGATGCCCAACCCTCAGTTTCCAGTCTCGACAGACTTCAAAAGCGTTTGCGCAGTCTTTTGTTTGATGAATTGCATCTCACCCTACAACCCCTAGTTCCAAAAGTCCAGACAGTCATTGCTAGGACCAGGCATGAGTTAACTCATCCTCATTCCATTCATATACAATTAGTGAGGGGGAAGTTCCATTCAGACATCTTGAGTACTTTCTTGATAAAAAAAAATGCTGCTAATCTTAAAGTACGTTAAATTATAGTAATTTTTACATATTTTCAGAGGTGTCATCGTTTTTTATATCAATATATACATCTATATATATTGTTATATACCGTTCCTATGAACACTAATGAGTATGTCTCAATCCTCATAAATACGTTGGACACTATTGTAAGTGGCAGTAATATGCTAAGTAGTGCACCACTAGCAGTGGTTTACCTACTTCACGCCGCTGGCGAGTATTGTATTGTGTTGATGTTATAAAGATTACCATTTCATTTCCAACTTCCGTTTTGGTTATTCCTCATTCAGTAACCATTTCTTGGTTACAACATCTCTCTCTCTCTTTCTCTCTCTCTCTCTCTCTCTCTCTCTCTATATATATATATATATATATATATATATATATATATATATATGTATACACACACACACACACACACACACACATATATATATATATAGTATTGTTGAATATTGAATATCTATCTATCTATCTATCTATCTATCTATCTATCTATCTATTAGTTTATTCATGCCTTTGTTCATATATATCTATTTCAGTCTGTTCATATCTATCTGAATGTATATATATATATATATATATATATATATATATATATAAGTATCGCGCATATATAATATATAAATAATATGTATAGAAATTACACACACACACACATACACACACATACACACACATACACACACACACGCGCGAGTGCATATATATATATTATACATATATATATATAATCATTCAGATATATAAAAATATGTTAGTGTATATAGTACTGTAGATATATATTTTACCTACCTAACTACCTATATGCAGAGATTTTCTTGAGTTGTAGACATCGCTGATCGGATTTCTGTCCACCTAACGTTTGACCATAATGGCGAGCGGGTTAAGAACGTTGCGCACAGCGGTTGTTGGCGAGGCGTCGGCCATGTTCTGAGTGTCACATTATGTGACCGGATTAACTGTACACTAGCCGCTCACAAATGTCCACATTTATACATCTTATTCTTCTTATTCTCACTGTTCATCTTTATCTTTTGCCAACCATGGGGCGGAGACGGGAAGATGGCCGGGAGGGATGAACACAGGGGAGGATGTACGACAAGCGATCCGTTTCCACCCTTCCCCGTCTACAACGGCACATTTCTATTTCGCGCGCTTTCGCTTCGCCTGTGCCGACACGTGACGGAAACGCATTACATATGTCTTCGATTTTGTTAGCGCTTAGTGATGTGGTGGAGCGTGGAAAGACGAGGATGTTTTAAAGCGACCATTTCTAAGATTTTCTCCTGAGAAGTTTCTTCTGTGAATGTGGGCCACTTAAGGAATTGGTTTTATCCGTTTTTACTTACTTTATTTTCTTTCTTACTTACCTTGCGTCCGGATCACTGTCTTTCCATTCTTACTTTACGGAGAGATAGCGCCTATTTAATAAAGCCATCGGCGTATGTCCCTCAGTCTCTTCTTATGTATCTGTTAATATACGTCTGCGCATCACTCACTCATATCTATCTATCTATCTATCTATCTATCTATCTATCTATCTATCTATCTATCAACCCACTACCCAAAATCTGTTCAAATATCAAATGTCAGAAGTTTTTAGGTGGGGACATTTTCAGCCGCCCCTTATCTGTTTGTATCTCTTATATATATATATATATATATATATATATATATATATATATATATATATATATATATATATATATATATACCCAACCACACGGCGAGTTCGATTTCCAGTCGAATCCATGACATTCACATTTTTTTCTTTTCATTAGATTTAAATTAAAAAAAAAACTGTCCAAATGTTTTATTTTCCCGAGCGCTTTCTGCTATACATAATTTTATTAATGAATGCCATTTTAGATATAAAATAAGCGTTATAAAAAATTCCCTCAAGAGAGCACTCGATAATTCATCTTTTTTTCCTTAAATAACTCAATATTGTGAAACAGACGTTAATTAACAACAGTTTTATATGTGCATAATTTCACATATAATCATATAATTTTTTTCTTTTCAACAGATAAATTTTAAAATAAATTTTATTTTTCCGAGCGCTTTCGGCTATACATTTAGCCATTTTCAAGGATCAAATATGTTTTAACTGTAAGTATATTAAACTGGAAATGGTTTGTTGTATATATGTATTTAGTGTTAACTGGAAATGGTTTGTTGTATATATGTATTTAGCATTGTAGAATGCTTTATTTTCAAAACGCACTCAACATATTGTGTCCATGTTAAAAAAAAAAAAAATAATTCACCTCTTAGATCAAAATTAAATAGAACAAATATTATTTACGAATTTAAATGTCCATTAAGGAATTGTGTTCCTGATAAGTCAAAATTCGTAAACATTTATATTGGCCACACAACAACATGCTTAACAAGAAGACTCACACTACACTTTTATGACCATAGCTCAATTAGGTTTCATTTAAATACTCATGGATACCTACCGGGCCCTATTTGCAACATACTTGTTGACAATACCAATATAATAGATCGTCTACATGTAAAAAAGGCTAAAATTAATGGAAGTCGTATTAATAAAAATAAAAAACAACAACACTCAATAATATCAAATATGAACATGGTGGAGCCGGCGATGTTGGAGAAGAATGTATAGGCTGGGTAAATGAGCACGGTAGAAAACTACAACATGGTGCAGAGTCCTGTTATCAGACATAGGGTATTCTAGCAACCACCATCTTGACACAGGACATCACTACTTCTTAAGGTCAACACCGAGTCGTGACAGTCTGTTTTATACTTGAACGTGTTCAAGTATGAGACTGATTGTCGGCACTAGGTGTTGACCCTAGTGTCCAATCATATATATATATATATATATATATATATATATATATATATATATATATATATATATATATATAATGGATAGCGGCAATCAGAGAGCCGATTTCGTATTTCAGTCAAACCCATTATATTCCCTTACGTGCTAATACCCTTGGGGATGGTATGAATGATCTTCTTCTCCACGCCCACAATCTATGGGTAATTAGCAGGACAGACTGGGTTGTATAGTCTTGCATGCCAACTGCTCTGGGAGAAGGACAACTCTGAATTCAAAATCTACGTAAAGTCGTATGGGGACCTTGTGGTCACCAGGTCTCTGTATTCGGCTCCACAAATAGTGTGGTTGATTCTGCAAAAAAAAACATCACCACTTTAATCAAATTATATGTGCAGGTTGTCTGGCTGACGGTTCCTAGGAACTGAGGTGCCTGACCCTGATAAGTCGTAAAAAGGGTTTCCTATATAATTAAAACCAGCACTCTATGTGCGAAATCTTATATATATATATATATATATATATATATATATATATATATAATCGCTCTTAAACACATATATACACACACTATCACACACTTCTTGGTCTTTTGAACAGGAGCAGATATTTATACTTTGTTTTTTTTTGTTCAGGATTGACTTTCACTTGTAGCTCTTTTCGTATTAATGGCATTGTCTCCTTGCTTGTGTTGATTGATTACATATATATATATATATATGTATATATATATATATATATATATATATATATATATATATATAAACATTAAATCAAATATCGTTATTAATAGGAGATCCTATACTGATAAGTGTATAAAACAAAGTGTGTTTAATTTCAGTTTGACGACACCATTGACTGACTTTTTAATTTCAGTATACTAAAAACGCCGAAATTTTCCAAACACATCTTGATAAACAAAATGGTATCTCACAAATATTGATAACGACTGTAGAGACAGTCGAAAATTTTCGAATGTATAAAAATGACTTTCGACAGTTTAACATTTGTACTCTTGACGTAGAACGCCGACTTTGGAAACTGGAAAAGAAAACTATTAAGAAGGTTAGACAGGCATAATATTTGCACACAAACACACACACACACACACACACACACACACACACACACACACACACACACACACACACACACATATATATATATATATATATATATATATATATATATATATGAAGTACAGGTAATCGATCCTTTGGTATATAATCCGGGTGAATGCTATTAATATTAGTTATTAAAACTGATCCACAGATAGCTTGATGATATATTTATTATAACAGAGCATATGTATATGTATATCACACCAAAATACCTAGAAAGAAAAACCACGAAATAGACTATCCTCGCTGTTGAGGTAATTTTTTTTTGTTGTAAAACTCACACACACACACACACACACACACACACACACACACACATATATATATATATATATATATATATATATATATATGTATGTATACTCAAATATGAGTATCCTAAAAATAACGTTTAAGTAATAAAAATCTGTCGGATTAATAAATAAAAAACTCATTAAAAAGGACTGACAAGGTATTTCGACTAAACTTTGTATTTAATTTTTTGTGTTCGTATATGATATTTTCTTTCTGGACATAAAATGTATAAAACTGTGCTGCATATCCGAACGCTTTCGGCTATTTTTTTTTACCATTATCGAGGATGATTTTTAATTTTTTTTAAATTTTAACTGAATATA
>OZ038476.1:50500523-50503023 GCA_964036315.1 Acanthosepion esculentum | reverse complement strand
TGTAAAACTTGCCCAATTTATTATTGTTCGTTACGAGCACCTTCGTTTAAATAATATATTGCATATATGCATACATACATACATACATACATACATACATACACACACACACACACACACACACACACACACATATATATATATATATATATATATATATATATATATATATATATATATATATGAAGACTAGTTAAGTTCAATAGAAGTAAAGAGATTCTTCAATCGCCCGGTTCACATGCCTCCCCGGTTTTTGAAACGGGAATAAAGATTTATCCCTTTTTTCCTGGTTTGATTTGGATCCCCGTTTCCTTCTAAAACTTTTCCTTCTCTTACACTTCTAGTAACCCCTTAGTTGGTTGGGATAAAGCGATTAATATATATATATATATATATATATATATATATATATATATATATATATATATATATATATATATAACTCAAGAAGAAACCTTAATGATCCATTTCGGTTATAATTTATTTCGTGAATATTTTTATATTCGTCTCTTCAGACAGAAGGTTCTTATCATTCTCTGTAGTTTACATTGAGCTACCTTTGGATTAAGGTACGACTTTGGACCTTGGAATTATCCCTACCATTCACAAATTGGTATTATATATAAACAAAGCCTTCACCACTATAATCAAATCCTGTGTGGCTGTCGGGCTTTCAGTTTCTGGGAACTGATCTGTCTGACCCTCATACGTTGAGTTCGACGGAAGAGCGATAATATATATATATATATATATATATATATATATATATATATATATATATATATATATATATATATGTAAAGGAATAAATTTGGATGAGATTCAAACGAAATGGTGAAGAAATAAGACAATCTGAAAAACTTCTATTTTAACATGTTTTGCCGACAAAGAAAAAAAAAAACGAAAAGAAAAAATCTAAGATATATCTGTTTCTATTCTTGCTTCGGACCTAACACTTGCGATGAAGGGCGCAAATAGTTTGGATATATCATCTATAAGAAAAAGAAATATATGTTTAAACCTAATTTCATTGAAAACTAGAACATAAAGTAACACGTAAATGTTTAGGTGCCATTTTGAGAAAATAGATGAAGCAGGTTTAAAATTACAGTTTGGGAGCGAATTCTATTCAGATTATTAATTTGAGAATTTCTAAAGACCTACCAAATCATGCCATGAGTCATGACCTACAACTTACAACGTCAATGTTTACTTTTAAGTCATTGAAAATCTGTTTGAGACGCGCAAATATTTTTACACTAGTGAAGGGGAAACAGCTGTCATTAACCCATTTTTTTATTTTTTTTACCAAAGAAGGCTGATTATGAAAGTCAAACAGAATGAAGTTTACTAAATATTTGTGTTTAGCGTCTCAGTATATCTGTCATTATATGAATGTGTGTGAAAAAGATAGCACCAAATCAAGAGCTCAAGATCCTCAACTTTTATTAGAGTCATTATTCGAAAACGGAAGGAATATGGCCTTCTTTTTGCAATAATGTTTACTCTATATGAGGCGCAACAGTAAATCGTGGTAGAGTGTTAGATGATAAAATTTTTTTAAATTTTTTTACAGTGATGTTCACTCTGTACATGGCCTGGAAGCTACTCAATTTAGAGGTTTACAGTGTAAGATTTTTTTTTTTTTTTAAAATTTCGTATATAATACGTTAAAAACTTCCCTTTCTCTGCCGGTCGCCGATAGCTGAGGGGTAGAATTTGACTGATGTCAAATGATGTCAGTTTCCATCCTGGCTTGAAGCAATCGGACGTCTAGCCACGCTGATGAGCTGTGATACAGCTAAACAGGCTTGTATGCGAATAACTATATATATATATATATATATATATATATATATATATATATATATATATATATATATATATATATATATATAGTTTTAAGGTATGTTGTATGGTTTAAAGTACTCATCTAGGTCAGCGTGTATGTAAATATAATGCCCACTAGCGACAGTCTGTTTCTTGCTTATACGTGGTCCTAAAGCAATATATATATATATATATATATATATATATATATATATATATATATAAATATATATATATATATATATATATATGTATTACATTCATTTACGTGCTAATACCCTTGGGAAAGGTGTGAAGCCTCTTCTCAATCCAGCTATGGGTAAATAGCAGGACAGACTTGGTTCTATAGCCTTGGATGGCAACTGGTCTGGCAGAAGGACAACTCTGAATTCAAAACCTGCGGAGGGTCGTTTGGTGACCCTGTGGCACGGAGTGCACCAGGTCTCTGTAATCTCATGTGCTGTAGTCACTGTCGGTTTCCTGGGAACTGATCTGCTTGACCCTCATACGTCGAATTCGACGGAAGAGTCGAGTATATATATATATATATATATATATATATATATATATATATATATACTAGTTGTAATCTTATAAATATAAGAAATTATACACGTCCGGAAAACCTTCGGTTTCTTGATTTGCAAATAAACAAACCAATACGAAAGGG
>OZ038476.1:50495523-50498023 GCA_964036315.1 Acanthosepion esculentum | reverse complement strand
TGGGTATGAACAGTTATTTGGGTACGTATGCATAGATTTTTACACGTAACTATATATATATACATATATATATATATATATATATATATATATATGCAACTCGCTATATATATATATATATGTGTGTGTGTGTGCGCGTATGTGAGTGTAAGTGTGTATGTGTGTGTGTTTTCTCTCTCTCTCTCTCTCTCTATATATATATATATATATATATATATATATATATATATATATATCATGTTTACCTATCATACTTCTTGTCATATTTGTTGTTGGTGAACTCTGGAACGACAATGCAACGAACATTGTTATCTTGCCGCCGGGGTAAGAAGCGAGCGCTGAAGGAAGAGAAAAACGGCACGTACCATAAAATGCCATTTGCCCTTTGACACCTAAAGAAACCCACTTAAAACAGAAAATAAAACAGTTCGCTTCAAGGAAATGTCACGGAAAGAAAACATTAAAATAAACATTATCTATCTATATATCTAACTATCTATTTATCTATCTATCACAAACTGTTCATATCTATTATTTCGAGTCATTTCATATATTACTCTTTTCTTTCTTTCTTTCTTTCTTCTCTCTCTACATTATATATATATATATATATATATATATATATATATATATATATATATATATATATATACATACGTTTAACGGTCGACCTACTTCCTTGAATTTGACCAATTTACAAAAACCCATTTTTTATTTCAAGGGATCATTGATTGGTCTTTTCAACACTTTCTCGTATATATATATATATATATATATATATATATATATATATATATATATACAATCACTTTAAACGTTATTTTTAGCGGGTACTCGTATTTGAGTAGACGTTCCATTTATTTATTAAACAGTATATTTCATTTGTTTTTCGTTTTCACTCCCAAATTTTCGAGAAATCCTACTAAAGACAAAATTGCAATATATGATTAAATTAAAAAAAAAGGAGCTGCTGCTGCTATTAACGCATCCCCGCTCATCAATTACGAATTGAGCCCTCTTGGCTACTAGCGTTTGTATACATCTCGTATGTAATACGTTAAACACGTCTTTGTCGCGCGCCGATAGCTTAGGGGTAGAATCTCTGACTGATGTCAAATCGGTCGAGTTTCGATCCCGGCTTGAAGCAATCAGACGTCTAGCCACTCTGATGAACTGTGATACAGCGAAACAGGCTTGTATGCGAATGACTATATATATACATATTTAAGGTATGCTGTATGGTTTAAATTGCTCATTATCTAGGATAGCGTGCATGTAAATATAATGCCCAGTGGCAACATTCTGTTTCATGCTTAAACGCAATCCCCAAGCCATATGTATAATAGCCACCGAGGTATAGGTTTACATAGTTTCTGGGGATTTGTTAGACCACACAAACATACGCACATATACATATGTATATATAAAATGTATATTTAGGCATTATCTCTCAGTCATTATCAAGAACCAATGTGTTGTAGTTAGAATCCCTTAGTCTACATACTGGTATTCTTTGGAAAGCTGGAATTTTGAAATAGTCTAACGTGACGTCATGTATAACTGTTATTTTCAAGAAAAAGAATGCGATTTATTTATTATTTTTATTATTATTTATTTCATTTATTTAATTATTATTTATATTTTTTAATTTTTTTATTTATTTGTTTTTATTTTGACTACTCTAACCCTAACCCAACATCTTATTTAGCACGTGCCAGTTAAGATCCCTCGAGGGCAGTATGTAAATCTGCATACTTCTAGTTCTGTGTTTGCAGGACCCTTAATAAATAACCCAAAGTGTGCCTAGCCTTTCACCAGGAATCATTTCATAGCAATCAGCAAGGCGTATTCGGATTACAATCTGAGTGTTCTTGAGATCATTTATATTAACTCTAAGCAGGTTTCCCTCTGCAAGTAGAAGGAATAGTTGCTAGGAATTAATGTCACCTGTCTGTTTATGCAACTGATTCTCTGGTAGTATTTTTCCTCCCCTTTTTTAGTTGTGCATATCTTTATGTTTTTTTGCCCTCGATTGACTTTGAAGAGCGCTAACCGGTTAGTCTTAAATTTGTTTCTTCTTCGTTGTCATATTTTCGATTCATCACTTTACAGTGAGTATTTTTTTCATATCCTTAATCTTACTCTCCCTTTTTATTGCATATATGTGTATATATTCATATATGCTTTCAAATGTCCATTTTAAAAATCATAATATCATTTTTCACCAATACAGAATATATATATATATATATATATATATATATATATGTATGTATGTATTTTCTAAGGATCAGTAGATTTCATTTAAAATCTGACGGTATTTCTTATTACTCTAAACGTTATTTTAATGGTTACACATGTTTGAGTAGACATTCCGTTTTTAAAAAAGTGTGAATTACGTCTACCTTCGGATCAGACTGTGGTTTACCCTACAAAGGGTGATGCAGGTTCGGACTCTATTGGAGAGTACATTTTCTTTATTAAGAATGGTCATATAATA
>OZ038476.1:50443023-50490523 GCA_964036315.1 Acanthosepion esculentum | reverse complement strand
AATTAAAATAATAATGGAAACAAAAAAGAAAGGAAAAATTCTTTACGAAATAAAAGCCGAAAAAAAAAAAACGACAAGAAGAATACAAAAGATAAAAAATAAAAGTAGCTAAGAAAAGAGAAATAAATAAATAATGCAATAAAAAAATAATAATAATAATGTATTCCCCGGACAATCGTTAGCGAAACCAAACAATTTACTCTGAAGCCATAATGGCGGCTGTTAGATCGTCGACAGCGACGGCACAATGGTGGTATCGGTGGGACGACAGCAGACGATACTTTCTACCACGCTTTGCACTATTTCCTGCCAGTTGCCTGACAAACGAACGAATCTTTTGCAAAAACTGGTCATTTATAAATATATACAAATATACATAAAAAAGTTAAGGGTTTGTTTTTCTTTACATTTTTTTCTCTTCTCTTTTTGAATGTCGTCTTCGATCACCAGTCGGATGTAACAACGGAAGGATGGATGGAAGGCAAATGTTGATTGGTCGCGACCTTCTCGCAGTGCCCCGACGCCATGTTCTCTGTTGTCTGCCGACACAGCAGCGACCTCTGCTGGCAAACTGGGATTTCCTCAGCGATCTTATCGTCCTTTTCGCACGGTTTTTCTTCTTCCGGGTCTCGCTTCATCATTCGTTTATATAAATTTTAGCAATTTTTATTGTCTTTGCAAAGCAAAAAAAAAAAAAGCATCTGATTTTTAAATCGGTTTTCCAATCTTCAAAAACAATAATAAAAAAGAACAAAATCCTAAGGCAACAAGCCTATAAAAGTAAAGAAACATCCATGATTTACTTTTGTAAGTACATTTTTAAGTGCATTTTTAATATATTACTACAACAACTACTTTTGCTACTACTACTACTATTATTATTATTATTATTATTATTAATAATAATAATAATAATAATAAAGTAGATGTAATTATAAATATAATAATAACATAATATAAATTATAATACAATATAATATTTTAATAAAGGGATGGCAGAACTTGCTTAATATAAGAGTCACATACAATGAAGTTTAGATGTTTGAACGCCGCAAGACAGGAACAAAATTTTGTTACAAAAGTTTTATATAAATATTAAGAAATGCATGTATGCAATGATATTTATTCATGCATGCAGTTTTTTTAAATTGTATTTTGTTTGGTTTGGTTTGGTTTGTTTTACGGCATATCAACCTCAATGGGTTATTTAATGCCGACAAAATTTTTATTGCCGCTAATATTTTGTTTTGTCAAAAATCTATTTCTGGTAATATTTTTTCCTTCAAAAATCTATTTCTGGTAATATTTTTTCCTTCAAAAATGTATTGCTGGTAATATTTTTTTCCAAAAAGTATTACTGGTAATATTTTTTCCACAAAAATGTATAGCTGGTAATTTTTCAAAAACATATTATTGGAAATAATTTTTTTCCAAAAATGTATTGTTGGTAATAGTTTTTCTTCAAAAATTTATTGCTGGTAATAACCTTTTACAAAGTATTTCTGGTACCAAAACCCATTTTTACACTTTCATAGTGGTTTTACCCCAGTTTCGGGGTTAACTATTAGCACAGGTGCTACCACCCCGGGTCAGGGTGAACCTGGGAAGACCAACAATTAAAAGTTGGTTCCACGTTCCTCAAAATCTCCTGCTCAGAGGCCTTGCTGCTGGATGTAGTTTATCGTCTTACCCAGGACGCGGATGTAGTTTATCATCACACACACACACACACACACACACACACACACACACACACACACATATATATATATATATATATAATATTTTCGAAATTTTGACTGATAATTATTTTAACTATATTGAACGTATTTAATACGGTAATGAATTACGGGAACTTCAAAGAAAAATTTAAGAATTTGCATTTCAGTAACATTATATATATATATATATATATATATATATATATATATATATATATATATATAAAATTATATATATACATGACGTGAGTGCGGTTCCTTGAACCACGACCCCAGTCTTCTGGCATTCCTCTGTAACCCTTGCTCACCGGAAAATCCCTCTTCCTCCCACCATTCCTTCCCTCAGCACTAAAGAACAACGCCTCACTCAGCTCTAGCATTAAAATTAGGATTTAAATTCTTAAATAATTTTTATTAACCACGAATATTAAACAATATTTTAATCCAATGGGGTCTCAATTCATACCCAGTAAATAATTATAAAGCTTGAAATTTTTCTTATTTACCTTTATTATATTAAAAGAAGGAAGTTCAGCCAACATATTTCCACGATATTTAAAGGTCAAATAGCCGTATGTGGCTCTCAAGCTGCGGTTTGCTCACCCCTGTTATATAATATATTATAATAAAAAGTATTAAGAATAATAATATAATAACTTTCTGACTCCGGACAGAGAGGATCCCCAGACGATGCTATGACGAGGGGCAGAGTCTCGTCTCAGGAAACAGCTACCCGACCCCGTTTTGTCTACGGGGATTTTTGAACGAGCCTACGGGGATTTTTGGACGAGCCTTTTTGGACGAGCCTACGGGTTCGGATACCCCAGATTAAATTCGATCTTGTGCCATATCTGACCGCGTGGGGCGGTTGGTAGATATTTTGCAGTTGGAGATTTGTCGCCAGCTGTGCTGGGCAAACTCTCTGCCTCCGATCAGAGAGGATTTCCAGACGAGTATATGTCGAAGGGCAGAGTATCGGGAAACAGCTACCTGTTGTGGCCTCTAACAAGGCCACAAATAAAGACACAAACAGAGGAAGTGAGTTAACCAAAAATATTAACAGAAACAGTAATATAAACATATACAAACGAGAGTGTTACAGCAAGAATGTTCGGTCTGATTGCCAGAGCTGACTACTGGAATCTTCCATCTCCAAAAGGCAGTACCTGTTCCTATTTATATCTGGGAGAGTCCATGCGTGCGTGGGTAAATTACCATAACACTACCCAACACCGTTTTATACGGGGTCTCCGGGGAATTTTTGGCCGAGCCTACAGGCTTGGATACTCCACACTAAATTCGGCCTTGTGTCACATCTGACCGCATGGGACGGTTGGTAGATATACTGCAGTTGGAAATACGTTTCCAGCTGTGCTGGTCAAACTCTCTGCCCCCGGGCAGAGAGGATCTCCAGACGACGCTATGTCGAAGGGCAGAATCTCGTCTCGGGAAACAGCTACTCCACCTTGATATCCTGCAGTTAGAGATTCATTGTGGAATTCACTTGACTCACTTCTGCTAGTTTACTACTACTTCTACGCACCGCTGGCGAATCTTCTATGTGTTGTTCTTGTCCTAAGTATTATCGTTCATTACCAACCTTCGAGTGTTTATTCTATTCATTAACCTTCCCTAGGTTACAACAATAATATAAATTATTATAAATGATAATAAATAAAAATAATAAAAGTCACAGAGTAATACATAATAACATAATAAACAATAACAAATAAATACATTTTTAAAATAATTTATTTTAATAAATTACAAATTATTATTAATTTTTTCACGTTTTTACTTCTATCTTATGTAATGGCTTTTATCACAAAGCTCAGATTATTTTTTAAGTTCTAGAACCGTTAAATAAGCTGTATAAAAAACACAACAGTAGCCTCCAATGAGATTTTTTTTATTTCCTATTCATCTTGTTTGCTTAATGGTCGTAGAGGGTAAGCACGGTCTGAGTAGTGAAATAAGAATCGCTTAAAATAATGTGTAGGAAAATGAAATCAAACGTTACTGAAAGAAAGGCTAAACCGAATAATTTTGGACAGATTTTTATTTATCTTTTAATTCTTCTTCGTTGAAGAATATTGGCCGTTGAAAGAAAACATGTAATAATTGAAAAAGAAAAACTAATAATATCAAATTTATATATAAATATAAGTAACATGAAAAAAAAAAAATATATATTAATAATTAAATATTTAATATCTAAACCAACGATTTAAAAAATAAAAAATAAAATTACTGATACTTATTTTATAAACTTTAACCTTAGAACACTAACCATGGGTATATAGTACCCAGCGCTAATTTTCCTATTTTTAATTACAATTTTCAGTACCTGATTTTCTTACCTAAATAATATGTTTTTCAGTTCCTAGTAATGTTAACTCAAAGTACAAGGTTTGAAGTGCCTGCATGTAAAATATTTCAAATAAAGATTTATATTTAATATTTTTTTTGATATTTTCAAAATCGGGTATGATATACCCATGGTTAGTAGTGGTGTAACTTTAATTGATGGTTAGTGTTCTAGGGTTAATTTATAGATTATTTTATTCAGGTGATCCCGTTCTTTTTAAACTATCAGGTTGGAACAAAAGTTCTGTATGTTTTTTGAGTTGAAAATGTTGAATAAATATTATTGAAGTATTACCGCGTTGTGTTGTTTAGTAATAGTACTATGAATAATTTATATCTTTTTTCTTTCAGATTATGAGAATAATATTCCTAATATACTTTGGAATTAACCCCTATGTTCGTTCCAACTAAAGGACATAGAAATAGTGTATTTTATGAGTTTTATAAAGACTTTAACGCAAGTACAGCAGCAAAATCCATCCAGTAAGCTTATGGGAGTGGATGCATTGAGTGGAAGAAGATGTCGGAGGTGATTTTCCTGTTTCAAAACTGAAACTTTTAGTCTGCAGGACGAACCAATGAAACGTCGTCTAAAAGGACTCGATTCAGAGGATTTGGAAACTGCAGTTACAGCAAATCCTGCCACCACGGCTAGGGAACTCGGTGATAAATTTAATGTTAGTCCTACGATAATCCTACACGAATAGAAAATGATTAGAAAGGTTTCAGTTGTTGGAAAATGGATTACGCACGACCTACCACCAGAGAATCACTAACAATGTGTCGACTGTTGCTAGCCATTGCTTACACGACAATTTTAAGTGTCCTTTCTTTGGACAGGCTTATTAATCGTGATGAGAAATGGACCCTTTACCATAATGTTAAGCGCCGTTGTCAGTGGATCAGTCGAAGAAACTAATCTTTCAGCAACCGATAGGAGAACTTCAGCCAAATACGATCATGTTGAGTTAATCAACAGAAATGGAGAAATCCTCCATCACGATAATGCTCGTCATCACACTGAACGATTGAGGAGCTCGATTGGGAAAAATTACTTCACCCTCCACATTCTTCCGAACTTGTTCGATCCGATCTGATTGTCACTTGTTTAGTGGTTTGCAGATCCATTTGGATGGCCTATGGTTGACATCAAGAGAAGAGGTTAAACATGAGTTGGTCTCGTATTTTACATCAAAAGCTAGATAATTTTATAAACGTGACACATATAAACTTGTTGACAGATGGAACGAGGTTATAAGAAGCAATGGAAGTTATATTGATGATGAACTATTTCTATAAGTATTAGTATCTTCATTTGTAATATACACGATAAAATCGAACAGCTCGACTTAATATAAATGTGACCTAATTACTTTGATTGCATCAGAAATCCGTCATAGTATCTTCATTTGTAATATACACGATAAACTCGGACAGATCAACGTAATATGAGACCTAATGACATTTATTGCATCAGAAATCCGTCATAGTATCTTCATTTGTAATATACACGATAAACTCGGACAGATCAACGTAATATGAGACCTAATGACATTTATTGCATCAGAAATCCGTCATAGTATCTTCATTTGTAATATACACGATAAACTCGGACAGATCAACGTAATATGAGACCTAATGACATTTATTGCATCAGAAATCCGTCATAGTATATTCATTTGTAATATACACGATAAAATCGAACAGATCAATCTAATATAATTACCTAATTACTTTGATTGCATCAGAAATCCGTTATAGTATCAGCTGCCCAAATCAAGATGAAGCCAACTCAGAAAGTTCTATTGTGAAAATGGCAAAGTGCATTGTATAACTTCATAAAATATAATAGCAAAAAGACACTTTGCGTATATGACACTCGACACACTCAGTCTTGTTGAATTCATCATCAGAATTATCATCATCATCATCTGTTCCATGATCGGGTGTAGTCGTAGGGTCGCTGCGTAACTGACCAGTTCTCTTCACTTATCTGAGTTGAAAGCCAGAGTAGTATTCATGTGCAGCGTGCTTTAGGGTTTCCTATAGGTATGGTTTTTAATCCTGCTGGGCGCCTAGCCATCCACTTCACCGGAAAAGTCTGGTATGGGAACCGGTTTAGTCCCCGATGACACAAACACACGACAGTTAAAATTCACAATAAATTAACAATGAACTGGGTATAAGATATATTAAAATAGCTTTCATCTTCCGTAGAAAATTTTATAAAAATAACTTTTTTTTGCATTAGACAATGCAATATCAACCTTAAGATTGCTAGCATATATGGAACAGACAGTAGCGGAAGTAGAGAATTATGTGACTGAAAAGTTCTTGCAATTCTGTTTCGTTTAGTTAACTTAATCATAACTCTTGTTTTACAGCGTTAGTTGATGTAAGAGGTGTGGAATAATTCATTGCAGGATGATATTCGTATGAACATGAGAATACTGGTCTGTATTAACGTTTAAAGAACATATACATAGTATGAATATGAATATGAATATAATATGCATATATCAATGAATATATTAATATATTGATTAATATATTAATATATATATATATATATATATATATATATATATATATATATATATATATATATATATAAATTTATGGGGTGTATAATCCAAGTGGGTCCTAGTAATATAGAAATATTAAAATTGATTCACAAAAAGAGAACTCGATCTATTTTATTTATACAGAGCAATATAAAGAATAATAAAAACATATTTTATCTCATGTTTTTACATATCAGGGTTGATAAGACAGACGACCACTTTTATCGTCTGCCGAAATAGCTTATACCCCACATAAGGTAAAAAGAATTCTTTTTTATTATTCATATATATATATATATATATATATATATATATATATATATATATATATATATATAGGTAAGCATATTTGGTTTGTCTTGGTAATTTAGACTGAGCAATGTATCGGTCGCTGTCACTCTTTTGAACTTTTCTTCTATCTCTATGTTGCGAAAGAATTGATTTTTTTTTCTATCGTTTTTTCTCTTGGCTTTTTTTTTTATTGGTTATTGCTTTTTCTTTTTATTAGTCTTTCTTTGCTCTTCTGACGCATATATATCTACACATAGAGTCTTCTAGAAGCCACCATCTTCACCAAGGGCATTACTACCTCCTCAAGGCACTTGATGTAGTCCTCCGTGTTGAGGCGTGCAATAACAAGTTTGGGAGTTATTTTATTATCAGAATGGCCAGATTAAGTTTTCCGAGCTGCTGTACCTTCGTACTCAGCATTAGATTCATCCAACTCTTTCCGAATCCTCTGCACTCTCTTCAGATTGACTACCAAACACTCTGAAATAGTCGTATTGGAGCTTCCGGTGTGAATGCCAAGCAGTACAGCATAACTTTTCCAAATTTCTGGCAGAGTGAATTAAGCCATGGTGTTTTTTTTCTCTCAGATACTGCCCAGCTGATCTTACTATACTGTACAGTCGACAAAATCAAAAACAAACAACACGCACGCGCAAAATTAAAAATGGCAACAAATTCCCCATCGCACCCTATATATATATATATATATATATATATATATATATATATATATATATATATATATATATATGTTTGTGTGTGTGTGTACATGTGTGGAGAGAGAGCGAAAAGTTTTTAATATATATATATATATGTGTGTGTGTGTGTGTCTGTGGGGGGTATCTGTGTGTGTGTGTGTGTGTGTGTGTGTGTGTGTGTGTGTGTGTGTGTGTGTGTGTGTGTGTGTACAAGGCACTCGGCCGAGTGGTTAGAACATTAGGACTCCGACCATAACACCTAAGGTCAAAGATATGGCTTTTTAATATCAGTCTGGTGAGACTAGCCAGTGATTACGGCACTGCCAGGAAGTAAATGAAAACGAAATCTGAAGCTTTGTGAAGAGAATTTGGTAGACTAAACAGTTATGAATCAGTTAATGGCTGTACTAGCACGAAGTCATAAGTAATCGTGTCTAAGGGATTGAGTGAACTGGCTTCGTTCAAACTGCTTCAGATCTCTCACAGAAACTGTAATTAAAGTCGACTCTGCAGATAAGCCACTGGTTAGCACTGTGGATCTTGAAGAAACAGAAATGTGCGTGAGCAGGGGTCTGCAAAAGGGATTAGGGATCTTTGTAGATCCCATTGTGTCTATACTTACTAAGTTAATGTATGTTTGAGTGTAAATTACATTTGGTATGAATATATATAACATGAACACACGCACACACAAACATATATATATATATATATATATATATATAATAATTTTTATCGTTCAAAATATATATATATATATATATATATATATATATATATATATGTGTGTGTGTGTGTGTAGGTAATAATCAGCTGGTATATAATCCAAGTGAATCCTATTAATACAATACAAAATATTATATATTAAAACTGATTCACACATAGATGTCAATGTTTTAATTAAACTGAGCAACATACAAAAGAAATTAAGATTACATTTGGTTAATGATCATTTTCACCTTGTAAATTGAAATAAAATTTACATGGATTTTTCAAACCTGAAAATGCTTGTAAATTTTATTTCAATTAAGGTGAAAATGATCATTAACCTAACGTAATCTTAATTCCTATTGTAAGACATACATACATACATATACATACATACATATATATATATATATATATATATATATATATATATATATATATAACACATATTACACACGCACACATCTCAACACTCAGACACACATGTGGTTTATACTGTAACTATATTAAAAGTGCTGATCATACCAAATCATAAACTCTCTTCCTCTGAACAAACACAAATGTGCCTGAGCTTGCGTCTGCAAAGGGGATCGGCTGGGTGTGCTAATATATGAGTGTGCTCTGAAAACGATTAACCAGACATTTTGTATGTATTTGTGTATAATCAGAGTCTGACATTTTTCTGGCAATAAACAATATGCACACACACTCACACGCGCGCACGCACACACACACACACACACACACACACACACACAAACACACACACATATATAAGTGAACAATGAAGTCAACACTCAGAGGCGACAGACTGTTTCATGCTAGATGCAATCATCAGGTCTGGTGATCACTTTTATATTTACATCCCTGATATGGAGCACTTTATACAAATGCTTACGATGACTTACGATTCTAGAAGTGAACGAAAACGTATCAGACATCGGTATTCATGCCTGCAACACACACACACACACACACATATATATATATATATATATATATATATATATATATATGAACGGAATGTCAAAAAGTCTGTTTTTTCCCATGGCACCACTTTTATTTTAACTATCTACACTTTTCGGTAATGCTTGTGCTACAAAAAGCAATGATTAGGATTATAATAAAACCTAAACATATAATGAAATTGAATTTATATATTTTTTCCGTTCTTGGGAATTTACAGCAAAAATATTAAACACAATTTATTAGATTGTTTATTTACAAGATTATTTTTATATTTTCAACATTTTAAAAACAAATACAATTCTATCAAAACTAATGCAATTGGGGATTGTCTTATGCTGAACTAAGTTTTAGAATAAATATGAAACCAATTTTTTATGCATAAGTTTATAAACATTTGCTAAATTATTAAAATATGTTTACCAAGTATAAGGAAATCCTCATTAGTTACCATTTTATAAAGTTCGAATCAATTGGCAATTAGCCGATGTTTTACCAAACATTCCAATAAATACTATTATGAATAAGCAAAAGTGGTCTCCCCTTGTTTCGTTACTCTCTTCTCAAAGAAGAGAGTAACAAAACTGTTACTGGGACGGTTTACTGGGACTATAAAAGGACACTATACGCGAACCTTGTATTCTCAGTTGAATAAAGCTTTCTTAAAGACTACACCAGCGTACTTTTGTCATCATAAATATAATAAATAGATAGTGTAAATAAAGTCCCATAAATAAATGGTGTTTATTATTTTTGTTGTCAATTCTGAAGAACAAAGAAAATGTATAGAATCACTTTCATATGTTTAGGTTTTATTATAATTCTAATCGTCGCCTTTTAAAACAATAGACATTGCCGAAAATTTAAGGTAGTTGAAAAAAAAGCGGTGTCATGGGAAAATCGTTCTTTTGACTTTCGTTTTTTTTTTCGGACACAAAGATACATGTTTACTGAAAACATTCCCGACTTCTACAAGGCAACAGAAGAAGGCTACTGCAACAGAAATGACAGAAGACTTAAATCAAGGTGACGGAAGGCATGCATTACAGCACACAGTACATTGATCTTTATTGCTTACGGCGCTGCGTTGCCGCAAACCAGTCACAGTGTCCATGCTAGTCAATATTTCGCGCCGTAAGCATCTTCAATGGGCATGTAGACACGGAAAATAGACTTTGTGTCAGTGGAAGAAATTTTCTTATTCTTTTTTTCTCCTGAATCAGCTGGACGGCAAGTGGCGTGTGTTCTGTTATGACGGAGAAACGACGGCGCAAGAGCCGCGCAGTAGGGAAAATAATCCGAGGGAAGAAATATGATGACTCTGCCGAAACACTGGAATCTTCTTATTGACACTTTTCTCTTAACCTGTGTATTTTAATGTTTTTACATGCCCCCCCCCCTGCCTGCAATATTGACTGGTTAAAATATCGGACAGAAAGCCATCTAAACGAAAATTAAAATGCACACTATAAATACTTTTATGGTAACTGTTCTGATGAACTTTCCTCTATGGCACATAGACTTTATTAATTTAAACGCAATACTAGATTTATGGCAAGGTGTCATCATTTTACAGTTAAAATGGTTAGATGCAGCCGCAAGTTCTATGCTAATAGTTCCTTCTACCTTGCTTCACGCCGTGTCAATTCTCTTCTGGCTTCTTGTCCCCAGTGAACTTTGATCTTTAAAAATTTGAATGCAATGTCAATCATCATCTTCTGTCTTCTTAATTATTTTTCTTTTATCGTTCTCACTCCTTAATAGTATATTAGTATATTTCTCATACTCTCTTAACACTCAGTAACCCCTTGCGGCTTAGTGGCTTTATTGCCTTGCTTGGGGGCGAAATGATTAAAAAAAATACGCCAAACTGGTTTCAGTTAATTTAGTGACAGCGTTGTGCGCCGGACCGAAGTCGATGAAAATGGACTCCCCATGATACATTTGACGAAGAGCGCGTTCAAAAGGAACTATAATAACGATGTATCGTCATTCAGGCTAAGAAAATAGGAACAGAAGTTGAAGATATTGATGATTGCATACCCACGTTCTCTATTAAATAAAAGAGCTGAAATTATAACAAGATGTTTTCAATATACTTTGTCACATATCAACATCACTGAAGAGTAGATACACCTCTTTATAGAAAAATTATTCCATCATGGCAATAGTATTGTTCAGCAAAGCAATTCGCCCTGCTACACGGCACAACTTGGACCGGAATAGTTTTACGAACATGATCGCATCTTTACTGGGTCGCCATAGCCACTAAAGTCATCAAATCTTATTCAATTCCATTGAATACTTATGGGGAGGGGGGCGTTGAACCAAACATATCACGTTGAAACATGTTGAGCCTAGTTAGTACCTACATGCATGATCACTTGGGAATACCAGCTGCTGTAAGTTTGGGTGTGCGGGTGGTGCGATGGATAGCAGCTCGTGATGAGAAATCGGAGAGTCGTGTCTCAAATCCAGTCGGTTTTGTTACATTGACTTACGCGCACCCTTGGGAAAGGTATGAATCCGTCTCTTCACCTCCCAGATATGGATTAAATAGCCAGTCAGACTGGGTCCAGTCGCCTTGGTTGGCAACCGGTCTACCACAGAAAGTAACGGCAGTCAACTGTGTGAATGTTTTTCAAACAAGTCAATCATGAATCTTAAAGAGACATGATCGCCCAAGCATGCATCACGTATGACACCCAAGGAAGCAAGAAAAAAAAAGGAAGGAAGGAATAAGACTACAAACAGACAATTAGGCAAAAGATGTTTCACTGGTATATGGAGGACCAACATTTCTGTCTTAGGTAGCCATAATGTTTCTTTTCATCATTGTGTCATTCCACAATGACATGTGGGGGACTGTGCAGTTCAATAGCAACACCTCTGAGCCCTTCAACATCTGCAGTGGCGTCAAACAAGGCTGCGTCCTTGCTCCTACTCTCTTCGGGATTCTCTTCGCGTTGCTATTGAAACATGCATTCGGCACATCTAGAGAAGGGATTTACCTGCGTACAAGATCAGATGGCGGGTTGTTCAATCTCGCCCGCCTCAGAGCCAGGAGCAAAGTACGCGAGGCCCTTGTCAGAGATATGCTTTTTGCCGACGATGGTGCGGTAGCGACTCACACCTAATGTGAACTTCAGTCACTGATGAAGCGTTTCTCCCAGGCCTGCAGAGACTTCGGGCTGGCCATCCGCCTGAAAAAGACAAACGTACTGAGACAAGGTACCGAAACACCACCAGCCATCACAATTGATGTCTATGAGCTCGGTGTGGTCCATCAGTTCACGTACCTTGGCTCTATCATCACTGACAACCTCTCCTTAGACGCAGCCGGTAAGGCAGCCACAACACTTGCGTGCCTCACAAAACGTGTGTGGACCAATCCCAAGCTGTCGGTGAAGACCAAGGTGGCAGTGTATAACGCCTGCGTTATCAGCACTTCTGCCATAAGGTAGCGAGGCTTAGACCACGTACGCCAGGCAAGAAATGCGTCTGAACACCTTTCACATGAGAAGCATCCGCCGCAACTTGGGAATAGCGCGGCAAGATAAGGTGCCCAACACTGAGGACCTGACTCGAGCAGATTTGCCCAGCATGTTCACACTGCTCAGACAGGCGCAGACTCCGTTGGTTAGGCCACGTCCATCGGATGCCAGACGGTCTTATCCCAAATGACCTCTTGTATGGAGAGCTGGCCGCTGGAAGGAGACCCGCCGGCGGCTGCAGCTGCGGTACCGCGATATAGTGAGACGCGACATGAAAGCTGCGGACATCAACTGGGAGAGCCTGGCATCCATACGATCCGAATGGAGAGGAACCCTGACCAAACACCAAGTCAGGGGAAGAGAAACTGATACAAGTCTCCACGGAAAGGCGGGCCCGCAGAAAGCAAAGCGACAGCTCCAACAGACCAGAGACAGAACACACATGTGCCCTCTGCAACAAAGATTGTCGCTCTCGCATCGGCTTCTACAGTCACAGACGTCGATGCTCCAGACAAGCAGACAACTAAGATGCTACCCATGGTCCACCCTGACCAACGGAGGCCTAAACATATGTCTGCGTGTGTGCAAAATCAAACGCATACAACTTAGTTCCCCTCTGTCAACTGTAAGTTTGTTTGTTTAGTTTAGTGGCATATCAACTGCTTATGGGTCATTTGATGCCGAAATCTAATCTTGGGAGCTTTGGTAATTTCTTTGACAAATGTATCGCTGGTATTTTTTGTTACAAAAATGTATTGCTGGTAATATATTTTTTACTATGAAAATGTACTACTTCTTTTTTTTTTAATATAAAGTGTTTTGACCCCGCTTTGGGAGTGGCGTGCTAGTTATTTGCCCATAGCAGGAACCCTAACATGTGGCACTACTCCGGAAACGATAGCAATTAAGAGGTGGTTCTACGCTCCTCAAAACCTTCTGATCAGAGGTCTTGCTGCCGGATGTAGTTTATCATCATACCCAGGACGGGTCAACTGTATGTAAAAAAAACAAACAAAAAACTCACAGCTTTAACTGGTTAAGTATTCATAAACGAATTTACTTGCGGCTGAATTTTTATGTATCATAATTTCTACCGGGAAATTTTACCAGTGCAAACGCTCTTTATTTACATAAAAGATGACTAATACATATATATATATATATATATATATATATATATATATATATATATATATATATATATACAAAGGCAGTGAAAACTCGTTGAGTTAATGTATTCATCGAAATAAAAGAATCAAGTCTTTGTGTACTTGACGTCTCCTTTATGCATGTTCCACCGACACACATGAGTAAACATATTGATCATTGATGGGAAAATGCTATAGAATGATTAGCAATCAATGACAATCGATTAATTCAGTTGGCATTTGAATCGATGATCTACGTTTTGAGTGCACCTCTTGCTGGACATGTGAATCAATTTACGAACAATATACGCCAATAATAATTCTAGCAAAAAGCTAAGAGGTAACTATCATTCACTATTTCTCGAAAGGTTAAGTGTTGCCAATTTGGTGAATTTCATTTTCGCAACATTGCCGAGGATGGTGAAAACGTTTTTTTTTTTTTTGTTTGTTTTTTGTGAGATGCTCTTGTAAAATCTACGATAGTCACATGATAAAATAGCGGAGGTACTGGAAAATTGAAGCCTGCCATCTTTTTCTCCCGGTGTAAACAAATCTCACTTATAGGTTTTGTCATCTGGAATTTCAAGTTTATTTATTCTAGTAAAGATGGGTAATTCAAAATTGAAATGTCGCGTTGGTTCTGTAAATTAAAATAATTTAGTTTTAACCTATTTTTTCCATGTAGATACTGAATCCATTTACCTAACATTCCCTTATTTAAGGTGGGTCAGTGTAGGCGATCTCCTAGATAAATCCTTATTCAAAGAATGTAAAGGAAAACAGTAAACAAATAAAAATAAACAATTTAGAGAGTACAGGTGATGTCAGGACTTAAGATTTCGCAAAAATAACCCCCTTTTTTAATTTTTGTAATTCTATTAAATTAAAATTATGAAAGCGAAATCCGACCACCCAACAACACAACTTTAGATCAGCTATTTTTGACGAGTATTTCTTTCGTTTTACATTCTGTTGCTTATTATCTTAACTACACGGATTGTTATTCTACGATCTTTACTAAACGACATAGATCGGACAAAGAGATTTCCACTCTCGATAGGTGACGAATTATTTTACATTCTGCAACCCCTTTATCATAGGCGAGATGTCGCAAACCTTTCGCTGCTCTATCGCTATTTCCATGGTGAGTGTTCAGATGACCTACACTCCTTAGTTCCACCAGTCCTAACCTTCGCAGCTAGGACCCGCCATTCCGATCACATTGGAGCGAACCACTCTTATTCCCTTCGTATTACCCTGGTGAGATGTAAGTTTCACTCAAGCAGCTTCTTCCCACGAATCGCTGCTCTGTGGAACCGACTCCCAAGAGGTTGCTTCTACGATCACTACAATATTAATCTGTTCAAGTTTAGGGTTAACCGTTATCTTCCACACATATCCGCATAAGCTGTGCTTATTACAATATAACCCTCTACCTCGAGTGGCTCTCGGGCCTTGTACAGAGTAGACCTCACTATAAAAAAAAATCATTCTCTGATTCATTGATTCGTTTTCTACGTTGTTTGAGCATATTTATATTTGGTTTTCGCAAGCGGGTGGGATCAATTTACAATGAATTTACATAGTAAACTGGGTCCCCAATATTAACTTTTATCAATTTTATTTTTAGATATTCTTTATCTAGAGTAATTAATCTATAGCAATATGAAAAAAGAAATGATTATTTCTGGTCGCAGTATGGGCGGGAGCTATCCAGTCCCCAAAAGTGTCTCCGTGTCCTTATAGGCGATGAATTATTTTCCATTCTACAACCCCTTTCTCACAGGTGAGATGTAAGTTCCACTCAAGCAGCTTCTTCCCACAAACCACCACCTTGTGGAACCGACCAGCAAATGTTTGCTTACTCGATCGTTACATTCTTAACCTGTTCAAGTTTATCGTCCACACATATCCGCATTAGAGCAGGTCGATTTTGGAACCGTGGTATTGCACTCAATTTGAAAGTTGTGGTTTGACGATGAATAACGGCCCAAAACATTTTGTCAAATTATTACCGTTTTTTGAGGAAACGAAATTGTAGATTTAATTTTGGTTTAAAACTGGAACTTGGGAACTTAATTTCGGTGATCATTAAAAACCTTATAGCACTACCTTATAAAATTTATAAGTAACTGAAGCTTCTCAAATTGTATATGGACAAGATGATTAAATTATTGTCCCATCAAATAAGACCTTCATTTACTTCAAAGGGGAATTATACTGAAAAATTTAGCTATATTATGATCTAATATATTATATCATGGAGTTGTGTTAGTTTGATTTTCAATAAACAATGCAAATTTAAAATATTTTTTCTTATAATTTGTGCCCAAGCAGTATTATGGTGTTATGTACACTTTTATCTATTATTTTTAATTAACTAAGATCTAAAAATGAACTAACAAATCTTATTCATTGAGTAGCCTTTTTGTGATATTTTAAAATTTCTTTTAAACATTTTTTATTTAATCGTATACAGTAAAAAATTGCATATTTAGCGTGTTGATTCATATTTAGAATTCTGGTTTTAATATATTTTCCATTCAGTTGTGTCTAATGAAAAAGATATCAACTTTATTTAGCTTTATTCTTGAAATAATAAAATTTTGAAGTCAGTTTGTAAGCAAAACCCCGCGAAAATTAGGTATTTCTGTACATTTTTCATACGATATTTAAAACTAAATGCACAACAATTGCTAAAAGCTCTGAATATAATTTTTGGTATCAATACTTATCACATCAAATCGCAGCTGTTGCAATGAATGCATTGTCTAAAAAAAAAAATGAAATTTCAAATTGACCTAATCCGCATAAGCTGTGCCACTTACTCTGTAACCGTCTACCTCGAGTGGCCTTCGGGCCTTATAAAGGTGAACACCACTGTAAAAAAATATTAGTATAAAAAGGAAAAATCAGGATTCACAAGACTCCTAGTAAAGAAAGAGAACAGACAAATATCTCTGTCTGTCAAAACAGAGACTGTCGGAGTAACATGATATAAACTGCCTCTAAAATACGCAGATGTTTTGCCGACCGTACTTTGCCCAAAATGGTAAATGTCGACAAACAGCAAAATTGTCCAATTGTTAGATTAAGCTTTGAACCGTTGTGTCTGAGAAATGATTAAAGATATCTTACTGGAATTCTCCGAGGTTTTTATATAGGACTCTAAATTGAATAATAAGAATGTATTTAGCTCTAAGTTGAAATGATAATCCCTCTTGCTGTTGTGAACTCCTGATCAAGTTATCCTCTCTAATGTTCCCTCTTTTTTAAACTTAGTTACCGTTCTCTTAATGGTTCTTGAATGAATTTTGAAGATGGAAGCCAGAGTATGAATGTTGGTACCATTACTGAAGACCTGAATGATACTCTTCCTCTCACTATTGCTCAGTTGGAAAGATATAGTGGGACTGACACAAAGCGATTTTAACTTGTTCTCTTTCTGAATAACTCAAAGAGTTTTTCAGTTATTCTTACGACAAATGGTGCCAAGATGGCTAAACGTCTTATCTGAAAAACTGGGGGAAAAGAAAACTCAATTAGTTTAATTTTTTTTTTAGATATTAAACATTTTGTGGGATGTACAATTATCGCATGCTACTACACAATTTAGACAGTTTTGCTGTTACACTCGGAATATATATATATATATATATATTATAAATTAATTGATTTAAAATATGGGTTTTTCGCTACACAGTGATAACCATGTTTCAAAAATGGAAGCTAACGCCTATGAATTTAATTTTGTTATTAAACCAAAAGGAAATCGAACTAATGTCTTTGGTTTAATAACAAAATTAAATTCAAGGGGTTTAGCTTCCATTTTTGAAACATGGTTATCACTGTGTAGCGAAAAACCCAGATTTTAAATCAATTAATTTATAATATTAATGCTCTGTAAATTTACATTGAGCACTATTGTGTAAAAATAAAAATATCTATAAGGACACTGGATTTTATATCTTACTGTTCTTTCTTTTTATATATATATATATATATATATATATATGTATATATATATATATATATATATATATATATATAAATATATATATATATATATATATATATATATGTATATATATATATATATATATATATATATATATATATATATATATAATGTATATATATATATATATATATATATATATATATAAAAGTGGACATGGAAGTCAGCACTTAGAGGCGACAGTCTGTTTCATGCTAGTGCAATCGTCACTTTTATATTTACACACGCTCTATCTCTGATATTGAGCACTTTACCCCATAAATATAGCACACTTTAAGACTATATATATATATATATATATATATATATATATATATATATATATATATATATACCATAAGGAGAAGCCACGTATACTTTCTTAATATGTATATATAGAAAAAAACAACTAAAAAGTTGTAAATTAAAGAAAATATAATGTTTTTTTATGAAAGTATTTATTTATATTTTTTTATATATATGTAATTTGATATTTCAGATGAAAGTTCGAGGTCGAGCTGAAATATCAAATTACATATATATATAAAAAATATAAATAAATACTTTCATAACAAAACATTACATTTCTTTAATTTACAACTTTTTAGTTGTTTTTTCTCTCTCCCTCTCTCTCTCTATATATATGTATATGTGTGTGTATATATATATATGTATATGTATGTATATATATATATGTATGTGTATATATATATATATATATACACTATGGATATATTATGGAATTAATTTTTATTAATCCGACATATTTGCATCACTTTAAACGTTATTTTTAGTGGATACTCGTATTTGAGTAGACGCCCCGCTTATTTATTAAACAGTAAATTTATTTTTGTCTACCGGCTCGAATGTTCGAGAACTTTTATCAAAGAAAAATTTGGGCTCTTCGACACTCCTGCTGAGGAACGCAAATCTTTTTTGTTGCAGTGAACTAATATTATTATTATTTTATTTATTTATTTTTAAGAAAACAAACCCGGTGAATCGTTATTCGTACCCACCCCACTTTCATTAAATTCTGAGGAAATTTCCTCCCTACCCTTAATTTAGGCTTCGAGAAACGTAAGTTTTGGAAGTAACCTCCCACCAATACTAGAAAGAGGAATAACAGGGGATTTGAGAAATCTAATCTCCAGGGAAACGGTTTTAAGAAAAAGATTTTTTATAAATTCCAACCGATAATGTTACTAATTGTTCGGTCAATAAATGCCAAATGTCTACTAATATGGGAAAAAAACGGTTAATTTCGCCATTAACATTACCAATTCATTTGTTTATTTAATAAAAGGGTGGGTGAAATAAGGATGTATCGATTGGATTTTTCTCCAAAATCAAATAATCGTCCCTGCTCGTTAATTTGAAACTAAAAAAAAAAAAGAAATGTTAAAGTGGATCAAACTCACTACAAAGTCAATGGTCTACGAGATTAGATTTCTGTCTGTTGCTTCCGTACGAGCAACAAAGTTAAGCATCGTCGAGCCTGGGTGACCGCTTGCGAATACCAGGTGCTGCAAACTTAGATATGTTGGTGCTGTATAGGATAATGGCTCGGAATTGTTAATCGGAGATCCGAGTTCAAATTCCCGTTTGGGTTTCTTATAACAGTGGGTCGGCAACCTTTTGCGATGTGCCGACTTAGGATTTTAAAATCATTCAGTGTGCCAACAGCGTACGTATTTTTATACAAGTCAAGGTCAATATACCTGTTCTACAATATATTTTATATAGTAATATATAATATATATACTTTATTATATATTAAAATTGAAACAGCTATATATCTTCTTCACGTTGGAGGAGGTATTGGTTCGGACTTCGTGATGTCGTTTGCGGGTGCGTGGCATTGGCAATTGCTTGGCGTGCCACATGTGGCACGCGTACCGTAGGTTGCCGACCCCTGTCTTATAATATTCACTTACGCGCAAATACTCTTAGAAAGGGTATGAATCCACTTTTTCTCCCCAAAATTTATGGATTAATAAGACTCGTATCACTAAACCATTATTATCGCCAAAAAATAAACAAAAAATTCTTACACTCTAAAAATATTTTCTAGCTTTAAATAACCTGCAAAAGGTTGATAAACCGTAAAAACTGAATCAATTAATGAAGCAAAACAGAAAGATGTCCTTAAATTCTTTACCGAGCTGAAGACGCCATTTATCTGTTATATCAGAAACTAAAAATATGTATAATACAAAATGGCTAAAACATTCACTACACATTTTGTAAGTGTCGAAATAGTTATTCGCTTGTGCGTCCATGCATATAATACCTTGCATCAAGATGCCTATCTTTTTCTTCCTACCTGCTGTCGTTTTTTCTTCTTCATCGACTGCGTCGTCGTCGTCGCTGCGATGGTTGCCAAGGGGATACTTGTCAGGTAGTCATATCAACAACGCAATACTTCCCGGCGCGGCTCGTTTAGATGGACCGAAGCTTCATGCAACACCTGATGTTGTCTTGGTTGCTACTGACAACGCCACGAATAACATTTACGCCTTTGGCAATCATATTATGATCGGCACCACTATTAGAAATAACACAACATTATTAACGTCTTTATTACTACGATTCCTACGAGCGGAATCAGAACCATTGCATCATTTGTATAATTACTAACGCTACAACAAACCACGAACGGCTTTGATATCAACGCAGCCATTTTTAACACCAAGGCCACCCGTAGAACTATTGCTAGCACCATCATCAATGTAAATACTGCCTCCTCCTTTGTACATCTCATTCATTTCCATCAACAGTCATTAGTACTTTTGACATCCTAATCCCAAATGCTATACTTTCGATAGTAATGTTATGCATATATAATTACCACTAGAAACCATCTTATATATATATATATATATATATATATATATATATATATGTGTGTGTGTGTGTGTGTGTGTGTGTATGCGCGTGTGTGAGTGTGTGCATGCCCGCACGCGCGCGTGTGTGTATATGGGAGAATAATATATATATATATATATATATATATATATATATATATATATATATATATATATATATATATATATATGTATGATAGTTTAAATGATGCAATATTTATGAGTTAAAATGCTCAATATCAGAGATATAGCATATGTAATTATAAAAATGCATATTGAAGTCAACACTCAGAGGCGACAGTTTGTTTCATGCTAATCTCAATCGTCATTCCACTTATATACATATATAAGCTGTATGAGGTCTTTCTTTAATACGCAAGTACTTTCAACTGTACATTCAGTCATCTTCAGGCATGGAAATTATTTTGTTTTTGGTAAAATTCAGGTAGTATCCGAGACGAAAAAATATAATGCAAATGGAAATATGTTTTTTTTTTTAAATGTGTTATTGTTAACGGATACAAACTTTACAGGGTGCGATGGGTAAATTGTTGCCATTTTATATTTTTGATTTCGCGCATGTGCGTTGTTTGTTTTCGATTTTGTCGACTGCATTGTATATTAGGGTCAGTTGGGCATCGTCAGTGGGAAAATGTTAAGCAGGTGAATAACAAAGTGGAAAACTTCTATGACTTGACCCAAAGAGTTGTTAGTACAATACGTGGCTACTGCAGTAGTGAACAAAAACTTGGAGTGTTAAGTTAAAGGGAGATAACTGCGACATTCAGACAAGACATTGCACGTGGATCGAGAAAAAAAATCTACCCCTGTGGACGAAAGACGGGGTTCAGTTAGAAATTCCAATCAGCTGAAGAAAGCTGGAGCGTACAACGGCCAAAACGCCGTGAATATGGCAATAACAATGAGGACAACAGTCCGAACAATGTAAATAATTACAATACCTAATCTCAGAAATATAGACATATATATATATATATATATATATATATATATATATATATATATATATATATATATATATATATATATATTATGTGGATGACAATATATATATATATATATATATATGTATATATATATGTATATATATATATATATATATACATAGAGAGAGAGAGAGAGAGAAAGAAATATATAGATAGATGTAATAAATAATATATATATATTTTAAATATTATATATAATATTTCATACAAATAATTCCTACTTGAGGTTGTACACGGCTATTCTGTCATGTCACGAGTTTAGTAACTCATCAGTTGGTGGAATAAAACAACATTTGAATGTTCATCAAAACGTTAATGTAACAACTACTGCAAAAGACATGAAATGTTGCCACATCTGGATGAGTGTGTAAGACTCTAGCGGGACTGAAAAGCCACTTCCTCTCTGCCTGAATTTGAAGATGGATCAAGCAATGGCTTGCCCAAAACTGAGTCGCAGGCATCATATACGAGGGGGGACCCAAAAGTAACCGGAATTGTGTCATATAATTTTATTCATTTATTGTTGCATGTTTATATTCTTATCACCTTCAAAGTATTCTCCATTTGAAGCAATGCACCGGTCCAGACGTGTTTTCCACTGTTCAAAGCAGTCCTGGAACTCTTGTGAAGTTATGTTTTTTTAATGACTCCGTCGCTTTCTTCTTAACATCTTCCGCATGTGCAAAACGTTTTCCTTTGAGGACTTTCTTCATTCGGGGGAACGAAAAGGTCGCAGGGGGCGAGATCGGGTGAATAGAGAGGGTGGGAAAGTGGGGTCATGTCATTCTTGGTCAGAAACTGTCTCACACTCAAGGCGGTGTGCGCTGCCGCATTGTCGTGATGCAACCACCACCCACCACTTTTCCACAGGTCAGGGCGTTTTCGTCTCACCTTGTCTCGCAAACGCTTCAGGATTTCCAAGTAAAAAGCCTGGTTAACAATTTGACCAGGAGGAACAAATTCTTTGTGGAGAATTCCTTTCACATCAAAGAAACAAATCAGCATCGTCTTGACATTGGACTTCACTTGAAGCGCTTTTTGGGGCCGTGGTGATGTTGGCTGCTTCCACTGACTTGATTGCTGCTTCGTTTCCGGGTCGTAGCCATAGCACCAAATTTAGTCACCAGTGATGACCTTCGAAAGAAGGTCTGCATCAACTTCCAACTGTTCTTTCAGTTTACGACAGGCATCCTTTCAGCCATGGTAAAAAATAGACCAAAAGGCTCGAAGCACTTCAAAACAAATATGAACCACTGAGCTGTACGTCTTCCTACGATGACACTAGTTAGCACACTGACGCCTGAGGGTTGCCTCAGGTGGCATCTAGCGGTGGAAGCCTGAACTACTACGGCTTGTCACACAGAAAACGATTCCTGTTACTTTTGGGTCCCCCTCGTGTATATATATATATATATATATATATATATATATATATATATATATATATATATATATATATCGCCTGCTTCTCTTTTCGTTTTTCTATAGCTTTGTTACTATTATAATTGCTCCCGAGGTCATATCTTCGTCGATAGACAAGGCGAAGCTCTTCGCCTTGATCTCTGCCTCAAACACACCAGTCTCCTCAGTATCATCAGTAAGCCCTTTGAGGCTACAATCAACAAAAAGGTCGTCGAGCACCTCGATAAGAACTACCAGTTTGGCGACGAGCAGTACGGGTTTCGATTGACCCGATCCACTGCTGACATCTTAACTACCATTACACACACAATTAATGAGGCTCTTGACGACAAACACACCTCGAGGACCATAGCATTAGATATATTGAAGGCCTTTGACAAGTTATAGCACAAAGGTTTGCTGCACAAGTGCTATAGCTGTGAAATCCTAATCCTTCCTAACGGGTAGGACCCTGAAAGTAGTTATTAACGACCAGTCCTCCGTGGTCCTGGCGGTCAAGGCAGGCGTCCACCAGGGCTTTCTTCTCGGACCAACCTACTTTTTGATTTACATAAATGATCTGCCTAAGAATATACTCAAATCATTTGCAAATATCTATGACGATGATATGGCGATATACGAGTGCACCTCTAAAATACTTGATGATCAGCGATTGGCAGCCAATTTAGCATTAACTTTCTAATGGGGGGATGGAAATTGGCTGGTTACATTCAATGCTTCTAAAACCAAATTAGTTACAATCCATTATCGCCGATCAGATCTCGAACTACCGCCATTCGGAGAGGCTCCATGCTTTTAGAGAATATTGGGTCTCATACTCACACCTAATCTCAAGCCGAACTCGTACATACGATCCATCGCTAAAAATGCAGTAAAATGGTTGACTCCCTGTACCGCTCCAGTGAGTACCTGACCCCCATGGAATCCTGTACCTTTACATGATCTAGATCAAGCCGAAAATGAAGCATTGTTGTCATATTTGGGCGGGGTCTGCCTGATCTTCCTTTTCAAGTCTCGATAGAGTTCAAAAGCGTCTCCGAGTTCTTGTGGGTGACGAATTATTTTCCCCACTCCAACCCCACAGTTGGGATGTGGCAAGCCTCTCAAAGGTCTATCACTACTACCATGGAAAGTGCTCAGACGAACTACATTCTTTAGTTCCACCAGTTCTAACCTACATGTCCAGGACCTGCCATTCCACTTACATAGTAGCAAACCACCCACATCCCCTCCATATTCCATCGGTGAGAAGTAAGTTCCACTCGAACAGCTTCTTCTCGCGAACCACTGCTCTATGAAACCGACTCACAAGAGTAGGTTTCCCGAATCAGTACAATCTTAACCGTTTCAAGTCTATGATCATCTTACCTTCCTATCCGTATAAACTGACTCTTAAGGTGACCGTCTACCTCGAGTGCCCTCCCAGGCCTTGTGCGGGGTGAATCTCACTGTACATAAAGAAAATCTCTCTCATTTTTCCTCCTTTGCTTCCTCTTTTCACCATCTTTTCTCAGATAATTCCTGTTAAGTTTTCTCGGCCTGGAAGTATAACTGATTCCAGCTTAGAAGGGAAGGACAAGGGATGGTGCAGATACTACCCTTTGATCCTAGGTAGAGAAGTATGATGGCCGTACATACAAGCAATCAGAATAATAACAGCGACATTTCGCCACTTGTAAAATTAGTCGCCTTCGCAAACACTTATTTTTTTTCAGTTGTTTACTGTCGTATCATTTTCATCATCATCGTCATTTTCACTGGGCTTATGGCCACATCACGTCGAAACATCGGTTCCCGCACGATCACTGAAGTTAAACAACGTCGAGTTTGCTCATTACTACTTGGGGACACTAGGTGTTGTATACTTGGATGTGCGGGTGGTGTAAGGGGTAATAGCTCGGAATTGTTAATCGGAGAGTCGAGTTCCAATTCCAGTTGGGTTCGTTATATTCACTTACACGCAGATACCCTTGGGAAAGGCATGAATCCACCTATTCCCCTCCTAGCTATGGGTTAATTAGTAAATCTTGTATCACTAAAACCATTATTATCTAAAAATAAATGTGTAAAATTACGTACAAAATATTTAGATAACCCATAGGGGTGTGGATATACCGCTAAACAAAAACAGCCAAGCCAAACTGTGCAATCATTTTTAACTTTCGAATATTTTTTAGTTAAATTTTATTCTAGTTTTTTTATTGCTTTATTTTATGTTCTTAAGGTTTTTTTAAAACAGCAAAAAAAAAAATCAGTCTTTACAAACCTTTGAGTCAAATAAACGGGTTGGTATGATCATTTGTTTTCAATCACCAAATCATTATTATCCCCCCAAAATAGAAAAGAAATTCTTGCCATCTTGTTGAAAACTCTCAATTATTAATTCTTTTTTTTTCCGCATGGTTCTTTCTACTTCGTCGCCATTGTTGAAACTTGACTAATGCATGGAATAATAATGCAACACAAAATGTACTTAGAACAAAATGTATTGAAACAAGAAAGTGTACACAATATTTACATATAGTCTTTTGTATATTCCTGGGAAGACCGTTCCTGGAGAATGCGTTGACTAAGTCGCAGTCGGGCAGAGTCTCTAGTTGGATCTCTTGATTCGCCTCCCTGTCTTCCCGGTCCCAACCATATTTATATAGTCGGTACTCCACTATGCAAATTAGGTGGATCCTACCACAACACATCTAAAATTATTTTCAGGCTTTAAATAACCCGCAAAGGGTTGAGAAGCCGTAAAAACATATCGATCAATCATTCTATCAATAATCACCATTGGTTTGGTTGATTCTTTTTATTACTATCACCACTACTGCCATTACTGATATAACAGCTATCAACATCAAACTGACTAACCCTACCATTCACACCAACAAAAACGTTACTATGGCCATTAGTACTCTCACCATCATCATTATCACAGCGAATATCGATTACCTTCGCAAACATGTCTTCAGGATTTGGATTACAATCACCACTTCATGATCAGTATTATCATTATCGATCAATATTATTAAGATCATTGTTGCCAAATCCACCCACGACCCCCATATCCAACCACTCCATCAAACCATCAGCAGAAACGAGACAACTGTTTTTCTTTTTAGTTTTTTTTATTATTCCTAGCGCCAACAAGCATAATACCTAGTATTCTAATCAATATGACTACTGTTGATGACCTGACGGTAGGTAACATCTACCAACCCCGTCATCATTATTTGGAAGTAAACAAAAAGGTTTATCCTTTGCGGACCTTCCGCTGAAAGAAAAAGAACTTTGGGGTTTTTACCAGACACCGACAAAGGAATAAAGAAAGCGCAATCATAGCAAAAGAAATAAAGAAAACGTCATCATAGCAAAAGGAATATATCACGGGATGTGTGAGTGGCGTAACGGTTACAGGCGCGGATAATGGAATCGGCGAATAAAGTTTAAAATATCGAATAATAAATTATATTTCGTGAGCTATAAGCTAAATAGCAGGGTAGACCGGGCTTTCTAGCTTGGATAAGAAAATTCTGAATTCAAAGAGCAAGAAAGGTCTGAATTTAAAGAGAAAGAAAGGTCTGAATTCAAAGAACAAGAAAACTCTGAATTCAAAGAGAAAGAAAACTCTGAATATCAAAGAGAAAGAAAACTCTGAATATCAAAGAACAAGAAAACTCTGAATTTAAAGAGAAAGATAACTCTGAATTCAAAGAGAAAGAAAGGTCTGAATTCAAAGAGAAAGAAAGCTCTGAATTCAAAACCATGAACAATGCAACAGGAAACCACTATATTTCCCAAGTAGTAATCCAGTCGTAGCAGGAGCACCGGGCCATATGTGACACTAATATACTATGCATAGACGAATGGTAGACCTATAGATATATAAAATAGATTCTGAAGAGAGAAATTGTCTAGCACATCTTGAAACAACTTTCAATGAAAAGTTCAATGAAATCTTATAATTATCCGATTTTTAAGGGTTAATCTACCTTTGTTTTTTATTTTATTATTCAGGGCAGGTGTTGTCCAGGCTGAGTGAGAGAGGAATGTATTATTCCAATGTCTTATTTCACACGTAATCAAGTTTTGTGTGCGTATGTGTGTGTATGTGCGTGTGCTTGTGTGTACATTAAATAGAACAAGCACATGGCAGCCACTCAGCACAACGCACAAATAAAAGTACATACGCACATGCAAAGTCAGATGCTGGCAGTATGTGCCGGACAGATAGAGAGAATCAGTTCATCTATATATAAGATTTTGCTACTTCTGTTAGTCTGTCCGTCCGTCACACCCTCTAAAATAGCTATATATTGACCGATCGAAACCAAATTTTAGGGAGAAGTAAGGAGAAAGTAAGGAGGTATTAAGTGCAATTGGTTTTACTAGGGGGCGCAAAAACCGCGAAGGGGCTTTTGTCAAAGTATTTTTCCAAACAAATCAGCTTATTCAAAATTCATCTTCTATGTTCACTTATATATATATATATATATATATATATATATATATATATATATATATATATATATATATATATATACGCGTTTTGTCGATACATAAAGTTTAATTCATAATTTAGACACAGTAAAAAAGTAACAAGAACTAAAAATGAAATAGAGCAATCTATCTATATACAAAATTCTGTGACTTTCGTTAGTCCGTCCGTACGTCACACCTTCTAAATTAGTCATACATTGTCCGACCGAAATCAAATTTTGTGAAGAAGTGCAAACAGGTAAGGAGGTACAAAGTACAATTTGTTTTACTAGGGTGCGTAGCTTAATACAATAAATTTTCATTCATTTTTGCGGAAAAATTAAAAGTTTTATTAAACATGAAAAATATTCCCACTATTTTAGAAACAATTTAATGATTAAAATAAAAAAAATAGTTATTTAATAAAAATGCAATATTGCTTTTTGCATATATTATCTTTAAGTTTTTATATACAAAATACAGTTTCCAATTCGCCCTCCGTTTGCGAGAACGATAAACAAATTACAAGGCTAAACGCTAAAAGTTGGAATTTGGTTCCAGAAAGAAATATTTGCACATGACTAGTTGTATGTCGCAAGATCAAAAGTAAGAAATCCTAAGAATTTATTCTTCGCTGTTAAAAAGGAAAAGAAAAAAAGAAATTTTCTTACAAGTTATTGTTTACGATTAAAAATTATTAAACCACGGTGTAAAGTTTTTGTCAAAGTATTTTTTTCAAACAAATCAGTTTATTCAAATTTCATCGATTGGTCTGCGAAATTGAACGAAACGTAGAGTTTGTAAATGTCGACAAAAATATTAGCGATAAATTCTACAATTCTAAATACTGTGAGGATTTCAACACAAGTCATTGTTTTGCAAACAAAAATGCTAGTCTTTTATAATATAGATTTAATTAAATTCCATGATTTCAAGAAGAAATGTTAACTTCTGGCGTTATATAAGCTAAGGTGTTTCTTAATGTCATGTCACTTCAAAATATACGCGATTGTAACTCACCACAGCTTCCTTTTCTTTAATATCTGTGTATTGGTATGGCTTCTAGGGAAATATAGTGGAGTTACTTTCCCGTTGTCTTCTCCACAGTTTTTGAATTCATAGTAATATTTCTTCTAGGGTTATAGCAAGCTAAGGCTAGTGAGCCTGGTTTATTTTACTATTTTAACACATAGCTGAAAGGGATGAGATGAATAATAATTGTGAAATGGAACAGCTACACACATTAGCAACAGAACGGAATTATGCTTTTTAATAATTTAGAAAAAGATGTAGTTTTATTTTAGGTTATAACCAATAGTACACTGCTATATTAATCTCGACTAGGAACACTCCAACTAACTACAAATTGGAGACATCAAAAGCGAGCAATTACGGATATGTAAGTATTTAGTAAGTTTTTTAACGGAGGATAGAAAATTATAGACCGAAACCCAAAGGCGCATTGCAGTAGCGAAAGATGCCTTCCAAAAGCTAAGCGACGTAACAGGGAAATTTCGTATCAATCCTCCTATATGCCAATGAACGCTGTACAATCCTTTTTTAGATGAAGAAGAGGCGTTAAGTAAGAAAATGGGGCTCTACAGAAGGATGTTGAGATTACCATGAACGGCATATGTGAGTAACGAAAAAGTTTTAAGGAAAATGGAAACAAAAAAACAAGCCCATAATCAGAATCACAATGCGACAGCTAAAATTTCTTCGACACACAACGAGAAAAGAGTGTCTGGAGAATCTAACACTGACAGAGTAGATTTAAAAAAAAAACACCCACATAGAAAAATCGACTTGCTCAATTTTTTTCCTGATCGCGCGGCGCCATATCTGTGGTTATTTTTTTCCGTGCATTTGTAATTTCAGCCGTAATATCATTTTGATTACGTTTGATTACATGAAACACTGTCAGTTGAAAGAAATACTAGTGTAAAAATGTATAATGCTTGACGATACTTCTTTGTTACTGAACAAAATACATTGATGAATGATCAGCCTTTATTCATTTAAGCTTTTTTTTTTCTCGCTTCTTTTCAACTTCCTCTTATTCCTATTCTCAATTGAGAATCTTTATATACAATGAAAAGTACAACTCGATGAATAGATCCTTAGTGTCAAGGCGACTTCTTTTATGACCGTCAACCGGAAATTTAAAGGGGGGGGGGGTGTCGCCGAGACATGATATTGACAGTACTTCTATTTTTCTTTGTAAACGACAGAACATTGACGATTTTAACGATCTACGTTTTAAAGGACTTCTACAAACAGCGATTGCACTCATTCCCTCTGTGCTTGTGACGATAATAAGTGTGTGTGTTCGGTGACCAGAAAGAAGTTATAGGAAAAAGAATCATAGAAAAATTCAAAGTACAGTTTGTAAGAGTACGCAAAAATAAAGTACTCAATTTTCGCTTGCATTTTGAAAATGTCAGAAAGAAAATAAGTACCGTATTTTCCGACTTACAAAACGCTGCTGCTTGGAAGACGCACCCTAATAGTGGAAAGAAATATCTAAGAAAAAAAATGATTCTCATACAACAATCGCCATACGTCCCTCACATACTGGAGCCCTGTATTGTTTACAGTAATCACTCGTCCGATTTCTAGTCAAGAGCAGAAAGGCTCCCGCCTCTGCTAGTAAACAGAGCTTGTAGCTAAGCTCAAGGAAGGTTTATAGTCTTGGAAATGCTTGTAGCAACTAAGTACTGAGGTTACATCATACAAAAGGCTGAATTAGACAACATTATAATGTAACGACTCAACATACAAATCCACGTCCCTATCAGTCATGCCAGTTAGGTGACAGTCCAACCTTACTTGAGCCTGGCAAAATATTGCAATAACAATCATAAATATGAATTGTGGTCGTTACTTTAAGAAGTAAGGAGGTACAAATGAAAAAAAAATTGAATTTGACAACTTTTTCTATTTCACTGAAACAGACGTTAAGCACTTCAATCTTTCCTTCTTCCTTTCATTCGTCTTGGAAGACGCACACGTATTTTTGAGGGTATTTTTTTTAGGAAAAAAAGTGCGTCTTGTAAGCCGGTAATTTCTGAGATGAGGAGTTATAACTATTTACTTGATATTGTCATCTTTGTTGTTATCACAACGTTCCGGCCGTTGTGCCCTCCGACCTTCATCAGGTTTATATCGATCTGAGTAAACTACATAGAATTGTGAACGGAACCCTTTCTTTAATTTATGGAGTAGATTGCTCTCGTTCCACTTCCCATGTCCAGGAATACCTCGTCTAGTTCTTATTTCTAGTACCGTTCAGTTATTGTTCGGTCTGTTTTAAATGAGTACAAGTAGACACTGACCGTCCAGGGATAGAACTCCCAATTATTCTGTCATAAATTGACGAACCAACGCTTTAATCTATTAGGCTATTGTCCCGTACAGAAACTGGCGCCTTATACCTAACTTCCTGCCTGCTGGTGAATGTTCTTGCGGTTTATTATCACGTTTGACTGCACTCACAAAAACTTTTCTCTTTTGGTGCAGATGCTGCTGCAGCGGTTGAAGACTTTCTTCTTTTTTATTAGCGGCTTCCATATAGTATTTATTTTTACCAGTTTTAACCCGTGAAAATTTCACGGTTTTCCTATTTTCATTTCTGATGAATCTTAATTCTTAAGTTAATGACTGGGTAAGCTCATATCTGAGAGACAATAAAATATCCGTAGAGATTTCCATATCGCATCGTTGAATATTTGAGCTTAACAACTTTTACAAAATATTGCAATAACAATCATAATATGAATAGTGGTCGTTATTTTAAGAAGTAAGGGGGTACAAATAAAAAAAATTGAATTTGACAACTTTTTCTATTTCACTGAAACAGACGTTAAGCACTTCCATCTTTCCTTCTTCCTTTCATTTTCTCACTGAAATCAAGTAGCGCCTTTGAGGTCTCATGTATTCTCCAACGATCAAAACGGAATAGTCTATTATTTATGAGGTATTAGCAGGAGACGTTAAACACTTCTTTCTTTCTTTCTTTCTTTCTTTCTTTCTTTCTTTCTGTCTTTCTTTCTTTCTTTCTTTAACAAAAAAGCAAGTAGCGACTCTAATATGTTTTTGTCCTTTCACGCAATCAAAACGGAATAGTCCATTATTTATGAGATACTAGCAGGGCGTAAAGGCCGTGCGAACTAACAAAGAGAAAGACAAGCACAATTACGTGGTCATCATAGCTGATTCTTTCAGGCGTCTATCGCTCCAGAGTTTTTCCTTTTTCAGTATTTTTAGTTCATTCCACAGGCACTGATGACTATTTTTTTTATCTCGATATCATACAGTATAAGTAATATTTTTGTACTTTCGGGCTTGCAACAATCGTAAAACTCCCAATCCAAGCTTATTAATTAGAATAAAAAAAAAGATTCCAACTCCCCACTTTCTTATTCTACACCCATCCCTTGTTTATTTTCGTGGAAACTCTCAAGAAAAAAAAAATTCTAAGAAAATAATCATTTAGAATTGCGGAATTGATTTGATACACATTCTAAAACGTCACTCAAATCATAATCTTCACTTTTCAGTTTTATAGAGTCCAAAAACGTTTACGGGGACTTGTGGGGGGGGGGTCAAGAGCTGGGCACCAACTCGTTAATCCGTTAATCGCCTTAATTAACGAAGTTAATATTTTCGCCAGCGATTCAGCCTCCAAGCCAACTTTAAACGTCATCATGGCATCTCAAAAACATGAATGTGTTGATGTCGAAGTTAAATCTGCCAGTGCCACTAGACCTCAGCAGGAACAGGCTCAGAACTTAGCGGTTTATCGATAGCTTCCGTTACATTTTTAAAGAGCTAACTTAACTTCGGTTAACTTAAGTTCATTTTTTGGTTAACGAATTGACGGTTAACGAAGTAAACTTTTTGATTAACGGTGCCCATCTGTGATGATTCTCAAAGTCAACTTAACAGTCAAATCGCCAACGAAAATGACAGCTTCGTTAATCAACCATTTACGGATTTACAGTTTGGTGCCCAGCTCTGAATGTTTTCCAACAAACATCCGTTTTTCCACAAACGAAACGTTGCAAGCCTCTTGCTATTCTCTCGCTATTTCAATGAAAACTTTTCTGGCGAGCTACATTGTTTAGTTCCACCAAATTCAACCCTCACGGATAAGACCCACCACGCTGCCTACACTGAAGGGGACCAACATTCTCTTCAAATTCCATTAGTAAGAAGTAACTTCACTCGAAAAGCTTCTTATTTTGTGGAACCAACTCCCAAGAGTATAATTTCCCGACCACTACTATGTTAACCAGTTCATGTCTTGGGTTAACTGTTATATATCTCACATATCCTCATAAACTGTGTGTCTTCCCTCATACTCTTACCACTCACACAACAACTTCCTTTAGTAATACTCTATCTTGAGTGAATCTTAGACCTTGAATAGGGTGAATATTATTAATTCATTTGAATAATGAACCAGTATGATATTTTAGTCGTGTAATGTGTTATCTTTCCTGGTCATTTTAAAAATAATTTAAAAGATATGATTGAGAACAGAAGAGATGAAAGGTTTGATGAGTGGGAATCTTCGAGATTCATCTTTCTAAACCCATGTTTGCCAACTTTATTTTCCTATTCGAAACGCAAAGGAATTTCTAAGGAATTAATGGACTTTTTCTATAATCCGACATTATTCTTTATTGCTATAGGCATTATAGTTAGAGGTTACACGTGTTTGAGTAGATGTCCCTGTTTTTGCTTATATTTAATTGTGCAGTTGATGACAATGCAACGCCTAGTTTATCGATAATATTAATAATAATAATAATAACAACAATAATAATAATAATAATAATAACAACAACAACAATAATAATAATAATAACAACAATAACAGAAAGCAAAACAACTTGTCCCAATGAAATTACAAAAAAATAAATAAATAAATAATAAAACTAGAATGACAAGGCGTTGCATAGCAAGTACCTAAAAAGAACGAAAGAAGCAGACGTGAACCAGCAGAAAACACATCAGTGGCCGAGGAGCACCAGGTTGAAAGCTGAAATAGAATGCCTAATTATTGCAGCTAAGGACCAAAACCTCTCAACCAGATCCTATCACTGTCACATAATCAAGGATGGAACTAGCCCGTTATGCAGGATCTGCGGAAAATATGATGAAACGGTTGACCATATTATCTCAGGATGTCCGAAACTAGCAAAAAATGAATATAACCACAGACTTAATAATGTAGCGACATATGTGCACTGGAAGATGTGCAAGAAGCACAAAATCGAAACCACTGAGTGATAGTATGAGCATCAATCAGATATAGTTAACCAAAATAACGATGTAAATATCCTCTGGGACATGTCGATTCAAACTGACAGGGAAATAAAAGCCAACTGACCTGATATTATCATAAAAGACAAGAAATTCAGGAAGTGTATGTTTATTGACATAGCAGTATCATCTGAGAGAAACACCTCCATGAAGATTATCGGGACGATGTCCAAATTCATGGAACTGGAGATCGAGATTAATAGGATGTGGGGAATGAAAACTGAGACTGTACCAATAGTAATCGGAGCTCTGGGACACGTGAGAAAAAGAATGGACATTTTTACTAACAGTTTCCCAGGTAATATCAACGTACAAGTTGCCCAGAAGATTGCCCTACTAGGAACATCCTGTATACTAAGAAAAGTGCTATCAATTAAATGATAATTCTCCTATAGGGCCTATGGATTATAGTTTGGACTCTACAGGATACAAAGCAGGAAACATAATATATACAAATAATAATAATAATAATAGCGGCATTAGATATGATAAAGAAGGGTACCGAACATTATGTGAGTAAAATTCCTGGATATATCAGCTACAAAAGATTACTTTGTGCAGAGCAGAACTGTTTTAATCATCCTGTCCATCTAACCGAAACGTTTCAAATGTGCATAGATAACTCACCTACTGTGCCCTTTTTACTCACAGACCCCGGAGGGACTTGGTAATTAGGCACTTAAAATTATTCACAGGTAAGATGATCTCACACAGGCACACATGTTCGTATGTATATATTTCGATTTGTATTTTGTGTATGATGTTTATAAGCGTTTGCTGTTTATGCTTATATCGAACGCTTAGAATGTTTACCCAGGAATTGAAAAGGTTGGAAAGGAAATTATATTTAAAATTAAAATACGTATTTTTTTTAGTCCAACAATAACTGGAAAACATTTATTTAAAATGCCGTTACTTTTACGGTATAGATAAAGAAGTCAATACTCCTTTTGTCTTTCGTAAAGTTCTCTGTTACCTAAAAAAAAAAAAAAAAACTTTTGTGATTCTGGCTTCATCACATTGGGTAAAATAGAAATTAAAGATTGATTTTTAATTTCGACAAAAAATGGACGAACCTGATGTGTATAGAATTTGTTAAAATAAGTTTTAACATTTCAAAATATTATACGCAATTAAGGACACATCCTCAAGGACACATGGCACAGTGGATAAAGGCGGTGGTTAGATCCAGTGACAGGACCCAAAGAGTGTGAATTCAATACCTGGTTAAGGCAGTGGAGAACGTGGAGAGGAGAATTAACAGGAGATAACTGATAACTGACATCCATTAGACATGGCACGTGGAACTAGAACAGTCTACCCCAGCGAGCGAAATAAAAGGTTTCAGTTCAGTTCGACGGCCGAAACGTTGTAATATATATGGCAACAAAGATGAGGACGATAGCCCGAATAATGTAAATAGTGTACATAATACCGCATCTCAGAAATATAGACAGATTAATTGTCGTTCATATTAATTCTCCTTAGTATTGAACTACATTCGTCAGTAACCAATTTAAAGTTCCGTAAATTACCAATTTAAAGTTCTGTAATTTACCAATTTAAATGTCAGTTTGAAGCTGACTGTATAATCCAGAGGACACGTCTAGGGAAGAGATATGTTCAACAAGTCCTGGTATGTATTAGAAAGGCTCGACTAGAAAATGTGCATAAGTGTGCCGTCACATCTGGGTTTGCAAGCCCTTAAGTCCTGGGTAAGATGATAAACTCCAAGCAAGGCCTCTGATCAGGAGATTGGAGGTTTTGAGCAGCGTAGAACCACCTCTTAATTGCTGTTGTTCCCATATCCAGCCTGATCCGGGGTAGTAGCACTTGTTAGGGTCCCAGATATGGACAAATAGGGAACTACCAAAGAAAAAAAACAAAACACTATTAAACTATAAAAATACATTTTTATATAAAAAAATACTCGTTATACTTTTTTATATATATAAAAAAATTACAATGCATATTTATAGTAAAATTATCAACAATACATTTTATAATAAAATTAGCACCAATACACTTTATAGCAAAATGACTAACAATACATTTTATCTGTAGTTGAAGGAATACAATATTTAGATTTCAGCATTAAATAGGTTGAAATGCCGCTAAACAAAATCAACCAACATAAAATATATATTCTGAAATCAATTCATAAACATGACTTCTTCTTTATGAATCGATTATGGCTCTCCACAACCTCATATCCCTTGTAACTCTCAATAAATTTTGACTTTCCGTTATTTTATCTAAGCCATGTTCCACCATCAATTTACTCAAGCTCATTAAGTATGTTATGCATTGTTTTCCTCTGTCTCTCTTGATCTTTGTCCCGTGAGTATCAAATTTTCCAAGTCCTCCTTCCTCATTATGCGCCCTAGAAACTTCAACTGTCTCTTCTTGATGTTAGTTTCCGTTTTGTTTCCATTTTCTCGTCGTTATTCACATGATCGGTCCACGGTATCCTCAGCATCCTTCTGTAGAACTACATTTCTGTTGCTTCAAGTCTCTTCTTCATCTTTGAGGAGATTGTCCAGCACTCACTGCTATACAGAAGGACAGATATCACGTAACAGTTTAGTAGACTTTTCCTTGTGTCTAGCGACAGTTTTCTATCTCTTAGTACTCTACTTAGCTTACCTACCTTTAAAACTAGTTCTGTAATTTACCAATTTAAATGCCACTTTGAAGCTGACTGTATAATCCAGAGAACAAAGCTAGGGAAGGGATATGTTCAACAAGTCCCGGTGTGGCTTAGAAAGGCTCGACTAGAAAATGTGCATAAGTGTGCCGTCACATCCGGGTTTGAAAGCCCTTAATTCCTGGGTAAGACGATAAACTCCAAGCAAGGCGATCGGGAGAATGGGGGTTTTGAGGAGCGTGGAACCACCTCTAATTGCTGTTGTTCACAGGCCCACCCTGACCTGTGGTGGTAGCAGCTGTTAGGGTGCCATCTATGGCAAGTAGTGAACCGCCACACAAAAACAAAACACAATATAAGTATAAAAATACATTTTTATAGTAAAAAAAACATATTTAGAGTAAAATTACCAACAATAGCTATTTATAGCAAAATGAACAACAATACCTATTTATAGTAAAATAAACAACAATACCTATTTATTGTGAATGACCAACAATAACTATTTTTAGTAAAATTACCAACAAAACATTTATAGTAAAATGAACAGCAATACCTATTTATAAAGAATGACTAACAACAACTATGTATAATAAACTTACCAACAAAACATATTTATAGTATAATTACCGACAATACATATTAATAGTAAAATGACTAATATTACTTTTATCTGTAGTTGAAGACATGCAATTGCGTTCAAAATATGTTTCGTTGAAGCCATAAAATTGTGTTCAAAATATTTAGATTGCAGCATTAAATAATCTATAGAGGTTGATATACCGCTAAACAAATGAACCAAGCGACCAACATGAAAGAATACTTTCATGACATTCATCCATATAATATCCTACAATTTCTTAAATCCAACTGTATTCTTTAATATAACTTCAACAAAAACTACAACATGAAACACATATATCACCGCCTCTAGTAATTATGTCCACACAAACATGTATGTGCAAAAAAGTTGAGTATTATCTACCATGTATTCTATTGTGAATGCAGAATAATATACACCTTATATTTATTACTTCCAAGAAAATTAAATTTCGGCATTAAATGATCCATAAGGAGTTGATATGCCGTTAAACAATCAATCAATCGTTAGTATTTACTGTTTTCTCAGGGTTTTATAATCATTTTGTTTTTCGTTATTGGCTGCTAAAGAATCAATTGATCTCTTTACGAAGAATGAATATCGGATAAGAGTAGATTAAAAAATTATTTGGAAACATTTTACTTCTAATTCCATAAAAGCAGTTACCTCCATAAATTCGCTAAAACAGGCTTCATAATTTAAAAAATTTCCAAAATATAATAAAGACAAACATTTATTGCCAAAACCTTTGTGCTATTATTAAAAAGAAAGATCGAAAGATTTTTTATGTAAAGATTATTTTTTTATTCCATGAATTTTTTGTTAAAAAATCTTTCCTTTCCTGGTATCAAAGCGACAGTTTAAATTTGAAATAAAAATTCTTGCAAAAATCAGAAAATTGTCGGATTTGAATGTAACTTTCAGGACTTACTCAGAAATAAGTAAAGTTATATTTGAAATATTTCTTCTTCAGAAAATCATTGTAAAAATATTTTTTTACATATGTTACTCCCACCACTCAATTAATTTTATAAAATTTCGAGAAATACTTTTTGTAATGCTTAATGTTTATATTTAATTTATTGTTTAATTTCTGTGTTACTTAATGTTTCTATTTGTTATAAGGACAAGTCCTCGGAGGATTTAAGCAATCAAATATTTCTGTTTAAACAGGACTCCTAATTACAGAAAATCTGACCTGAATCGTAAAATTAAAAATGCAATAGACATTTTTTTAATTAGAAAAGTTTTTAATTTCTTTTATGAATAAAATATATTATGGACATTATTGTATTAAAACACTTTTTTCGAAGAATAATGAACTGTTTTCATTTTTTTAAAAAAATTAATTAGAATAATTTCTGAACTCTTAAATCTTTTAAAATTATATATTAATTTGTTGTGTTTAAGTGATATTGTTATTAAATTAAAACAGTATCTAATAATCCTTAATGAAAAGACTCACTACAATTCAGTGGACTCATTATTTTAAAAAATATTTATATATTTTTATATATGTGAGCATAAACTAGTCAATTTTTGTAAATACGAATATCCATAAACAACATTATTAGAAAATAAGAGAACCTGTAATAAAATATTTTCTTAAATTTTAAAAATTACTTGTTAATTATATATATATTTATATATATATATATATATATTTTAAGACATTTTTATGTTTACACATTCTTTTTATAGATACAAATATTTAAGTAAATGCTCTGTTTTATAATAAACAGTATTAATAACATTTACCGGCCTGAATTTATACAACGAATGTATAAACATAAAAATGTCTTAAAATAATTGTCGGACTTTGTCCATTTCATAATGTGTGACGTCATTTGTTTACATTTGGATACGCTTTGAGCAGATATGAATGTACGGAAGATTGAAGTTTAAAAGCAGTAAAATCGACCTTGCCGATCGAACGATTTTCTGTGGCTCGATCGGTTAAGTCTCGTCAGGCTAAATGACGGCTGCGTATAGGATACTGATTCGATTCCTGTCGGAGAACGAATATTTTCTATGAAAATTTCTTGGATATTCAGGCCGATTAATGCTGTTTATTATAAAACAGAGCATTTACTTAAATATTTGTATCTATAAAAAGAATGTATAAACTTAAAAATGTTTTAAAATAATTGTCGGACTTTGTCCATTTCATAATATATATATATATATATATGTGTGTGTGTGTGTGTGTGTGTGTGTGTGTGTGTGTGTGTGTGTGTGTAAATGGCGTTCGCGCTATCAAGTGATATCAGAGCCTCTTTACTTAAATTTCTCAAACATCAGGTTATCATAAGTCACTCATTACGTCCGAAAAAAAACTCCTGTGTTTTAAAAAAAGGCTTTTCCACGATATTTTAAACTAAATGTAAGTAATATTTGTTTTAATTCAGATTAATTAAACTGTAAACCAGTTATTTTTCCTCAAAAACGTTCAGTCACGTATATTTTTATGTTTTAACAATTAGAATTATTTTGTGTTGACAGATCTGTCAATATAGACGAATTTATAGATTTTACTGATAAGCAGATGAAAAATAAGATATTCAATCAATTTAAATTTTGTTTAAAATACATCAAAATATTTTGCTTATTTGGGATATTAAATTTAATCTATGAGCTTGAAATTAAAATTAAAATGAAACATCTGAGAATGATTTGTCATTTTTTAGATTAATATTAGTCTTAGGTATCACTTTTTTTAAAGGTACCTATATAAGATTTATTGGAGGTACCTAAATGAGAGGTTTGTTTTTGGAGGTATCTATATGAGAGCTATTTTGTTTTTTTTTTAGATACGAGAGTTTTGCCAAAAAGTGTTTCTCTTTTTTTGTTACGTGAGGGAAAAACAGTTGCCTAACTGACTCAACCAACCGGGCCCTGTTTGATAAAAGAATGATTCCTGTTCTGTGGTTGTTTTGGGGGAAAACAGTGATGTCAACAAAGTGTTTCTATTTTTAGTGTTATCCTATTTTCTGACATTAGCGGACATGATTTCTGTGACATTCTTTTTGACCGTTTTCATTGAAAATTCAAGAGGATTCCGATAGGAACATTTTCGTCCGTTTTTCTTAATTTTTATAATCTTTGTGCAGAGATGTTGTTTTCATGTATATAAATTCACAAAGTAGTAGACGTCAGTGAACTGATGTTTTTATCTTCTAAAATATACACCAGCTGAATATATATATATATATATATATATATATAAAGTGAACATTGAAGTCATCACTTAGAGGCGACAGGCTGTTTCATGCTAGACACAATCGTCAGGCCACGAGTGTTGTTTTTTTTCTCGGCTATTTATATATACGGGTCAGTGGGACATTGTGGGTAGTCTATTTTGTCGGTTATTTTGCCGGAAGTCGTTTATTTATTTATTTATTTGGCTGAAATTATTTTGCTTGTTTTTATTTATTTTTATTTTTTATATTTTAATTTTAATTTTTATTTCTTATCTTATATATTTATTTATTTATATTTTAATCGGTGTTTTATTAACGTAGTAAAAATCTTTTTATATCGCTTATTTAATAGTTTTGTTTTGCTTTGGGAAGATAAAGCTATTTATTCAATTTTGGGGTTGATTGCTGTAGTTTATTTTAACTATTATTTTGGCGGGAGCGGATTTTAATTTGTTTATTACTTCATTTAATTATTTGGATTGATTATCTCTACTTGTTTTTTCTAACGGTTAATTTATCGGGATCGGTTTGTTAGTTTGTTTATTTATTAGGATTCATTTATTTTACTTGTTTTTTTATTATTTATTTATTATACTGTATATTTTTATTTACTCTTTTCCGTTTTCGATTTTTAAGTAACGTAGTATTTTTTATCCTTATAGAACACTTATAGCTATGTTTTTTGTCCGATTTTTGGTTTGATTTTTATAGTCTAACTAATATTTTGGTCATAATGGTTTGTTAATTTGTTTATGATTTACTTATTTGGGTTCATTGATTTTGTTTTTTATTTATTATTTATTTACTCTATTTCGTCTATTCTAACGTGTGTAATTTGGTAATTTGTTTGGGTAAATTTATTTTACTTATTTTATTGTCATTTTGTTTATTTATTTATTTTATTTTATTTTTATTTTTTTTCAGTTTTCGATTTTTGAGTAACGTAGTCAAAATTTGTTTTCATGTCTGCATTTTGAGATGAGGTCGGATCGTTTATTTAATAATTTTAGTCTGGGAAGGTAATGATAGCTATTTTTTCCTTCAAGCAAAGTTTTCATGTTTGGGATTGGTTGTTGTAGGCTGATGATCTTTTCCTTATTTTCCAGGATATTTTTGGTGTGATGTTCGTTTTGTTTTTAATTTTCCAGATATACTTAGAAAGCATTCTGCTGTTCGCGTATTTACTATTTGTGAAAGATGTTTTTGTGTGCGTAATTTCTTTGTTTCCAGGGTCCTTCAGTTACACCTATGTATACTTTTTCTTCATGATCTGGTGATTTTGTTCTAATCTGTTGCCGGATTTTATGTTGTGGGTATCACCTCTTTGTTTGCGAGTTGTATGGCCGATTTATAGTAAATATTTATATAGTCCTGAAGAAGCGAGCAAGAAATTGTGTATCAATTTATGCTATGGGATTCAAAGTATGGAGAAAAGATCAAGAGGTTGACCAGAAAGAACCTTTATCGATCAGCTCACAGATGACACCGGGATCAGAAAGAATCTGAGTAGAGCTATGGTCAACAGTTAAAGAGAATAGAGAATTTCTAAAATGTATTCGTTTGAAGAGGATCAGATTGTTAAAGAGATAAATAAACCATTTGTTTGAACCGTATGTTACAAAATGTGATTATAATGCCTTCAACAGTTGGGTTATGAATATGACTTTTCTTTATTCTCCTGTTATTGAATATTGATGAAAATATTAAAAATACATATTCTGAATGTGAGATTTAAGGCCACGTCCTCAGCTGTCGCTACAGTGATTTCCATAGTAATTAGGCCTTATGGAGTAGAGTTGCTCGCTCCACGCTCAATTGGTTTGGGATTGAGATTTTTCTTCTACTAGATTGGTCGCCAACTTAAGCAAGAGATCGCAGACTATCTTGCTGTTAAACCCTAGTTGGGGTGGAGTCGGATTCATACTTTTCCGATTAGACGCGGCACGCTCTAACCAGCTAAACCACAGAAAACCAGTTGATCAAACAAGGACGAATTGTGCCTTTAAGCAAAACTTCTGTCGTCATAGATCTCCCCAAATTTTTCATATGTGCACAGTTTCGTATCTAAACCTAAACAAACCGAATTTTTCTAAGGAAAGTAATGGATTTTTATTAATCCGACAATAAATATAATGTTTAACAAATAAACGCAACATCTGCTCAAATACGAGTATCCATTAAAAATAGCGTTTAATATGATAAACAATCGTTTGAATTAATAAAAATCTATTATTTCCTTATAAAAAAATTCGCTTTGTATACGTTTTGAATACGAAACTGTGCAGATATGAAAAATTTGGGGAGATCTATGACAGTCTTGTCTGACTTTTCTAATTGTATATGTAGAAAAGCGAACACAAACAAGCTCGGCTGCAATTCGAACAAAATTCGCCGGTTCCATTTTCTGCATCGATAACCGTTACGAAAATACATATCCTGAACGTCATTTACGTGTCGTGTGCATTTAGCATGTTGGCAGTCATGGCTCTCCACAACTTCTTATCCCTTGTAACTCTAAGAATAATTGACTCTCAACCATCCCTACTTGTCCTTACTCTGTCATCCATTCGCGCAACCCGATCAGATAAATTGTTCGCTGCCCCCTCTCTGTACGTATTGCATGTGTTAAATTTTCTAACCTGTTCTTTCTCATAATGTTCCCTAGAAATTTCAAATGCTTTTTTAAAATTTTATTTGAAGAATAAATGTCTTTCTAGTTCCTATCACTGATGTGATGTGTCCATGGTATTCTCAGCATCTACCTATAGAACTACACTTCTGTCTCTATGAGTCACTTGTTCGTCTGTTAGGAAATTGCCCAGCATTCACTGTCATACAGAAGGTTACGTGTGAGATACCATTTTAAGAAACATTTCTTTGTTACTAATGAAATATTCCAATGTCTTAATAGTTTGCTTGCTTTAATCTTTTTATAGGAAAATGTCCCGACAATGTACATTTCTTTTGCTTCACTAGTTCAGACCTTCACAGCTAAAACTCGCCATGTCGCGTATACGGGGTTGAATTCTTTTCGTATTCCATTTGTAAGGAGGACGTTCCACTCAGGCAGCTTCTTCCCCAGAACAGATCCCTGGAAGGCTGTTTCTCCGACCATTACGATCTTAATCTTTTCAAGTCTAGGGTCAGCCATTATCGATTCTACATATCGTCATTATATCAACTTTATACTTCCTATCTTTAAGCCCTTAAAAGAGCCGCATTCAGTAACCCCCTACCTTCAGTGATCTTGGTGAAGAATTTTATAAAAAATGCTTTATATTTTAACAATTATTCATCCTAAGATGTTTCTCCATTTCCTTCTATTATAATTGAGTGACAACAAAGAAAATCCTAAGCTAACGCTAACGCTCCAAAAATAAAACTATTTTCCGATGTAGCTATATGTCATGTAGATGCCTTTATCTTCACTTAAAAATAAAACAATAAAGCAAATGGATTTTCTTTATACCCGAAATAACTTTGATAGACGTTCCAGTATCTTAAGCAAAGCCACAGTGTTCTTCTATTTCTTTCTAAGAAACCTCATAATAAGTTTATATATACAGACAGACCTCTCATCAACGGACTATAGGGGGTTTGTCCGTTAAAGCTGATTGTCTGTAGATGGGAAGGGATTATTTTTTCAGTTATACAACCACTATAGTAACTACCAGTAGTTATGATCATAATGTAAATATTATAAACATGTATATATGGTATAAATAAATATATACTTAATATAGATATATTAATCAAAATAACAAAATTAAAAGATTTCTCACAGCTACTTTCACACGTAAGCACTGATGTATCGTACTTTATATACTGTACACCCGTCTTTGTTTACAATTGAAAAGCCCGCCACCGCCACCAAGCGGTCACTTTGAGAACTAATACCATACGTTCAGGTAAGCACGCAGATTTTGAAATACATCACAGACGATTTGGAAGTTTTTTTTTGTTCTGCAGATTGTTTTTATTTTGCTTGCAGATTTCGTCCGTGGCATCCGAAGTCCGTTGATGGGTAGGGGGTCCGCAGATGAGAGGTTTGTCGGTATAACTTTTTGATTCTACGTTGGAGTTGCATTAATTTGCACCTGTCACCTTTGGCATCTACCGAGATCTTCCGCTACTTCCCCGCTGTCATATATTCCATTCATTATTTCAACAACCTTATAGATCCCGATAACGTATAAAAATGACATAATCTTTATTACAACCTCATCTTGCTATCCTGCTTTTTGCCAGGATTTAATGTTATAGTTTCTTCTATGTTCTTTCATAATTCATAAAAAATCCCATCATAATTGCGTCTCGCAAAAGATCCAACGCAGAAATATTTTCAAATTTTCTCTTCGCAGTATATATATATATATATATATATATATATATATATATATATATATATATATATATATATATATATATATGTATATATATATGTATTTAATATAAAAAATACGTTTTATGTTCATCAGCTGGCTTCAAGTATCATCTGTTGTAGTTGGAACAGTTATCTAAGTATGCCGACCCCTCCAGTCACCCGTGTCCTTTTTTCGCTCATACACAATCAATTTGTAATCAATCTTTGTTATCGACCACCAACCAGGTAACCATTTGGTCGATGTACTAGATCCTAACATGATAACTGACGGGAAGAAGGGGTAAGTGAGACATTTACCTTGCAAGACAAGACAAGTTTGATACGTACGTCCACAAGCAACAGATACATGATAAATGATATATTGCTATACCAGCAACAAATAAAACTGATATTGCCATGATTATTTTTATGAGAATACTTTTTATTCTGTTTTCTTTTGTTATTCTTGGCTGTAGAGGAAATATTGCAACGGTTCATACCATCATGATCATCGTTACTATATTCATTCGGAATTCTGATGAGGGGGTGGGAAATCGGAACATTATCACCTATTCCATAAAACCCCGTTATCCGCGAAATTGACCACCGCGAATACCTCAGCGTCCGTCGAATGCCAACCAAGGTTAGCACAACTAGTACAATGTTTGTAATCAAAACTTCTATTAAGCTTAATCTATCTTGCACTATATATTTCAAAGGAGTTACTGTATATACTCACGTATCAGGCGGCTTTTGAAGACCTAATTTTAAAGTTAATTTTAAGGGAGTCGCATCATATAAAAGATATAAAATTAGCATATGTTCTGCTGGCCGTGGCTATGCCGTTGACCAAATATATATCCATTTATTGTAGTCAAATTAGCTTCAAAATTAGGTCTACAAAGCTCGCATGATATGTGAATATATATATATATATATATATATATATATATATATATATATATATATATGTATATATATGTATATATATATATATAATTATTTATTTATATATATTATTATTTATATATATATACACACACACACACACACACACATATATATATATATATATATATATATATATATATATATATATATATATACACATATATGCGTGCGTCTAAATGCGTGCGTCTAAGTGCGTGTGTCTATGTGCGTGCGTGCGTGCGTGCGTGCGTGCGTGCGTGCGTGCTGGTTTGGTTAAGTATTCAGGGAAATTCTTAGATTAATATTATTATTTCAGTTTCCTACGGTTAAAATTATTTTATCCAGTTTCCGTGGAAAATTTGAAAATAAACTGACGAAATTCTTCTGAGCGCTTTCAGCTTTTTATAAGCCATTATGAAATAATTTTATTTAAGTCACAATAGGGTTTTGTCTCTGATTGTAACTATAATTTTCTTGATTTTTCTTAAAATTTCTTGGTGCTCTCATGTTCCCCTGTAGTATTCTTAGCATTCGTCGGTCAACAACCATCCCGAAGTCACCAGTTCCCAACTAGGCATTTATGCAGATGACACAACCATTTATTCCAGTCTTAATAAAAATTTCGACCAAGTAGACCTAGCATCAGCTAGAACGTGGACAGGACCTCCAATCGGTGGTTAACTGGCTTGTAAATTTGAACAACACCAAAACAAAACTGCTTTCTTCTAATCACACCAGAAAATCTTTCCTTTCTGTCATCAGCATGTCTGATGCTAAACTCCATGAGAGCAACACTCTAAGCCTTCTTGGGATCACATTTTTTCAACTGACATGAAGAGGAGTGATTATATTGTATCAGTTGCTAGGTCTACTGCTAGGAAAGTTAGTTCACTGTGTTGTACTAGACAATCCTTCTCGTCAGAATCAATCTTGCACATTTATGAATTTACAATTTGTCCGTACATTGAATACTGCTGCCATATCTGGTCTGGTGCCCCTGTTGTGTATCTCGAAATTCTTGACAAAATTCCCAAAAATGTGTCTGTAATGTAATCAATCCTGACCTAGCATCTCAACTTCAGTCACTTTCTAACCGACGTGCCATGGCTTCCCTCGGTCTTTTCTACAAATATATTCATGGCAACTGTTCTGATGAGATTTTTTCCCCTGGTGCCATGACTATATGAATTTAAGCGACTGGAAACTAGGTCACGCCGTTTTACTGTTGAACTAGCTACATGCAACGGTCTGTTCTATCCGCGAAATTGTCCACCGCTAAAACCTTAGCGTCCGTCGAATGCCAACTGTTCTAACAGTTTTTTTCTCGCAATCCTAATCTGTGGAACTTCCTTATGATGTCTTGCTTCTCTGCCTCCTATAATCTTCAAAAATTTTGTCAACATCAATCGCCATCTTCTATCTTTCAGAACCTTGTTCATTTATTGTTCGTTCGTCATCACTAAAATCTTTTCAGTCTCTTTCACTCCGTGTAACCTCCCCAACCCCGTCGTAATGACATTACCGAAAAAAATTAGACTAAATAAGAAACCTTTGAAAAAAGCGTTTTTATGACTTATGGACTTAACATTAATAACTAAACCTGTTTCCTTGACGTTTTAGTAGCCCCTGTTTTTATACAGTTGTTTTACCCAATACAAGCCCCGAGAGGCACTCAACGCAGAGGATTTTGTAATGTGATTGTTTTA
>OZ038476.1:50400523-50438023 GCA_964036315.1 Acanthosepion esculentum | reverse complement strand
CAAACAAACATCAACCGCGAAGATAGGACTCATGACAGAACCCGATACTCGGACACGACTGGGAGCCGACGACGATATATTAATTATCGATGGCATCGATATATATATATATATATATATATATATATATATATATATATATATATATATAAAATGTGTGTATATATATATATATATATATATATATATATATATATATATATATATATATATATATATATATATATATGCAACTTTTATATATTTTAATTATATATTATATATGCGCGGTACTTATTGGAAAGCGCTCAATATCAGTGATCAGAGCTAACATATTTAGTTGGATTGCTCTGAGTTTGTGACCTTGGGTTTCATGCTACCTGTGATTCTGTGATCGTCAGACAAACAATAGATTATATATATATATATATATATATATATATATATATATATATATATATATATATAATCTATTGACTGTAGTAAGCATGTAGCAAACATGCAACTATTTTACCACCATGCTTTAATCTCTTCTTTTTTTTAAAATTCTAGATAATTGTGAAGATTTTGCCAACATGTTCTATTGATTTTGTTTGATTGTTTAATGGCACATCAACTCTTTATGGGTCATTTAATGCTGAAATTTTATTTTCTTGGAATCTTTGAAGTAATAAAAATATTATATATGCTATTCTGCTTTCACAGTTGGTTACATGGTAGATGATACTCAACTTTTGTGCATATACATGTTTCTGTGGACATAATTAATAGAGGCGGTAATATGTGTGTATTATGTTGTAGTTTTGTTGAAATTATATTTTGGAATACACTTTGATATTTTTACGAAATTCTTAAGAGTTTTTTACGTGTTGGTTCTTTGGTTGATTTCATTTAGTGGCATATCAGCCCCTATGTGTTATTTAATACCGAAATCAAAATATTTTGAACGCAATTGTATATTCATTTATTGTAGAATCACCAGCAATACATTTTATAGCAAAATGACTAACGACCTATTTTATATGTATTTGATACAGATAAAATACATTATTAGTCATCTCAGATAAAAAATGTATTGTGAGTCATTCTACTATAAATAGATATTCCTGGTCATTTTACTATAAAAATGTATTTTTATTCTTCCGTACTATTTTGCTTTTGTTTGGGGTTAACTATTTGCCAATAGCTGGGATCCGAACAGGTTCTACCACCCCGGGCCTAGGTGGAATGGGAACAAAAATAATTGATGTGGCTCTACGCTTCTCAAAACCTCCAATCTCCCAATCAGATTTCTTGCTGCTGGATGTAGTTTATCGTCATGCCTAGGACAACAAGTATAATTGGTATCAATTTAACAATTCCAAGGCAGCAGACATCATTTATGGTAAAAAGGTTAAGAAAGAAGGAAGAGTAAGTAAGTCGGTCATCAAGGTACTGATTGAATGAATGTATGTGGCAGGAATTCAATGCTCAGGTGAGTGAAGGTGAAGAAGGGTGGAAGATGCCAATTGTCCAGGAGGAGCAGGTCTATTGGTTTTGTTTAAGGGACGCGACAGAAAGAAAACCGGTAGCGGCTGAAGCGGACGCCTCCGTCTGTCGTCGAGCGATCTCAAAAGCGCACGGACTTTTTGGTTCAGGCACGCAAGGAAACGGAAGAACATGATACAATCAGTTGGATGTTATGTGCATTAGATTAGCTCTCACTTTAGTGGGTCGTTCGATCATTGAACTGGGAAATCAACTCTTTCTCTACAAATCTATTTTGCTACCTTGCTGTCTTTCTTTCTTTCTTTCTTTCTTTCTATCTTTACCCTTTTCCCTTCATCTGCTTTCCTAATGTTTCTTTTCTTTCTTTTTTCATTCATTCATTCATTCTTTGTTTCTTTTTTTCTTTCTTTTCGTTAGCTTTTACGCAATTGCGTATTATTTCTCTCTGCGTTCTGTTCACATCTATCTATCTATCTATCTATCTATCTATCTATCTATCTATCTATCGTTTGTGCTTTCGTTTCGACTTCCTTTCCTAGTTCTTTCTTTCTTTCTTTCTTTCTTTCTTTCTAATCCCTTTTACCTCCCTTTTTCCTCTCTTTTTCCTCCCTTTTTCCCCCGTTCGCTTTCCTAAATCATTCTTTCTTTCTTGATTTCCTTTTCTTTTCGTTCTTTGCTAATATTTATTTTCTGATATATGTCATTTGTTCATCGACTTCCTAATAAGCTTTCCTTCTTCTATTGCGTATTTCGTCGTTTCCTTTAATTTCTCTCTCTCTCTCTCTTTCTCCCTATCTATCTATCTATCTATCTATCTATCTATCTATCTATCTATCTATCTAACGCTCTTAGATTTCCCCTAAACGTTTCAACCGATCAATTTCGCTGCCTTCATCAGGATAAATATCTACGTAACAAAGAGGTCTAGGGATATTTATAAAGAGTGGGAAAGTTAAAATGAGCGAAAACATGACTTCAACACATTTCTTTTTTTTTATCTTTTTATTCTATGACTTCCTTTTCCATTCAGTCTCATTCAGTCTCATTTCTTCACTTTCTGCTTCTTATCATTTTCTCGTTCCTTAAAAGGCTTCTCTGTTTTCTTCATTTTTTACATTTAATTTATTCTACTGTTCCTTTATTTTCGATAACTGCGTATATATCTTTCTTCTTTCGCCTTTCCAAATATTTAACTTTTCTTTCTTTTTAGTTTTTTTTGTTTGTAAATTACTCTTTTATGCTAAATAAAATACCGCCTGGAATAGTCGTGCCGGTGAGAATTCTTCAACTTATAAAATAAGAAGCGGCAAATTCTGTCGGTCCATCCGTGTGTCTGAAACCCTTCTACCTCGGGCTACATTGCTCTACCTTTTTGGAATCAGGATCATACCGGAATTGAAAATCTGCCCTTCATCTGGTGCTTGACCATTGGGACTTGTGCCTGGTGGAGGAGGAGGGAACAGGTGAAAATTCAAATTTTAAAATAACTGAAAAAAACTAGTTATTTTAAAAGTTTTTAATTTATATTCAGTTTAAAGTAACGTAAAAACTTTGTGAATTTAATTTTTTTTGTTTTAAATTTGGTTTAAAATATCTCTAAAACTTTGTGAATTGAAAAAATCAATTTTATTTCATCAAAATCCAAGAAATCAGAGTTAAAATGAGAGGTTTTGTGACGTGAGGTTTTGAAGTTTGAAGTTTGTGATTTGAAGAAATTAATTTTCGCCCTGAATTCCAATTTCGACGCAAATCGGAGATTCGGTCCAAATCAGAGTTTCGGCTCAAATCAGTCTTTTGCTCGGAATTGGACAAATCAGAGTCCAAGTAGGGTTTAGAATTTCCATCGAGCAAATTGAGGAATTCAAAATCATTTCTTCAAAATTATCATTGGTATTTTCTAAGCTGGATCAAGAGTTCCTTTAGTTCTGGATTGGAGGCCCAATTAGCCCCCCGCAAAAGCTAGCTTAAAAGTCCGCACGGATTGCGTTTTTTAAACTAGTATAAAATAAAAAATATGAGTTTATTTATTAAAATATAAGTTTAATTTCTTCGCGCGTTTATTTTGGAAGAAAATAATGGTGCAGTTAATGTAATGTCAATCCTCCTATATAGCAGAGAATGCTGGACACTATCCTCATAGATGAAGAGGTAACTTGAGCCAGTAGAGATGTCATTCTACAGAAGGATCCTGAGAATACCAAGGAAAGAACATGTATGCAATGAGGAAGTTTTAAGGGAAAAGGGAACAAAAGGGATATTTGTGCTTAGAACGAGACAGCTGAAATTTCTGGAATATATAATGAGTTTCTGAAGAATTTGAAACTGGCAGGGAATATTGGAGGCAAGATGGGAAAAAGGAAACTTCGAAGAACCTATCTAACAAGCGTGTTTAAATGAATAGTAAAGGGAGAAACATTGCTTAGAAGCATAGGAAGTTGCGAAGGGCTATTAATGAACACGGCACATAAAGCAATAATAATGTCAAAGTTGAACCTTTGTACCCCTCAAAAGCACAGTGCCAAAAAGACGGTTTTTCCATTGACACCGCTATTGTTTTAACTACCTTCACCCCTCGGCAATGTTTATTCTTTTAAAAAGCAATGATTATAATTGTAATAAGACCAAAAGATATGATTAAAGTGAATTTATACATTTTCAACAACAAAAATAATAAACACTATTTATTAGATTGTTTACACTATTTATTTATTGGTTGGCAAAACATCGGCTAATCGATTCGAATTTTATAAAATGGAAAATAATAAGGATTCCCATATAGTTAGTTTACATATTACAATAATTCTGTAAATGTCTATAAATTTAAGAATAAAAAATGGCTTCATATTTATTTCTTTATAAATTGGTAAATGATAAATTTTGCATTGCATTTGTTCTAATTGTATTAGTTTTTACAGCGTTACAAATATAACATTATTCTTGTAAATAAACAACCTAATAAATAAATGAAAAGCGTTTAATATTTTGTTGTAAATTCTCAAGAACAAAAAGAAATATGTAAATTCACTTTCATCATAAGTTTAAGTTTTATTACAACTCTAATCATCGCTTTTTAAAACAATAAACATTACCGAGGAGTGAAGGTAGTTAAAATAATAGGGGTGTCCTGCTGACTCTCTATTTTATGGCATGCACGAAAGTTCTAGTTTGCAATAATAATAATAATGATAATAATAATAATAATAATATTAATAATAGATTAATTCATATTGTATATACTCATTGGGGATCTTTTTAATTAGTTGTTTTATTCACCCCCCACCCCCATATATGACGATTTGTACATATGGGGACAATTTAGGATTTTCATTGAGACCATGAGGTATTATGGTGGATGTAGTAAGAAAGGTTAGTAAGAATGTATTGTTTTGGTGTTAGCAATATTGTTTGTATGCTTGGGTCAGTGCTTGTGGATAGCTAAGTTTAAAATTAAGACAGATGAAGACCGTCCTTTTCCCCATCCCCTCTTTTAGGTCTTGTGCCACAATTTCTGTATATTTCACAGAAATAAATATTGTAATAATAATAATAATAATAATAATAATAATAATAATAATAATGATAATAATGATAATAATAATAATAATGATAATAATGATAATAATAATAATAATAATAATAACGATAATAATAATAATAATAATGATAATAATAATAATAATAATAATAATAATGATGATGATGATAATAATAATAATAATAATAATAATAATAATGATAATAATAATAATAATAATAATGATAACGATAATAATAATAATAATAATAATAATGATAATAATAATAATAATAATAATAATAATAATGATAATAATAATAATAATGATAATAATAATAATAATAATAATAATAATAATAATGATAATAATGATAATAATAATAATAATAATAATGATAATAATAATAATAATGATAACGATAATAATAATAATAATAATAATGATAATAATAATAATAATAATAATAATAATAATAATAATAATAATAATAATGATAATAATGATAATAGAAGTGCAGCACTAAATAATAATTCTTCGACAATTGCGATTAATATTTCTATTCTCTTTGTCTTTCTTTTTTCTTTCTTCCCTTTTTCTTGCTTTTACGTCCTTTCTCTTTTTCATTCCTTTTCTTGCTTGTTCTTTTCTTTTTCTTATCCTCTTTTCTTTTCTTTACGTTTTCTTTTTTCATGCTTTGTCTTTTTCTTCCCTTTTTTTCTCTTTTTCCTTCTTGCTTTTTCTCGACACCTTTTCTCTCATTCTTTCCCAATCTTCCCCATTCTCCTCTCCTTTCTTCTTGTTTTTCTCATACTTTTCTCCTTTCCTTTTTATTTTTCTTTATTTTCCACTTTTCTCCTTTACCTATTTTCTTTTAATTCCTTCTTTCTTTCCCTTATCTTTTTCCCCTCTTGAATTTCCTTCCTTTGTTTTTTTCCTCTCTGTATTTAATTCCAAACTATCATCTTTTCTTTTTATTTCTCTTTTGTCTTTCATTTCCTATAATTCATACGCTTTTTTCTATCTTTTTATCTCTCTCTCTTTCTTCATACTTTCTTTCATTTCTCCTTTTCTTCCCCCCGACCCCGTTTTCTCCTTCCTATATTTTCTTCTTAATTTCTCATTGTCTTTTCCGCCCATTCTTCACACTTATTGCCTCGCATTTCCTCCTTCATAATTTGTCTCTCCTTCCTCGACTGCTTGCCGCCACTGCGGTTGCTGCAGCGACTCGCAGATCGATAGTGCAACCAACCAACCAGCCAACCATCCCCACCCTACCATCCCACTACCATTCTCTTCCCCAATCACATCGAACCCCACCCCAGTTCGGATCCCATTCATCAGTCCCGCTTGCACTGAGTCAACCCACGTTAGATGTCTCCTGCTGGATATATGTACTCAGTGATCTCACACGGCCCGAACCATTTCCAGCATCATGCCGGTCGCGACACGTTACTACATATGCACATAGATAGAGCTGGGAGGACCCCTCAACGGCGACAAAGTGACGGGAGGCTGAAAAGAAAGAAAGGAAGAATCAGCTGGCCTTAGAGGCTGCGGTATTAACGGAAGCAATGGCGGTAGAGATTTTGATTACTTCGGAAACGAAGTTGGGAATAAGCAGTCAAAAATATAAATGAATACGAAAGTACCTTTTCCAAATTACTATGTGGATTACGTATTAGATTTTGACTTGATCGGGAAGCTTATTTTTTTTGCCAACACCCGGCATGTTTGTGAAATTTCCATCCTTACATATACTAGCTACGCACTCATCTATCTATCTGCTACTCTAACTCACGAGTCATAATATATATATATATATATATATATATATATATATATATATAGGTACCGCTTCCCCTAAAAAGCGATACTCAATGTTTAAAATTAATTTTAATAAATGAAAAACTTATATTTTAATTTCAATTTCATAGATTAAATTTAATATTTCTAATAAGCAAAATACTTTGCTGTATTTCAAACTGAATTTAAATTAATTTACATTAGTGTTTCTGATTATCAGTAAAATCGATGAAATCGACCATACTGACAAATCTGTCAACACGACATTATTCTCTTTATTAAAAAAAAGTCTCTTTAAAAATGTATACTTTACAGAGACATTATTTAAGATCAGCTGATTTAAAGTTTAGTTTATTTGAATTGAAACAAATATTACTTATTTTTAGTTTGAAATATTGCATAAAAAAGCATCAGGAGGTAAATGTTTTCATGAGAAGTTGACACATTTATCGACAGTCTGATGTTTAGGAAATGTATGCAAAGAGGAGGTAATGGACATAAAATTACGTGACGAATATATATATATATATATATATATATATATATATATATATATTAACTACCCCAGAATCTTAAAAAAAAATATTTTAAGCATTCTAATATTTTATTAAATTAGAAGTACTTTCTAGTCTTACTTACGAAGACGCTTGTTGGGGAAATGTTAGAAAATTACCAATAAACCTTAGATTTACTATAGTTACAGCTCTTGTTTTCTGATAATGTCATGTATTAACGTCCGTATTTTCAAAAATGACACGTTTATACCCACATAAAAAATTAAAAATTCTTTTTAAAATATTGGGGATAGTCGAATTCTAGTTAGCTTTTTCGGCCATGATTAGTACATATAGTTTTTATTTAATATCAATACAACTTGACTGCTACAAATTAATATAGAACTTTAAAAGATGTAAAAGTTTATAAATTATTCTAATAAAAAAATGAAAACAATTCTTGTTAAAATTCATTATTCATAAAAATAATATTCCAAAGACAATAGTGTCCATAATATATTTTATTTATAAAAGCAACTACAAAACTTTTCTACTCGAATAATGTCTTAGTTTTATTGATGTTTTTATTTTAGTCTTCAGACCAGATTTTCTGTAACTTAGGGTCCTGTTGGGTAAAAACATTGATGATTTAAATTCTCCTAGGACTTGTCCTTATGACTAATATAAACATTTAACGTGTCAAAAAACAATTTTTCGAAATTTCATAAAATTAAATGAGTGGGTGGTTAAATATCTAAAAAAGAAGACTTTTGAAAAGCTATTTTTAAAAAAAAAACTTTTCAAAAATAATTTAAGTTCTGAAAGATTCATTAAATCCGAGAATTATCTGATTTTTGCAATAATTTCTAAATCAATGTATTTTTCACTGCGAAAGGAAGATCAAATTTCGTGTTATGGTCCAATGTCGATGCCAGAAAGACAAGATTTTAACCATAATTTCCAAGATTCTAAAAAGAATAAAAAATTAAAAAAATCTTTTGATCTTTCATTTCAATAATAACAAAGGTTTTGACGATAAAATTTTGTTTTTATTCAGTTTTGTACATTTTCTTTCATCAGTTTTGTACATTTTCTTTCATCAGTTTTGTACATTTTCTTTCATCAGTTTTGTACATTTTCTTTCCATTTACCCCTCTTCCTCCATTTTAGCGAATTTCTGAATTTCTATAATGGGTGCGATGGGTAAATTTTATGTTTTTAATTTCGCGCATACGCGTTGTTTTTTTTGTTTTTTTTGCCGACTGCACAGCATAGTAGAGTCAGTTGGACACCATCTGTAAGAAGAAGTGCACCATTTCACTACGCCAGAAATTTAGAAACGGCATGCTGAAGCTCCAATACGAGCATTTCAGAGTGTTTGGGTGTCAATCAGACGACAGTGCACAGGATTCAGAAAGAGCTGGATGAGTCTAATGGTGATTACGAATGTCCGGCAGCTTGTAAAAATCACTGATTGTTCTGATAAGAAAAGGACTCCCGAATTTGTTGGTGAGATCCAGGCCATCATTGAAAACTTTCCCTTCATGTTAATCAGGTCCATAGACAGGGAGGTAGTGTTATGCTGGGTCAAGGGGATGGCTACCGTACGACCCTATGTGTGGCAATAAGACTCTGCACCATGCACAATTTCAGGCGGGCAAGGATTATAGCAGCATTCCCCAACTTAAATAAGGAGACCTCCAGAAGTGATGCAGGAGATTCCAAAGTCGTCTGGTCGAAGCCAATGGCGATTTTATTGAATAAGTTTAATCTTTAGTATTTGAAGATATTTTTGTGTAATTTTAGTAAATATATATATATATATATATATATATATATATATATATATATATATATATATATATATATATATATATATATATGTATGTATGTATGTATACAAACGTCATATTATAAACGTCAGAATTTTTTTAATCCGTTCTTTGCTGGAACTATAATTTTTCAATACTGCTATATATATATATATATATATATATATATATATATATATATATATATATATATATATATATATATATATATAATAATAATAATAATAATAAAAATATAGAAATGCTTTTCAAAAATACGCATGAGAAAAGCTTTGATAATAAATCCAACCAAAACATACATACATACAGATATATATATATATATATATATATATATATATATATATATATATATCTGTATGTATGTATGTTTTGGTTGGATATATATATATATATATATATATATATATATATATATATATATATATGTATAGAGAGAGAGAGAGAGAGAGAGAGAGATTTACCTATCATTCGGTTCAAACTCCTCTTAAGTCTTTTGAACAGGAGTAGATGTTTATCCATTGATTCCTGTTTAGGATTGGTGTTCCGGTTCCTTCTAATATCTTTTCCTTCTCTCTCACTTCCAGTAGCACCTTGCCGTTTCGTGGTATTATCGTTTTGCTAAGTTTGAATTAATAAAAAAAAATCAGTGGAAGCCACTTTAACGCAGAAAACTCATTGCTATGTTCCATGAACCAATCTGCTACTATTTTTTATTTGTGATACTGCATTTTCCTGCTGGAAGTGACCACCAGAGGATTGGTGCACTGTAAATATTTTAAGTTCTGTATATAACTCATAAATAAATGTCAATTATTTTAAATTATAAAAGTAAACTGATTATAGAGTGATAAAACAAAAATATTTGACTAGGTTTAAGAGGCCATACTAATTCTATGTAGAATTACATTTCCTTGTCAGTTATTATTTTTAACAAGAACGTTTTTTGTAAAGTAATCTTATTTTATATTTCGTTTTCAGGATATCGACATGTATCATGAAGCAACTGATACTCCAGCAATGGCAAGACGCAGACACGGAAAAAGAAATTACAAAACCTCCTACAGAAGGTAGCGAAGGAGAGCGACAAGAAGGGCCTAAGTATAAACTACAAGAAGACAAAATACATGGTCATCTTTAATAGGATGAGCCCGAAAAGCTATTTACAGGTCGGGGACACTAAAACCAAGCAGGTGTGGAAATTTAGATATCTGGGAAGTGTTTTGACAGAGGACATATTGCGATAGTCAGAAACGCATTCCATCACCTAGGAAGAGTATTACGAGACAGGAGGATTTCTTTGGTAACAAAGAAAAGAGTACTGAGCTGCTACGTGATGTCTGTCCTCCTTTACGGCAGAGATGAAGAAAGACTCGAGGCAACGGAAGTATGGTTCTACTGAAGGATGCTAAGGATATCATGGACCGAAAGTGTGAGTAACGATGAGGTTTTGGAGAAGATGCAAACAAGGAGGAAGCTTATATTTAACATCAGAAAGAGGCAGCTGAAATTTCTGGGATACATAATGAGAAAGGAGAGCTTGGGAATCTGATACTCACAGGTCGAATAGATATACCTAGCGGTCGAATAGACATATCTAGCGGAAATAAGCAAGTGGATAACAGAAAATGGCCTGGGGGAAGTAACAAAGGGAAAAAACTTATTAAGAGCCGCAAGGGATAGGGGGAAGTGGAGAACCATGATCGCCTACGTCCTGAAGGGACACGGTACATAAAAAGAAAGAGTATAGCTGAAACTTAAGTTTCCCTTTAGTTTTCTTCTCTCACCCACTTTTGTCCAACTTGGTATACTCACAGGTCACTTTATTAGGTGTACTCTTCCGCTTTTGCCTTTAGATCAGCCTCATTTCTTCTTGGCATAAATTCAACAATGTTGTGTTCTTTTGAAAGTTGGGTCCATGCTGTTGTTATGGCATCCGCAGTTCTTCCACATTGGTTGGCTACATCATCCAAAATCCAAATCTCCCTTCTTATCACATCCCAAAGATGCTCTATAGGATTGAGATCCAGTGACTAATGCAGAAAACTCATTGCTGTGTTTTTTACGAACTAATCTGTCGCTATTGTTTGATTTGTGACACTGTGCGTTGTCGTGAGGTCGTGGCCAATAGAGGATGGTTGCAGCGTAGTCAGCGGCATTAGCTAGATAAGCCGCGGCATTTAAACGATTTTTCATTGGCATCAAGGGTCCCAGCGTATAAAAAGAAAATATTGCCCATACGCTTACACCACCAGCAACCGGAACGTTTAATACTAGAGAGCATGGATTAATACTCATGATTTTCTTACAGTAAATTAATGGTCATATCATCTGAAAGCCACAGCAGAAATCAAACACCCAGAAGACCCTGAAAATTATTGCCAACCTTTTATTCTCCAACTTTTGTAATCTATACTAGAACCACATATTCTTCTCATCTGATAGGAGTGGCAGCAGTCATAGTTTAATGCTGTAGCTCATCTGCTTCAAGGTTTACCGTGTTGTGCGTTCAGAGACAGGCTTTTGTATACCTAAGGAGTGGTTATTTTGGCTACTGTTGGTGTTTTATCAGCTTTAGCCAGTCATTCCCTTTCTCCACGGTAAACTAAATGGCTCTCAATAAAAATAACTGTCGAAAGTGAAATAATACTGTTTCGTGATAAATGTTGATGTCTGTTATAAATATCGGTCATGAATGAGAAATTGGAGAGCCAAGTTCGAATTCCAGTCGGGTTCGTTACTTTAACTTACGCGCAAATACTCTTGGGAAAAGGTATGGATCCATCTATTCTACCCTCCAGCTGTGGTTTAAATAGGAGGACAGACCGGTCTATCGAAGAAAGGGACGGTAACCTACTGCGGGAAAATCTTCAATTTTGTCAGTTCTGAATCGAAAGAGATATGATCGCCCAAACGCGTATCAAGTTCGGCATTTAACTGACTGCTTAAATCGTCAACTCTTTATAATATCAGTTATAATCTTTGGGAGGATGAAGCTCATCAAGCGAATAATAAACCAGTCGTTTACTCTGCTTGTTGTAGACTGCGCATCAACATGAGATATTATTCTCATGTTAAAGTTATGAGCCTACTCTTCCATGCTGGTTCAAGGCATGTTGAAAGAGAGAATTGAAGATTTTCACGCAGTAGGTTGCCAACTCACAACCCTTTGGATCAAGTTACTGGATTACTACAGCCAACGCTTATCCACCGGGTCATGTGTCCTTGGGGATAAAAGAGTTGGTTGAAGTAATCCAGTGATTTGATCCAAAGAATTTTGAGTTCGAAACCTACTGTGGGAAAATCTTCTCTTTGAACATGCCTTGAGCCAGCATGAAAGATTAGGCTCATAAAATTAACATGAATAATATTTCATGATGCGCAGGCTGCAACAAACAGAGCAAGCGAATGATTATGATTCGCTTGATGAGTAGGTTCATATTGAATATAAATAGGGGTCTTATATGCCATGAATTAAAAAAAAACACACTTACTCCAAACTGAGCAACAATGTAAGATATTATTCTCATGTTAATTTCATGAGCTTACTCTTCCATGCTGGCTCAAGGCGTATTGAAAGAGCATTTGAAGATTTTTCTGCAGTAGGTTGCCATTTCTTTCTGCGGTAGACTGGTTGTCAACCAACTCTATAGAACCCGGTCTGTGCTGCTGTTCAACCCATAGCCGGAGGAAGAAGAGATGGATTCATACCTTTCCCAAAGTGAATCTAACGAACACGATTGGAATTCGAACTCGGCTCCTCGATTTCTCATTCCGAGCCGATATCCATTAAACCACAACATACATCTTTTCCCTTGAAGGAAAAACCTGAACTTAAACCCCCGCTGAGTTGTGGTCATAGTCAACCAAATACGGAAAAGGTTATGAAAGTAAATCCAGGCCGAAAACCCTGAAGGCGGCTGGATGTCAACACTGACAACTTTCCGGCAATAAACCGGTCCCAAATATATATTTATTGCGGTACGACGGTGATGGTGAGTATGTGGTCTAGATAGTGCATGGGCTCCATATACCGCGCCCTGGATAGTTCAGTCCAGACTCACTATTAAAGGAGTGAATTTTGAACCAGACAGGGCGCTACCTTTGTCTTGCAAGATAAACGGATGCCTAAAAATCAGGAATTTTTTTTTTTTCGGATATATTAGTAATTAAATTATGAAACTGCAGTTGCTTTGGTTTGTTTTGTTTTACGGCATATCAAAACCTCAATGGGTTATTTAATGCCGACATTTTTATTGCTGGTAATATTTTTTTCAAAGATGTATTGCTGGTAATATTTTTTCAGAAATATATAGCTGGTAATTTTTTTTTCAAAAATGTATTGCTGGTAATAATTTTTTACAAAGTATTTCTGGTATTAAAACCTATTTTTACATTTTCATAGTGTTTTGACCACAGTTTGGGTGTTAACTATTTGCCCATAGCTGGGAGCCTAACTGGTGCTACCACCCTAGGTCAGGGGGTATCTGTGAACACCAGCAATTAAGAGGTGGTCCCACGCTCCTCAAAACCTCCCGATCAGAGGCCTTGCGAATTAGTTTTACATTTATTAATCTCTATACAGCAAAAATTTAAAGTTAAATGATGTATGTTTAAAATTTTGTTAAACAAAATGGTATCGTGCTGAAATGTTCCAAATGGAAGAGGAAAATTGAAATAAATAAAAAGATTAATATTTTTTTTGGGAAATTAAACAATTATACGGCATATAAATATGTTTATTTTATAAATGTATATATTTCCATATAAAAATAGACAGCAAAATATATTTCTTTTTAAAAATGAAGGCATACTTATTTTAAAGCAATTAGTAATGGTTTCATTTCCTTCATTATTTTTTTCTCCGTTTTTGTAAAGAAGCACGCAAACATACAAAAAAGCAGATCTTTATTACAGGATCGATCTCGAACGGAGCCCCCATACTATTATTAATTAGTTGCAAATTGATGTTTCAACTTAGAGCATCTTAACGATATTTTCTAATCTCGCCGTGATGTACCATTTTTACTGTTAAATGGCATCAAGCTAGCACACCTACGTGCAAAAATCATTACCGATATTTTATATCGAGATCATTATCTCTGCAAATACAGGAGGCTTCTGACTTCTGTCTGTATCGTGTTCACACTCAAATACCAAAATGCATTGGCCTAATTTTAGGAATGATTATCACAAGTTATCTGAATGTAGCACCGACCATTTGAGGTTGACTTAAGGGATCATTGCAGGTCACTAGAGCCGATCAAACATCACAGTATGCCATTTCTAGCCAAATAAAGCAATTTCCTGTTTTCATCCCAAAGAAATTCATGATTCGGAATCCGTCTGTCTCGGGAGACTATAGAGTCTAATAGTGGGGCTCGCTAATCCCTGTTGCAGAAGCGTGCAAAGGTACTTTTCCAGTACCCACAGAGCCAAACTGCGGTTCATACTGCAACTATTCTGAGTAGACATTAGCTACTGTTTGGGGGAAGGGAACGTAGAATCTGACGTGATTAGCAATTTGAACATGGTTACTACACTCAAACTCTCGGTCACGATGGCTTGCTAGCGCAACTATCGACAACTTGTGAACAGTTTCGTCTACTCAATTGCACCCAAAGATGTTGCATCAACCCATAGTATGGTTTTTCAATATCACACACTGGAATCGTCTTCCTAGGTCGATATTGTCAAGGAGATGATGAGATTCGAAACTGGGTCTCATGCACAGAATGTGGATGATTTAAATACTCTGCTACGCACCCATTAACCTCTTCCACACCAATTATTTTGGGAAAAACTTTTTTTTTCCAGATGATTTTTTTATTTGTTTATAATATCGTATTTTTATGCTGATTATGAAAAATAACATGCATTTCAATTTTTTCCGTTGTTATGGTTGATATTATATTAACCGTATTTTTAACCGTATTCTTTATCATATTTTTCATTTTTCTTATATAATTTTATTACCTTATTCACTCTCTTTCCCTGAACTGGACATTTGTGGTGTAATTTGTTAAAAAATGTAAAAAAATAAGTGAGTGTGGAAGCAAAATAAATGCACCCAACCGAATTGACTTCTTCAGGAAGACTAAGGAACTGAGGCACTTTGAAGTAACCGAGCGGTGGCTAACACCTCTCCCAAACGTATGAGTTGACAAGTGGACTCGTTTCAAGCTCAGAAGGGCATAACAAGAATTAAGATCGACGTATAAACACGTCTGTAGCTGTTTTTTAACATTATGTTTTGGTCGTCTGTATTCATCCGTGTCTGAAAGAAAGAAAGAAAGAAAGAAAGAATCGAAAAAAGTGTTTAAAAGATAAGAAAAGAAAGCGAGAGAATGAATGAAAAAACGGTGGAGATGTATGAGATGGTGAAACTAGAAAATAAGGAAAGAAATGTAATAAGGTAGTAAAGGAGGAAGAAAAGTGCGAAAGAACGAACAGAGGAAGAATGGAATGAAATAAAAAAGGGAAGAAGAAGAAGAAGGAGGAGGAGGAAGAGGAGTAAGAGGAGGAGTAAGAGGAGGAAAGACTGAATGAGAAAAACGCAGAAGAAAAAAGATAATTAAATAAACAATGGAAGAGTATAAGGAAATAAGGCAGAATGTAAGAAGACAGAAAAGAGGAATGGAATTTTATGGGGATCAAGAAATAAAAGATTGAATAAAGAAGCAAAACAGGAAGGAAAAAAAGGAAGGAAGGAAGAATAAGGTGCTGAGAAAGAAAGTATCGAGAGAAGGAACGAAAGACAGAAAAACACGAAGTGAAAGGTGTAAAATAGAAAGAAATGGATGAAGGCGGACAGAAGTTTTGAAAGGGACGAAGGATGAAAAAGATGAACGAAAGAGGAATAAATGAAAGAAAGAAATCTAGATAAAGAAAAACGAGAGAAAGCAAAAAGAAAAATGAAGGAAAAGAAAGAAGAACGAATGAAAGAAGAAGGAAATTAAACTTAAAACAACAGAAGCAACAACAAAAAGGCTTAGAAGAAAATAAATAAAACGTATGTGTGAATGAAAAGTTGAGTTGTATATTAAAAATGAAACGGTCTTCCATTTAAATGGTAATACACGCATTTGTGTTGTTTTGTTTACTGATAATAAAGGATAACATTTTCTCCTCGCATGCATGAAAGTTTTACTTACATTGCTTCACTTTCAAGCAAATAATAAATACAATTACGAACCCTATCGCCAGAGAATCGCACAAAGCTCTCACTGAAATTAAATCGGCTAATATTTTCGTAATTTCCATCTTAGAGCTCTCTTTTGGCAGGATTATATTTCAGTCAGAAGAAGGATTATTATATTTGTGCCAGATTAATTTCCGCAGGGCCGAATCCTGAGACAAGTCCCATCCGTGCCGAATGTCTCTTCACCATCTTTCTGCTTTCCTATAAAGTAGCGAAAATTATTTACAAAGACCGTATCTGTCCACCTGCTGAGCGATCGCGTGCGGCTGATAATCGTCATCCCGGCTTGGAACAGACGGCAACAAACACTGGAATAGCAAACATGATATCAGAAATGTGTACGCATTACGTCATGTAAGCGCTGAAGCACACTACAAGGTGTTTTAAGAGATATTAAGACTAAAATTTGACGGCCATTTTTTCTAATTTCTGATTCGTATCATATACATAAATACGAAGGTAAATGAAAAAGTAATTAAATTTTTGCCATAAAAGGAGCACTTTTCAATGAAATTTGGTTAATTTGCAGTGTAACACCCGCGCTCAGTTCGCATTAAAAACTTTCAGAATACTTACATTTATGTGTAATTGTACATGCTTCATTCGAATCTGGCTTGATAAATATGATAAAATCGCGGGTGTTACACTGCAAATTAACCTGGAATTATTCGAAATTCGGTACAGATGTAAAGTTACATACATTCTTGATCGTTAAATATCCAATTACGTTTTTTTTTCCAGATATACGAATAAATGAGCTGGTATAAAAATGGCTGCCCCACTGGAAGTCCGTCAGAAGCAAAGAGCTATAATCAAGTTCTTTGTTGCCGAAGGAGAAACTCCTGTAGAACATTCGCGAAAGACTTCCATCTCTTTGGCCCAATGTAAGAGTCACTGAGTGGCAAACGTTATGGTGGTAATGAAAAAATGAAGACTGCTGTAAAGAATTGTCCACATCAACAGCTACTTGAGTTTTACGCACCTGGTATACATAGATGGAACACTGCCATTGACAGAGAGGGTGATGATGTTGGGATGCAAACCTGTAATGTATAGCTATTCCTTATTTCATATAAAATAAAACAAATTGCATTACTTTTTGACTCCCCCTCGTAAATAACAAACATTGAAATATATCTCTTTATCTGAGGTGTCAGAAATTATCGACAGCTACCTAATAAAATGGAGTTACTCCTTTAAAAAGACCTGCTACGCGACGTGATATAGTCTAGCTATGTAGGGAATTTGTCAGGTATCCAATATGTTCCACACTTGCGCAATTCGGCGTGCGAAAGGAATAATTGGCAGTTAGCTGAGTTTTACTGTAATCAATTTTAATTTTTGCCCCCAGAAAGGGGTGCGTTATCGTCTTGAAACAAACTATGATCAGCAGGTTTCACGACGAGAATGAAACAATGCAAACGATCTGCCAAAAATCACATCCAAGAACATTTATGCCCTATATATATATATATTTAGTTGGATTGATGTGAGTTTGTCACCCTGGGTTTCACGCTATTTGCGATCGTCAGACAAACTGTTAGACAAAATGTTAGCTCTATCACTGATATTGAACGCTTTCCAATAAGTACCGCGCATATATAATATATATATATATATAAAATTGCATATATATATATATATATATATAAAATTGCATATATATAAATATATATATTAAATTACATTTTACACACACACACACACATATATATATTTTTAAATATAAATGACAATAGGAAAACTGTAATAGTTGCCGACGCGTTTCGTCCAATGTGGACTTTCTCAAGGCAAAAAAATGAAATGAATTTATTTAAACACAGTAACTAATAATAACCAAAACAAAATGTCCTTAGCAACTGGAAGAATTTAGAGAACGCTATTTTCATACTGTTAACTGAATATTACGTCAATTACTGTCACGTGTGGGGATATTGTTATTATTGCTGTGTTGACGCATTCAACTATTTTCTTTTGATTTCACGATATTGTTGTGTAGGTTTGTTTGTGAGAGTAGTAATTCTGTTAAGAAAGGTGAAATAGGGAAACAATCCTGGGCGTAGATTAAGATTTGTGTAATATTCAATGGCGGCACTCTCTAGGATTTTCCTTCTGAGTGACTCATTTTCTTTTTTTATGAGTGTAGCATTTTTAAAATCAAAATTGTAGTTGAATTTATTTCTATGTAGGACTAGTGCATTGACTAAGTTGTTTTTTGTGAGGTCTCTTTTGCGTTTTTAAAAAAAATTCTACTTGTTTCTCCAATATATTGGGAGGAACAGTTTCGGCAATTTATTTTATAAAATATTTTCTTTAGAAATTTTATTGCTTTGTTTAAATAAATTCATTTCGTTTTTTGCCTTGAGAAAGTCCACATTGGACGAAACGCGTCGGCAACTACTACAGTTTTCCTATTGTCATTTGTATTTATAAATATTGTCTTTTCTACAGGTTAACTCTGAGAAATTTTCACAGACACACACACACACACACACACACACACACACACACACATATACTGTTTAGTAAAATATATATATAGTTTTATCGAAAAAATATATATATAATTATTTATTTAAAAATTATAACAAATATGTTATAAAATTACTACAAAAATAGCCATTTTGTTTCATCACCTCTGGTGTCTTATCAAGTGATGATGTTGAATGTAGAATAAAGGGTTAAAAACCCTTTATTCTACATTCAACATCAATAGAATAATGTCTTAGTTGTTATTCTGTCAATTTGCACTTCGGATCAGTTCTTTAAAATCAAATATGTGGTGCAGTTCAATTTATATTGCAATGAATCATTCATACAAAAAGTAATTTAGTAAAGTTAGGATGCTACCTGAATTTTACCAAAAACAAAATAATTTCCATGCCTGAAGATGATTGAATGTACAGTCGAAAGTACTTCCGTATTTAAGAAAACCTTATACAGCTTATAATTTAAATAAAAAACAAGGATCATAACATTCATCGAGTGATTTGTAAGTTAATGCACCTTTAAAATTTTGTTAGCGAAGAGATTTCGCCATTTTATATCATTAACTTTACTAATTTACTTTTTGTGTGAATGATTCATTGTAATATATATATATATATATATATATATATATATATATATATATATATATATATGAAGAAATATAGTTTTAAGGTGTGCTATACTTATGAGATAAAGTGCTCAATATCATAGATAGAGCGTATGTAAATATAGATATAAAAGTGAACATAGAATTCAACACTTAGAGGCGACAGGCTGTTTCATGCTAGATGCAATCATCGGGCTATATATATATATACAGCATAAATACAGAAATCCGTACTAGACGATGATTGACAGTTTAAGTTTCACGCCTTAAGACAGGGATCGGCAACCTTTTGGGGAGAGCGGACCAGAAAGTTATGCAGTCTCTCGGAGGAGGGCCAGGATATCAAATTTACTATATTAAATTGTATCGATTTCAAACTGCTTCGTCCAGAAAGCTGCTATGGACTGGAGGTTTAAAGAAAAAAATAATGAAATTAATGTTACATTATTTAAACAAGCTTCCTTATTTTACTGCAGAAATAACAGGATAACAACTAACACAATAAAAAAAAATGCAAATTCCTTACGACAAACGAAATACACTTGGAATGGCGAATAAGTTAACGAGGCGCTTGTTTCTGCTTATTGTTCGATAAGTTCTCCACATCACGTGAAATATTTGCCGATGACAGAAGCAAAACATCATCCAGGTGGTCACCCCCCCCACAACCTTGTTCTTAAACGACTTTAAGCATGCAGTGTAACCCGGATATAAGAGAGTTGTCGGGACCTGATAATAAGTCTCTTATATCCGGGTTTCTCTTATATCCGGGTTACACTGTATTACTTTTTTTGTTAAATTTTTTTCACAGAAATATGTACTTCCAAATAATGTTACCATCATTTTCGCCTTATTCAATAGACTTAAATTCCGGTTGGCAAAATATATTTCTTGGAGAAGTCAGCAGTGGACTCGGAATTAAATTTTGATTTTTAAAAATTCGTCGCACTGTAAGTCGTTTAACTGCAACTGATATTTTTCTCCCACTTGCTCCGCAAATGAATGAGATAATTAGTATCCAGGTGTTAAGCTGGCGTGCCGAACAAAAAACCCTTCGTGGGCTGGATGTGGATCGGGAGCAGGGGTTTGCCGACCCCTGCCTTAAGAGATCATCAGATGATATGTAGTTTAAAATTTGCTATATTTATAGGGGAAAAACGCTCAATATCAGAAATAGAGTATTTATAGATACAGAGAGTATGTATATTGAAAATGAACAATACATAAGGATTGTCAGTTTCATACAATGAAGCATGAAATTGACCACTGAATTGGTTAATTGGTTTATTTTTTTACTGGTTATCAACCCTTTGTGTGTTATTTAAAGCAATATCATATTTTGGATATATATATATATATATATATATATATATATATATCTTACTTTAATATCTATCTCTCTATCTATCTCCTGAATAGATAGATAAAGACAGCCTGAAATTTATATAACACACTTTGACTTACTGATAGATAGATAGCTGGGCCAAGAGATAGATTTATACCTTTCCCAAGGGTATTTGTAAGTAACAAATCTGACTGGAATTCGATCTCGTCTGATTTCTTATTCCCAACCGCTATTCATCACACCACACGCACATCATAGATTGACAGACACCATACAGTGTTGCTTTCTATCTATCTATCTATCTATCTATCTATCTATCTATCTATCTATATATATGTTTAATATCTATCTATCTATCTATATATATATATATATATATATATCTTACTTTAATATCTATCTCTCTATCTATCTCCTGAATAGATAGATAAAGACAGCCTGAAATTTATATAACACACTTTGACTTACTGATAGATAGATAGATAGATAGATAGGTAGATAGATGTAGAGAAAGTGACATATAAATAGAGAGATAATCTTTGTCATTTTAAGGTTCAAGTTTTTTTTTGGGGGGGTTGACATACATTCGAAATTGAAAACCTTGTTCTATCTATCTATCTATCTATCTATCTATCTATCTATTTCTTTTGATATCTGTATATATCTGTCACTTTCTATTCATCTCTCTCTATCCATCCATCTATCCATCCATCTATCTATCTATCTATCTATCAGTAAGTCAATTTTTCTTATATTAATTTAAGTCTATCGTGCTAGAGACATTTAAAAATTATCAACTATGAATTCTAGAAAAATAGACATTAAAAGGGGATAGATAGATAGATAGATAGATAGATAGATAGATAGATAGATAGATAGATAGATAGATACATATATTAGTGATAATTGCTAAAACGAATTTAAGATATGTTAATTATTTGAACAAGTGATAACATTTCAACAGCGGTTGGGCTATTTAATATCGAATATTAGCCTCACGGAACAAAATCCCACAGAACAAAATCCCACGGAACAAAAGCTCATTAAATTCAAAAATGAGAATACAGGTCCGGTTCGTCCTGGAGTCAAAAAGGACAACATGGGTTTTTATAAGCACTTCTCGTTGTATTCCAACCAGAAAAGCTCTACTAAGAAGTATCAAATTCGATGCTAGCACCAGCTTTGAGATCTACTAGACGTAGATCTTCAACCCGAGAATATCGCCTTTTTCTCAATCCGCTTTGAGGTGAACTGGCTGAAGATTTGAAAGAGAGACAACTATAGCAAGAGGCGCAAATCCACCAGATTGACAGATGAATTAATTTTAAAGAAAACAAGCAAAGGTTCACTGATCTAGGTCAACAATTTAAAGCTGTCAAAAAGTCATGTGCCAAAGCGGAGTGTGGTTAGAAGATTGTATGAACAAGGTTTTCAATCTTGAATGTATGTCGAAACCAAACCAAACAAAACCTTGACCCTTAAAATTGACAAAGATTATGTTCTTCCAAGAAATCTTTAATGCCGAAAGCAGGTTTTAGTTGGCTAGTGATACTAGACAAGTGAGATTATCTGCCTGTTGATTTTTGACCAGCTGTGTCAGTGATTAATAGGTTTGAGTAACTAACTGCTATTAAAGGTTTTGATATTAGATGTTGTCATACGCTTGTACTTAGTGTGCGTTTATAACATTATTGTGGGCTTAATTTTCAAGTAATAAGCCAAATATTAAGAATAACAGCCAAGCATATATCTAAAACCCTGCCTCTCTCACGCGTATGCATGTGTGTCTAAAAATCTTACTCGTCACTAAAAATATGAATTCCAAGCCGGTACCAGATGTTAAATATGCATAGGAAAATGCTACGATTTCGAATAATGGTTGTCTTAAAAATATAAGCCTATTACATTTTGAAAGTTTATGTCGTAAAAGCTCGTAATATTGGTTACTAATACAGGGTGACCCCAAAAAACGGGAAATTTTTGAAGTGCGTATTGCCAGATATGAGCAAGTGGCAACACTGCGAGACAGTGACCTTGAGCAAGTAAACATTTCGCCATTTTAGTAACGAGAATGAAATTCACAGTATCCCAGCCGAGATGTTGCAGCAGTCAATGAGGAATCTCAACAGCAGATTTCAAGAATGCATTCGTACAGGAGGACGCCATCTACAGGACGTAATTTTAAAAAAATGAAAATGATTGTTTCTTAAATGCACATGTTTTAAGGTTTCAATTACTATGAATTAAATATTTTTCTTCCATCACTCTTGGTTTTATTGGATTGTTTTTTGGGGTCACCCTGTATTTCAATGAAAACACTGGAACATCGGATTTGTATTTACTTGACTCCCCACTGAGTCAGGTTGTGACAAAATGTTAGTTTTTAACGTGGGGACCCGAGTGTCTTCACTCGGGCCCCTGGTCTTAGCTGGTCATAGCTTGTCCAAGCTAGTCTAAGCTAGTCATAGCTGTGATACTACCAGCACAGGGACGATCGGCAAGTATCTGAATGTGACCGGCAAGTATCTGAATGTGTATACCCCTCCAAGGAGGGATTTACACGCTAAATGATTTTTTAAGCGTAGCTTAGATGTGGCACACGGCCGAAAGCGTAGGGCACCCAGATGAGATTGAACTCACTTTTGAGTCGTAATAGATCTAGCGAGGCAAGCTTGCTAACTATTACACCAAGTCGAAGTGTCCAAACACTGGAACAACGGATTAATGAAGAAAATTTTTAATATTGACCTAGGTAATTATTGTTGGGATAAATAGGTAACTATTGTTGGGATAAGAATAATCTTTAACAAAAGAATCAACATCCGCTAACAAGTGTTCCAAGAAATAGGACTGCTGATAAACCTTTCCCAAAAAAGAAAACTATGATCTGGAATTGGAATGAAAACAGTGATGGCACCTACCTCGAATCCATCATAAAAATTGAAGATGTTGATTTAGCAAATACCAAACACTTCAAATACATCGGTATATGGATCAGTTATAAGAAATTTAGCAAAGGAAGTAAGTAAATTGACTATAGTACAGGCTACGTTAGAAGTAGTTTCGTCCAACGATTTCCTTTTTCGTTCTTTTTATGTGCCGTGTCCATTCAGGACAATCACTTTCCCTATCCCTTGTGGCTCTCAACAGGTTTTGAGTTTCTGTCAACTCCCCCAAATCACGTTTCGCCATGTCATGCGTTGCTTTCCTCTGTCTCTCTTTCCCTCTATTCGTCCCGTGAGTATCAGATTCTCCAAGCCCTCCTTTCTCATCACGTGTCCCAGAAATCTCATCTGCCTCTTCCTTATGTTAGGCATAAGCTTTCTCCTTGTTTGCATCCTCTCCAAGACCTCGTCGTTGCTCAAATGCTCGGTCCATGATATCCTCAGCATCCTTCTGTAAAATCACATCTCCGCCGCCTTGAGTCTCTGCTTCATCTTTGAGGACGCCGTCCAACATTCGCTGCCGTATTGGAGGATAGATGTCCCGTAGCAGCTCAAGTATTCTTTTCTTTGTCACCAAAGAAATCCTCCAGGTTTCGCAGTACTCTGCTCAGATTCTGGAATGCATCCTTAGCGATCCCAATCCGTCTTCGGATCTCAGCGTCGCACATACTGTCCTCCGTCAGAACACTTCCCAGATACTTAAACAAATCACACTTTGGGCTCATTATTTTACTGATGACCATGCATTCTGTCTTCTTGTACTTTACGGTTAATCCTTTCTCGCTCTATAGGAGATTTTGTAGTTTCTTTTCCGTGTCTGCTATCAGTACCGTGTCATCTGCGTATCTTATGTTGGTAAGGTCGTGACCGCCAATGATGAATCCTGGTATGATCTGTTCCCTCAGAATTGCCTCGCTGTATAGGTTGAATAAGTCCGATGAGAAGACACATCCTTGCCTTACGCCCCTTTCTATTTTTGTATATTTGCTGAGTTCATTCTCGATGCGAATGCATGCTGTTTGCTGCCAGTATAGGTCCTTGATTATACTGATATCTTTCCCGAATATATCAAGGTTGCCGAGCAGTTCTAGCAGATCCTTGTGGCGTACTTTTTCGAATGCCTTTGCGTAGTCTCTAAAACATAGATACACATAAAACCTAAATATTAACTTGAAAACTGGAGTCATGAAAAACTCGTCAAATCGAGACCTTTCTATGAATATCATGCATGACACCAAACCCGTTCAGAAATATCTAAACTGTCAGCTGCATACAATCGCTTTCTCAGATCAATGGTTTAAAGTGGCTTTGAGCGAATGAAACCTGTAGGTCTCAGTTCGGACTATCTTTCTTCGATCCTTGTGACTTGTGTTACAGAATCACAAACGAAGAACTGTACCCAATAACAGGAACGCCATGAATTGAGGACTTTCAACAATAGCAACGACTAAAATGGATATCACATGTAACTCGAAGAGAAAATAACGACATAATCGAGATGTTGACATTCCACACTACTTGAAACAAAAGGTTGGGAAGGAAACTCCCATAAATATAGGAAAGTGAGATAACAGCTACTAGACTTGAAAAACATATTTTCCTGAAAAAGAAAGATTTTATAAATTTTGATTGAAACACTGTATACTCAGTCAATTAATGTCGAACGTTTCCTTATAAGAGGAAACGCCTATTACAATTACCATTACGGCTAATATTACATTACTATTAAGAATACTTTTCAGGAAGCGAAAATGATCTTATTGGTAAAAATCTTTTAACACACACAAAGAGAAAATAATAACACAATCGAGATGTTGACATTCCACATTACTTCAAACAAAAGGTTAGGAAGGAAATCCCATCAATATTGGAAAGATTGATAACATCTACTAGGCTTGAGAAACCTATTTTCCTGGAAAACCGTTTTAAGAGTAAGATTTTATAAATTTCAACCGGCTGTGGTACTGGATTCTCGGTCAATGAATGTTTACTTATAAGGTAACGTCTAATTGTTACCATTATCATTACAGCTAATATTACCCATAGTATTACGACTACTAATACAATTACTATTACGGCCAATATTAACAATACTGTTGTGGTAGGATCCACCTAATTTGCATAGCGGAGTACCGACGATATAAATATGGTTGGTACCGGAAGACAGGGACGCAAATCAAGAGATCCAACTAGAGACTCTACCCGACTGCGACTTAGTCAACACATTCTCCAGGAACGGTCTTCCCAGGAATATACAAAAGACTATATGTAAATATTGTGTACACTTTCTTGTTTCAATACATTTTATTCTAACTACATTTTGTGTTTGCATTATTATTCCATGCATTAGTCAAGGTTCAACAAATACCATGAAAGCTAAAATTACTTTTACCATTATGGCGAATATTACTATTACCATTACGGTTAATATTAACAATAATATTATGAATGATATTACAAATTACCATTATTAACAAAAATATTATGGCTAATATTACCAATACGGGTAATATTAACAATACTATTACAGCTAATATTACTATTACCATTACGGCTAGTATTACCATCACGGCTAATATTATTACAATTACGGCTAATATTAAAAGTACTTCAGGATGCGAAAATGATTTTATTGAGAAAGCTTTTTTTACACACACATATAATTTATTTGTTCGCATTTCAAAATTACCTGTGTGAACTTAACGCCACAGATTTTCTTATCTACCTGAATGGAAGGCATATTTTAATTAAAGCATCAAAAGACAACGTAATTGTTTAGTGTTGGTCGCACAAAGGGTCCGATTCTTTTCCCGGATAATCGATTGCTTCATCCTGGGAACAATCTGCCTATTGCTGTTACAGATACAAATAGACTTCGTTGGTTTCTGACCAACAATACAGTCAACACCTGAGTAGTTTTTCTGATTCAGAGATCTTTTGTTATTGCCTACGTGAGACGGAAAGTCAAGAACAATAAACAAATGAATGAATAAGTGAATACATAAATAAATAAGTAGAAAAAAAGAACTGAACGAAGACAAGGAGAAATGTATTGGTAATATCCACAACGAATCTGTTGGAGGTTCTGTAGTCTGCTAATATTATACTGTGCTCCTAAGTGAGGTGACAGACCGTGGAGCGATAACAAATCTCGACATCAGTCACTTTCCTACCACCGTAACGTGGCTTCTCTCCGTCTTTTCTATAAATATTTTCATGGTAATTGTTTTGGTGAGCTTTCCTCTTTGGTACCTACACTTTATGAATTTAAGCGTGGTACTAGATTGGAGGAAATATCTCATCATTTTACAGTTGAAATGGCCAGATGTAACCGTAAGTTCTATGCTAACAGTTTCTTCTATCGCCCTTTTCGCTGGTGAAACTCTCTTCCGGCTTATTGCTTTCTAGTCAGTTCTGATCTTCAAAAATTCAGATGCAATGTCAATCGTTATTTTATGTCTTCCTTATTCCTGTTCTCTTTATTGTTCTCTCTCCATAATAATTTTTCTCATATCCTCTCACACCCAGGAAACACTTGCGTCTTAGTGGCTTTATTGCCTTGCTTGGGGTGAAATGATAAAAAAGGCTACAAACCAGTTTCTCATAATACTGCCTACACTGAGTGCACCATTATTTTGGCCTTGTTCCAAACTAGGCGAAGATTTTAAATATCTCGTGATCTTATGATAACTAACAGAATACATGAATTCTTCTTCTTCTTCTTCTTCTTCTTCTTCTTCTTCTTCTTCTTCTTCTTCTTCTTCTTCTTCTTCTTGTGGTTTACCTACTTCACGCCGCTGGCGAGTATTGTTGATGTCATAAAGATTACCATTTCATTTCCAACCTCCAATTTTCTTATTCCTCATTCAATAACTCTTTCTCGCTTACAACAGATAGATACATAGAATGAAAAGACTGGGATAGATAGATAGATAGATAGATAGATAGATAGTGTTATATATCGTACCTATGAACACTAATGTGTATGTCCCAATCTTCATAAATACGTTGCCGTCTCAGTAGCCCACCACTAGCAGTGGTTTACCTACTTCACGCCGCTGGCGAGTATTGTATATTGTTGATGTCATAAAGATTACCATTTCATTTCCAACCTCCAATTTTCTTATTCCTCATTCAATAACTCTTTCTCGCTTACAACAGATAGATACATAGATAATGAAAAGACTGGAATAGATAGATAGACAGATAGTGTTATATATCGTACCTATGAACACTAATGTGTATGTCCCAATCCTCATAAATACGTTGGACACTATTGTAAGTGGGGGTGATAATGCCGTCTCAGTAGCCCACCACTAGCAGTGGTTTACCTACTTCGTGCCACTGGCGAACAGAGTGTAAACCGAATATAACAGAGTTGTCGGGACCGGAGAATAAGTCTCTTATATCCGGGTTTCTCTTATATCCGGGTTTGGTCTGTTATATATACATTAACACAGGCTTTAATTTGGGACCAGATAACATCTCTCTTATATCCGGGTTTTTCTTATATCCGGGTCTCTTATATCCGGGTTATACTGTATTGTATTTTGTTGATGTTATAAAGATTAACATTTTCATTTCTAATCTCCGTTTTGGTTATTCCTCATTCAGTCACCTTTTCTTGGTTACAACACTTCCATAGAGGAGGACTGATATTACGGGAAAGTTCAGTACTCTTTTCTTAACGATATTTACTTTTCTCAGTTTTCCTTTGATACCAGTGAAAATAAGTTACTATTTTCGCCATCAGTCAGACTACTGAGAACTATATCTCAACACGTTAATATAGACAAGCCTAATGGCGTCTTTGATTGTCAAATATTCATTGCTAATACAAACCCATCATTCGACTCCTACCGATAATCACTGGATATGGCTGACTTTATTATTATTATTATTATTATTATTATTTGTATTTGTATTTGTTATGATTCCTGCTTTGTATCCTGTAGAGCCGGGTCCAAACTATGATCATTTGGCCCTATAGAAGAATTGTCATTTAATTGAAAGAACTTTTCTTGATAATGGCTAAAAGTAGAGTCGAAAACGCTTGGAATTACAGAACATTTAGACAGTTTCTACACATTCTGTGTCCATAAAAGGAAACACTTGTTAGAGCACAAGAAATAATTAAATAAAAAGATTAATTGCAGTAATATTTCAGTCGTCTTTAATGAAATACTTTTAAATGAGTTATTACTGTCTAAATACAAATTATATATATATATATATATATATATATATATATATATATATTATTGATGTTGTTTTTCTTATTTTAGTGGGTACACGTGTTTGAGTTGGTATCTGTTTGTTTTTTTAATTTTCTTAAATAATGAAATTAATAACAACCGATAAAGATGGCGATGCACTACTAAAAATTGTGTCTACCGACAGAAATCGAACCTGTACCCCTTTTCCCATGAGAGAAATCGCTTCTTTAACCGAAGCCTACCTCTATCAGTTTAGCCACAGGAGGCCACTTTGATAGAGCAAACTGATAGAGGCAGTTAGATTATGTGTGTGTGTGTGTGTGTGTGTTGTGTGTGTGTGTCTGTGAGAGAGAGAGAGATAGAGTGAGTGATACATAGATAAATTGAGAGAACAAGAGTAAAAGATAACGAGATAAATATATAGATAGATAGATACATAGAGAGAGAGAGAGAGAGAACGAGAGAGAGAGAACGAGAGAGAGAGAGAAAGAGCGAGAAAGTGAGAGAAAGATAATTTCTCACTCAGTAGTATGGCGTATACATATTACAAGGAAGCAAATGTATTGTTTGCTGGTAAGCTTCGATATATTTTATGTCTTATACATAAAATATGAATAAAATAGACAATCGGAAAATAGTACTTAGGCGAGTGATGATAAACAAAAGCGGAATGTTGTGTAGGCACAATGGCGTCTTTTTTTTAAATTTTTGATTTCCATGTAACGACACAACATTTGGTTTTTGTTTGTCATCACTTGTCTTGATGAAGTCACGTGACGAAACATAAAAATATACCGAAGTCGGCATTCAAAATCACGCTATTCACTTGTTGCTCGTAACAGATGCTCGATACGGTTTCAGTCACCATGCAGTGATCTATTAACTATTTGCTGATCTCAGATCTTACAAAATAGAAATATATTGAAGACAAGGAGAAATAAATCGCATTGCTTGAGGAGATAACCATAAAAATATCTAATAATAAATAATAATGTACACTTCTCTTTTCATTAGCTCCACCAGTTCAGACCTTCACAACTAAGCCCAACATGCCGCGTACACTTAGACAAATTATCTTCCATAATTAATTAATAAGAAGGAAGTTCCATTCGCACAGCTTCTCCCCCCCAAAAAAAAGAAAGCGCTATATTGTGTAACAATCTCTAGAGAGGATACTTCCTCAATCACTATAATCTTAATCTATTCAAATCTAGGGTCAACCGTTATTTATCTCTATAATCTGTGTTTATTTCCTCCTGTAAAGTTCATTGAACAAAATCATTTAATAACATGCCACATTTAGTGAGTTGGGGGGGGGGCTTGTATTGGGAAAACATTTAGCAATAAAATATATACCATTACGGTAACATTTACACACAAACTGGCGGTGTAGTTATGGGTTCACTTCTCGGACCCACTTTTTTCTCATTTTCTACGTGGCACACTTAACAAACTAAATCATTTTTAATAATTTTAACAAATCTATATGTTCGACATATTGATAATAAAATAGTTAAAATAAGAAATCACAAAGAAACGTCTGTGGAAAATTCTACTCAACACTTATAAAATTAACATTAATAAGAGAATCTCTATCTTTGTTTTTTAGTAGACTTGAAAAGTGGATATTTTACTACCTCACCGTACTACTTTTTTTACTATCTTTACCTAAAACGTTATTGAATTCGCAGTTATAAAATAGCTGGTATAAAGAATATGAGCAATTGAACTCAAATAATTCATTTATTTATTTAATTGTTTATTTATTTATTTCTGTGTATCTTTATCTATCTATCCATCTATCTATCTATCTATCTATCTATCTATCTATCTATCTATCTATCTATCTATCTTAAATAAAAATAAATTATAAATAATATATCTTATAAATTGACCGCAAAGAGAAATGTTATTTTTTCATTTTTGAAGAATTAGGTTATTATTTAATTTCTAGGCTTTCGAAATCTTTTTATTAACAGTAAGAAAATAACACAATCAACAAGTGCCTTAACACACACACACACACACACACACACACACACACACACACACACACACACACACACACACACACACATATATATATATATATATATATATATATATATATACAAATGTGAAAGACGAAGAGCATATATATATCCTTACTCTGTCGTGGACATTGAGTTCTACCTGGATTCTATCCTCTTGGAATTATTTTTTATACATATATATATATGTATGTGTATGTATGTATATATATTTATATATTTTAGATATATGTATACATATGTATGTGTATATTTACCACTAGTATTATCTATCTATCTATCTATCTATCTATCTATCTATCTATCTATCTATCTATCTCTCTCTCTCTCTCTCTCTCTCTCTCTATATATATATATATATATATATATATATATATATATATATATATATATATATATATATAGATAGATAGATAGATAGATATATAACCTAGGATAATCCTAAGGAGCCAGGCAAACCTACCTAGATTTCACCTAAACGGATGTTTACCCTAAGATCCGTTTAGGTGAAACCTAGGTAGGTTGCCTGGCTCCTCAGGATTATCTTAGGTTATCGCTCTACTTAGTGTATTGAGCACTTTACGTCGTTGTCTTTTTACTCATTTTGTTTGAACTTGGAGCTTAAACACTCGACGATTGTTTTCACCTTGTTTTATGTTCTTGGTTGTTTCTTTTCTTATTTCCTATTTTTCCTCGGGCACCGTTTTTTTCTACTGCAAGTTGAGCTATCCGAGGTTTTTCCAACCGAGTACTACCATTGATATATATATATATATATATATATATATATATATATATATATATATATATATATATATATATATATATAGTGTATCCATAAAGTCTCTTTACAATTTAAAAAATATATTACAAAGGCAGTTGATGAGAAATCTGAATCAGACTTGTTCTATGTACTCAGTAGTTACCAAAGTTTTTAATCACATTGCATTTATGGATTTCAGGGTACCCTGTTGACGAAAGAGGTACTGTTAAATGAACTCCTAAAAATTCGAGACCGTTGGATTGGAAGGGTTGGCCCAATTCCCTGGCAATCTTGTTCACCAGATATCACTATCCTGGACTTCTTTTTACGGGTTTATATTAAAGATATCGCGTATGGAACAAAGATAAGATAAATCACTAAGTCAAAGAATCACTGATGCCATTGCCACCATTGATGAGGCGATGCTACAGCGAACATGGCAAGAATTCGAGTACCGTATTGATGGGCTTCCTGCAACTAATATAGAGGTGTATTATATTAGTTAAAAATACTTCAATATCTACTCCTCATTTTATAACTGTTATAGTCCAAGGTTAGGACCAAGGAAGAACAACACGAACACAAGAGTAGAAATAACAAAGATATATTACACGAAATAATAATACAAGATGTGGAAGGTGTTAGCATGACTGTCAATCTGGTTTGGCTCGACTCGATTCCGTCTCGATATTTAACAACCCTTCCACGTGGGTCGAATGTGGCACAAGGCCGGTTTAATGTGGGCTCCCCGAGCCCGCAGGCTCGGCCAAAAATATGCCCATTGAGAACCCGTATAAACGGGTTCAGGGACTGTCTACCTCCCCGGACGAAACTTTGCCCTTCGGCAAAGCCTCGTCCGGGTTCCTCTCTGCCAAAGCAGAGAGTTCGACAGAAGTTGCAAATAGTCAGAGACTGCTCATGACTCGATTCCGTCTCGTCCCCCTCTCTTGAGAGGCGCAGTATTCATAGTGTCAGGAAGAGTTCACTCTGTCGTTATATGTAAGGTCCCATAACAATAACAATTTCCATATATTTGTCGATTCATTTGCTTTTATAATATTTTTTTTAAATTGTAAAGAGACTTTATGGACACCTTGTATACATACATACATACATACATACATACATACATATATATATATATATATATATATATATATATATATATATATATATATATATATATATATATATGATAAGATAAAGAACAAATGGGAAACGTTTATCAATCTAACATGTTTCACTTTTATTAAAGCTTCGACTCAAATTATACTAACGTTGATTTTAAAGAGTCGAATGCACGTGATATATAATTGACCAATGAAAATCAAACAACAAAAAGTGAAAATACCAGAATTTATTTATTTTTTTCCATTTATCATTCTCTGAGGAAGCCTTTAATAAAAGTGAAACATGTTAGATTGATAAACGTTTCCTATTTGTTCTTTATCTTATCATTCTGTCAGATTCCGATCCATATTTAATCCCAACTCATATATATATATATATATATATATATATATATATATATATATATATATATATATATATATATATATATATATGAGTTTTGTTTGAAATGTGACAAAGGCTATAAAGACTCCACCTACGGTTTACGAAACGAAAAAGTAAACGGCCAATAGCTTTGTGTGTTTAGTCTAAATATGTCTTTTTCAGGAGTCATGCCGTCAATTTTTCACACACACAAACACACACTTATGAATATACATTATCATCTAAAATCCCACATAGACAAACTAGAATTACTATACACTTACATACATAAAGAGATATTTACGGTTTTTCAGTTAGGCTTAGAATTCGTGAATTTCTTGAAACGTCGAATAGACGCGTTGACCTTTCTTGAATTCAGAACGCCACAAATTATCATAATGTTTGTTTAACAAGTAGAATGTACGTGAAAACCATGAAAATAAAAAAGGACAAAAGTAAAAATATAAGAATTTTTTCTTTTTCTCTATTTATCATTCTCTGATGAAGCCTTTAATAAAAGTGAAACATCTTAGATTGATAAACGTTTCCTATCTGTTCTTTATCTCATCATTCTGTCGGATTCCGATCCATATTTGATTACCGTATTTGATGGCATTCAAGGCATACTTATTTTAACTAAAAATATCTTTTAAAATTTCTCTGCGTCTTATATGCCATATGTAGGTTTAAAATTCGCGATAGTCGGCCGAAATTAGCTACCTGGCAACTTCTATTAGCTTAGACTTTAGAGTAACTTTTATATACCTATCGTCATTATATAAAAGGCTATTATGCAGATGAAAAATGTTATCATTGATAATATTCATTATATTAATTTCATCACGTTTAATATTAATACTTTGTTTCACTAAAATTATATGCAATAAATTCAAATTATATATTTGTAAAATACCATTGTTTCATTAATATTTTTCTTGCGATGACTTCCGGTTGCATTGGTATCAGAATCAGAATCAGAATTTTTATATCCTAATTATTTCAATAAGACGTTAACAAGACGTAATTTGTACAAATCATATAAAGGGAATTTTTTGACTGAATTTTAATGGTAACTGTACTGTCTTGCTCAATTTTAATAATTGCTTGATTTTTATTTTGTTTTCTTACCTTTGGATATAATAAAGTTTTTATAGGCTCGTGTTCTTTTTCCTATTATTTTTCGTTTAATTATAATGATGGTTAGTTTAACCAAAATAGTACCTAATAAATATAGCCTAGGCTGTACCATTTACTAATAATTTTACTAATTTTACTAATTACTAATTTTTTCTTGATTTTCCCTGCTGAAATTGGGGTACGTCTTATACACCCGTGCGTCTTATGTACCGTCAAATACAGTATATTTGAACATAACTCAAATATATATATATATATATATATATATATATATATGTGTGTGTGTGTGTGTGTGTGTGTGTGTGTGTGTGTGTGTGTGCGCGCGTGCGTGCGCGTGCGCGTCTGTGTTTGGATCTATCTTATGAAAGACTACTGTCGCCCTTGAAAATTATGAATCATAATTATATTATTTTCTAGCCTTGTGAGTTGCTTTCCCTCGATTCAGTTATAAAATACAAGTTTATAATAAAGGAACTCTATTAAAGTTTTTGATATGGGAAATGTCGTCTTCCGGTGTTTCCTTGGCTTGGACTTCAGCTGGGATTATTCCCAGAGGGTCCTCCCCCGCTAACCGACAAGTCCCACGATTTAGACGATGAATGAATCGGTGGCAAAAAGCTATATTCTCCATTAGCGAATGAGGGACACTAACATTTATTTCTTTTTAAAAATTTTCTTTCTTTCTTTCTTTCTTTCTTTCTTTAACGGGTGATATCATGTGGGCGTGCGGATGAAGGTGTGCTCTAGAATCACACCTTCATTGAATAAGCTATTCAAAGAAGATCTCTGGAAACGTCCTTTTATTGTGCAAAGCAGAGGTTACATGACACAGTTGGTCAGGGATTATATCAGCGCTAGTACGGACTTAATGATATGACTAGCCTCTTTGTGTGTTGCTAGTTAATTCCTTACAGATCACCACACACGGGCATGCATACCTAATCTGCCAAAGGAACACCCCACCCAGAGAACAAAAAGGATAAGCTGTTATTTTGAGGCGCTTCTTTGAATCAGGAAGTTAAGAACCAGGGAATACAGACTTGAAGGATTCTATTTATTCGATTGAATTACTGTTTTTTAATGTTATTATTGGCGTACCATGAAATCTGACTATTGATCACCCAGTGAGAAATGAACTCAATACAGCAGTATTAGTGTATGAGACGTGCTTGATAACCATTAGACCAGAGTTTGGTGCACAAAGTAGTAGTTAATATGCTTTACATAGTCTGGCATAAGGCTACAAATGTAGAGCATATACTGAGAACAAATCACATTACATTTGAAATAATTTATCTTAGCTTACAGGCATTTGCACTATGCCAATATGCGCACTGTGCGTATGATGGACAGAAAGATATAAAAAATTCTTTGTTCTTTTTTTTCTGCTACATGTCCCATCAGGACGTAGGTGATCATGGCTCTCCACAAGTTTTCGCTTGACTTATTACTATTCTCCTCTTGTTTTTACCCATCAATGCCCTCGCCTAAACTCATTAGGTAATTTACTCAACTATTCCCTCTGACCCCCCTTTCTGCAATATGTCCCGTGAATATTACATTTCCCAAGCGGTCCTTCCTGATCTGCCTACATTTCTGAGATGAAGCATTGTAATTATTTACACTGTTTACATCGTTCCGACTGTTGTCCTCATCTTTGTTACCATATTCACGACGTTCCGTGCCTCCTTCAGGTGACTGACATTTCGATTCGAACCCTTTATTTCGTCCGCCGGGGTAGATCGTTCTAGTTCCACGTGCCATGCTTCTTCCGGATATCCCAGTATCAGTTATCCCCGTTTAACTCAACTCTGTTACTTCGACCAACGCTTTTATCCACAAAAGCGTTGGTTGAAGTTATCCAGTGACTTGACCCAAAGAGTTGTGAGTTCAATACCTGGCTACAGCAGAGGTGAACAATAACTTGTTGAGTTAAAGAGACATAACTGATACTGAGACATCCGGAAGAGGCATGGCATGTGGAACTAGAACAATCTACGCCGGTGGACGAAATAAAGGGTTCGGTTCGGAATTCCAATATATAGGAGGTAACCTCTAAAGTAACTACTGAGACCCATTTTTAACCCGACATACCGGAGAGCTTCCTATTTTGTTTATTAAATTTTCCCATACCCGGATATCCGGTATTTAATAAATATGACTATCTGTATTTGTCTATATTTCTGAAATGAGGTATTATGTACACTATTTACATTATTCGAACTATTGTCCTCATCTTTGTCGCCATATTTATTACAACGTTTCGGCCGTTGTACGCTACGGCCTTCTTCAGGTGGTTGGAATGTCGAACTGAACCCTTTATTTCGCTCACTGGGGTAGACTGTTCTAGTTCCACCTGCCATGTCAGTTATCAGTTATCTCCTGTTAATTCCCCTCTCCAAGTTCTCCACTACCGTAACCGGGTATTAAACTCACACTCTTTGGGTCCCGTCACTGGATCTAACTAACGCCTTTATCCACTGTGCATGTTTACTTGAGTGTGAGTTCAATACCTGAAGAAGGTCGGAGCGTACAACGGCCGAAACGGTTCGAATAATGTAAATAGTGTACATGAATACCTATTAAAATAACGTTTGATGTAATAATTGGAGTAGATATGCTTGCCTATCGTTCGGTTCATACTCTTCCGCCGTCTTTTGAACAGGAATAGAGGTTTATCCGTAGTTTAGGACTGGGTTTCCGGTTCCTTCTAAAATGTAATTCAGCTCTATACTTCTAAGATCTTCATCTGAAGTATGGAATTGTATTTACTTTTATTTACTAATTATTTCATTTACTTTTATTTATTAAATTTTATTATTATTTTCTCTCCCCTCAGTTACAGTAGACAGGTTCGTATATCGTCTTGGTTGACACACCTTTTGAATAGGGGTAGAGGTTTATCCTTTTTTTCCCTGTTTAACATTGGGTTTCAAGTCCCTTCTCATCCTCTTTCCCTTGCGTCTTAGTGGCGTTATCGTTTTGCTTGGGGTGAATAGATTATATGTATCTATATCTATAATTCTCAAAATGTGTGTGTATGTGTGTGCGTGGGATCGGATGTTGTTCATGCATTTCTACAGTTTTCATCCGATTTCGATGAAATTATTTTGTTTGATCGATAATTCTTCAGTGCCGGTTTTGAGTCCAAATTGTTG
>OZ038476.1:50388023-50395523 GCA_964036315.1 Acanthosepion esculentum | reverse complement strand
GGTAATGAACGATAATACTTAGGACAAGAACGACACGCATAAGATTCGCCATTGGCACGTAGAAGTCGTAGTTAACTGCTATAAAATGAGTCAAGTGAATTCCACAATAAATCTCCAACTGCAGGATATCTACCAACCGCCCCACGCGATCAGATATGGCACAAGGACGAATATAATGTGGGGTATCCGAGCCCGAAGGATCGGCCAAAAATTCCCCGTAGACATCGTATAAAACGGGGTCAGGTAGCTGTTTCCCGATACGAGACTCTGCCCTTCGACAGAGCGTCGTCTGGGGATCCTCTTTACTCAGAGGCAGAGAGTTTGACCATCACAGCTGGAGACGAATCTTCAATTGCAGACCAACATACAGAATTTACTACTGTATTTATGTGAATGGAGACATACCCATTATCGTCCGTAGGTATGCTACAACATAGATGAAGGAGAAAATTATACCGAGAAAGAAAACTTTAATTTCCTTCATTACTCCCATCATTTTATGCGTAATGCAAGAAGGAAGGCATGCAAAATTTATAACACTAAAAAAGCAAGTACAAGAAATATTAACATTCTAAATTATTCGAATTCTTTATCCACTGAACTAAAAACATTTAAGTTCCACTCGAGCAGCCTCTTCTCACGAACTACTGCTTTATGGAACCAACTCGCAAGAGAATGCTTCTCCGATCACTACAATCTTACCCCGTTCAAGTCTAGTGTCAACCGTTATCTCCCCCTCTTATCCGCATAAACAGTGCCTCTTACTCTGTAACTGTCTACCTCGAGTGGCTCTTGGGTTTTTGTACAAGATGAATATCATTGTAAAAAAAAAATAATAAATCCAGGAACTCTCACCACCTAGCACAGCTACAAGTATATTTCCCCCCTCTTAAACAGTAGTACGTACGCTTAAAAAGAGATACAGCATTCGATGTTTATCAAAAGGTTTATTCTGTGTCCTGAAAGCTTTCATGTAATTTCGTGTTGTTATAACTACTATTTAAAAACGTGCGTATTTATGTTAGAGGACACCCCGAATACATGGCTGAGGATCAATTAAAATGGTAGCCAGAGTGTTTCAGTTTAGGTGACAAGCGGTATATACGATTGGGAATGATTATGTATAAAATAAATGTTTTTTCTCCTTTTAAGCTGCAGGCGTACTGATGAACCTTCGTATATAGAGAAGAGGAGTTGATTTAAAAGAAATACAAAAACAAACAACAGATATGCAAAGATATTTAAAGGAACCCAACCGAACGGATGTTAATGATACAAAAAAAAAAAGATCAAATAGCTCAGCTGCCAAGGATATGACACATTTCTTGAATAATAATCGAATTGCCTATCATTCTTCCGATGTTCCGTCTACGTTCATATCTACCGTGTATGTCTGCGTACAAGGCGACTTTTTAACCTTAAATATCCCAACAAATAGGGTGTCATCTTCTACTCCAGGTATAAAATCAACCATTCGCCCTTGCATGGAGTATTGCTGCCATATATGGTCTGGAGCTCCTGCTGTTTGCCTCAGGGTTCTTGATAAGATTCAGAGACGGATATGCAATGTAATTGGCCCTGATCTGTCATCTCGTCTGCAGTCGCTCTCTCTCAGACGCGCCGTTGCCTAGCTGTCTTTTTTACAAATACTTTCACGGTAATTGCTCCGATGAGCTGCTTTCGCTGGTTCCCAGGCCTCATGAATTTAAGCGTCCTACGAGGCTAGTATCCCGTTCCCACCCCTTCACCGTTGAAACTGTTAGATGTAGACTTCTCTTCTACTCCAATAGCTTCATGTCTCGCACATATTGCCTGTGGAACTCACTTCCTTATTCTTGTTTCACTGACAAATATAATCTCCAACTATTTAAGTGTAACGTCAATCGACATCTCCAGTTGCCTTGATCTATCCACTTCCCTTCTCCACATCCTTTCCCCTTTCATTCCTATCTGCTCTCGCTCCAAATCTTCTGCAACCTCCTTGCCACGATCGATCCACTATCTTTCTCCACATCCACTCCTTTACCACTCCTATCTACTCTTCCTCCACACCTTCTGTAACCCTTTGCGTGCTAGTGGCTTCCAGCCTTGCTTGGGGTGAAAAGCTTAAAAAAATGTGAACCTTAAATTCTATGTTTTGTGGTAAGTCGTTAGAGAATAATACAAAAAAATAAATAAAATGACCCTCTTTGTTTAACTTTGAGTATGAAAAGTTATTTGACTCTGGTAGAACACACAACATTCTATTAATAGAAACCGTATAAGTTATTGAGACTATATGTGACAATAATACTGCAATAATTTTACCCCACAAAGATGCAGATAAGATGAATTTTAGAAAAGACGTGAGGCAAGGGGATAGGATTTCACCTACGCTATTTAAAGCAGGCCTTGAAAGTATCTTCTGGTAAATTAACTGGGAAGGGATGGGAGAAATATAAACAGAAAAGATTTGAACCATCTACAATTGGCTGATGAGATTTTACTAATATCAATCATTGGATGAATTACAAGGAAGGATAAATGATCTAAAATAAATATCAATATAGGTTTCAATGAATATAAAAAAAACAAAAGTAATGTTCAATTGTAATGTCCTCAAAAGATGAGAAATACTAGAATCTAAGAACACATAATAAGGATAATTTAACTAAAGAAAGAACAATTGAAATGAAACCAAATGATGCGCATGGAAAGTATCTAATAAAAATAGATATACCATATATGTCGGCGTACAAGACGACCTTTTAACTTTAAAAAAATACATCCTTTAAAATAGAGGTCTGTCTTATACTCCAGGTATAAAATGTGAACCTTAATTCCTGTGGTTTATGGTAAATTGTTAGCATATGATATATGTGTCTTAACAAGCCGTTTAACGATCGCGTTCGAGATCAGTGAATGGTTAGCGGGGAAAAGTCATTCAAGTTACCGTAATAGCCTACCAAAAACACTGCAACCACTCATATGGTATTGTAGATTGTGGTAGGTAACTGACAATATCTCCCACCCTTTTTTCATTAGAATTTGAGTGAAAAGAAAGCATATGCTTGCTGAATTTATTTAATAAATTCAATAAATTTTAAAATACGACTGGTGGGGGGTCAAATTGTACGGCGAATATAGCCCGAAACCTACATTTTAACTTGAAAATTTGGTGGTCGTCTTATACGCCCAGTCGCCTTGTTCGCCAGCATATACGGTACGCGCTGCACTCGATTAACCTGTATTCGAGTTCACAGTTCAAGATATGCACACTTATTGTGTTAGCAATAAGGAATTTAATATTTCATATACTTGTAAAATCCATAGTTCCCATTTCTCCTCTTTTCTCACTATCTATCTATCTATCTATCTATCTATCTATCTATCTATCTATCTCGTGTATGTGCGTAAGAGTTTTCTTCGTTTATCAGAAGAGTCCACTACATGAGATGAGCGACTTGCCCATTTAGTGGACTTTTCTAGAGGCGTGGAAGTCATCATTATTCAGACATTATCTATCTATCTATCTATCTATCTATCTATCTATCTATCTATCTATCTATCTATCTAGGAGCTGTCCATTTCGCTGTCTGCATTTAGTGTTCAAGTCCAGGTAGTAATCAAGATTTCGGAAGCAATTTTTTATGAAAGATGATCCCGTCTTCGAAGATTGCTCAACTCAGTAATCAATGCCTGTATATATGTATAAAATACACAATAGAACATTATTTATCCTATTCTGAACCAATTTATCCATATGAGGTTGTTCATATCTATTTTCATACCTATATTCGATGTGTAATTATCATTATATAAACACTCATAAGACAATATTATGTAAAATCCTTTCCGGCCTTAGTGCTATTAGAATTCAGCGTGGAAACTAGGGAAATAGCCTCATCATGTCAGTTGATACTCATGGTGTTTCTGCGACAAGAAGTTTTTTTTTACCGGCGCCCAACCGGTTTTGAATTTAGAGTGATCCGTCTTCCTGATCGAGGCGAGAGAGCTCCGTCTTCTCTGCTTTTTAACCCATAGCTGTAGGGAGCAAAATAGGTTTCCCAACGGTATTTGTGCAAAAGTGAACGCAGCTACCTTAGCTGGAATTTGAAATTGGCACACCGTTTTTACTTTTCGCACAGATAATCGCTCCATTACACCTACATAATGCTATATATTAATTTTATCCTCATTGGGTGTCCCATATATATATATATATATATATATATATATATATATATATATATATATATATATATATATATATATATATATATATATATATAGGTGGGGCATTACTTATGAAGAGATACCTTGATTACAGAAGTGTATTTCATTTAAATAATTTGATATTCAAAGATTTTAATGCAGTGTCAAACACGTTATCTTTTGTCTTCTTAATACCTCTTCTTTTATTGTTCTCTTTCCTTAATAATGTTTTTTCTTTTTCTAATATTCATTTGCACTCAGTAACCGTTTGCATTTTAGTGGCGTTATTCCATTGCTTGAAGTCGAAATGATTAAAAAAAAAAAAAGTATGATGACAAAGTTGCTCAGTATATATACCTGTGGATTTTACAACATATGAACACTCACAGGATCATTCCATGGCAAGTGTTTAATTATATATTTTTCTAAGCATCTGTCGTATTTATCCTTGAGATTTTTTTAAAAGTAAACATAGTTCGTGTTTATATACTCGAGCTTACAGATTAACATTGGTCGGGTTTATACTTGAGTCTATATGCAACACATTAATGAAGTTTATTGAGCCTCTAATATCCTTATTCATGCTTATTCTTGAGTCTTCAAGAATCGGCCTTTAGGGTGATTCCTTGGGTGGAGGGTGTCATACATCTCTGCGCAGGCTGCAGTGAATTTATTCTTGGTCCCATCGATATCTGGGTAGAATCTGTTTAAATCAGGAAAAAATCTTGTCCCTTGTTCCATTTAGGACTCAAACTGGTCAATTAATTGGTCAACAGAGACGCATAAATATCGACATATTTGGACCACTGGGTCAAATATTGCTTTTCGTTAATCGAAAGCATTGTTTTTTTAAAAAAATTTTTGTCCCGTTTGTCCAATCAATACTCAGATATGTGACATTTTACACATCGAAAGCATTCAGCAGTTAGGGCTTTTAATTATAAATATCAGCCTTGTCTGATTGGTATAAAAAATGATGCATGCGCCAGTTTCCGAATCGAGGCGGGAATGTCAGTCGCCGGAAAAACGAATGTCGCAATTGCTGAAGGAATAATTTAATCGGATTATCAAATGAATGAATAAATTATTAGATAATCAAGCGAGAGAATGAAAAGAGAATGTTTATGGGAATAAAAGTTAAGGAAGGAGGTGAAGAAAAAAAAATAGAAAAGAGGAAGGGAAAGAATAAACGGAAAAAATCTCTTTGCCGACAGAAATTATTTGGCAAATAATGCACGGTGGAATAATGGATAGCGGCTCGGATTGAGGAATCGGAGAGCCGAGTTCGAATTCCAGTCAAATCCATTATATTCACTTACCCTTGGGAAAGGTGTGAATCTTCTTCTTCTCCCAGCAGGACAGACCGGGTTCTATAGCCTTGGATAGCAACTGGTCTACCGCAGAAAGAAATGGCAAACTACTGCGTGTATCGAAAGATGTATCTCGCATGGCGCATAACTGACTGAATGAAGTTGCCGTTTCTTCATTTGCCCGTCCAAACCGTGTCTAATTCGTCTGAACTAGGGTAGATATAGATATTTATCAGTGCGCCAATGTGACAACCAAATGTGGTATAAATTTAGCTTCAAGTGGGTTTACCGGTAATACCGTGGAAAAATTGCTACCCCCCTCGGCATTTTCCCTTTGGGGAACGCCTCAGTCACCAAGTAACGACCCCAGCTCCCTCCCCAAGGAGAGGTACTGCCTGACGGGATACTCCACTGGGTCTTGAGCTAACGTTATTTTTAAAACTTTTCCGACAAAAGCCAGCTATCATGGATAGATATGAAGGGTGGGACAGATTTTGGAGTTTTCGAAATGAATACAAACAAATATTAAAACCGATTCCTAAACAAAATTACTATACGTTTGTTTTTCCTTTCTCTGTCTAGATAAAGGATTCTTAAAACTGTGAGATCATGGCTCTTCACAACTTCCTATCTTTTTTTTTGTGATGTCACCGAACACCCGTTGCCACTTTTGTAATGCCAACGAATACTCGTTATCACTTTCGTACTGATCGTTGTAGTAGAGACTTTGTAATCGCAGATACAACTATAGTAACGCCGTTGAACAATGCTGGTGTCAGACGCCTTCGAATAACACTCGCACTAATAGCACTTGCTCGATCATACTCTCTCGAATAGTAAACAGCTAATAGTGATCCGAATAGAGAAATAGCATAGTAGAGAATACCGCACCGTATAGAAATAGAAGATAGAACAGAAGTGAAGATCAATTGGACGTCACGCCATCTCCTACTTATTCGTTTCCTCTATGGTCACGTGATCCACTTAATTCAATAATGGGATCGCCTGTGTTTGCTCACTGGCGATCTGTGTTCAAACTCAAGTGCCGGCAGCGACACTTTATTCCTATATAACACTTTTATAATTCTAAACAATGTTTGTCTCCTCTCACTGTTACTCTTAGGCCCTGGTACTGTCATTCATTTACCGAAGCTCATTAGGGAAGTTACACGTTGTTTCTTTTTGCCGCTTTTTATGCACCCTTCAATCTCATGCGCGTATCTTTTTCAAAATCTCTCCATCTACCATGGCCAATTTATACGAGTCTGCATAAAATAATATTTGCCAAGACTATTGCTGATCCAATCTGTTTCTCGTGTCGAGCAAGTTTATTTTTTCTTATTTTTTAACAAAGTTGACAGGGAAGCAAGGAGCCGAAAGAGTTACATACATGTGTGCAACTATATAGAAAATTAAGAAAGAACCGTTAGGTAAATAATCCGAAGTTGTTCAGCATTTTTGTTTTTATTTTTAAAAAACAGTGCTCAATACAATGGTAGAGCCTAAATTATAATTATAATTATTTAAAAAAAAATATGATTCCATCGCTACATAAGAGTTCTCATGTTTCAAAAACAGGAGCCAAAAACTTCAATATAATTATTAAAATTAAATTGAATTAAAGTATCAAGCTCTGTTTCATCCTCAAGCGATATTTTTGGAATAACTAATTTTGAAGTTTACGCATCTTTATAAGCAGATTTTTATAAGCGTATAGGAATGTCATCATTCGCTTTGAAATGGACACGTCGGCCCTGCCTTGGCTTGGCCTCTTCCCGAGGGTGACCGATATGCTGATACAAATTGTTAACCCTTACGCCCGTATAAAATTTCCAGGATATAGACCCAGGATGAGCACTATGACAAAAGACAGAGCAAAATTATTATTAATTAAAGAATATCAAACACTTAATATCCCATAGGTATTAATTTTTATTTCATGAGCGCTCTAGAAAAAGCAACTCTCAATCTTCAAGATTGTTTTAAGGTCTTGAAG
>OZ038476.1:50360523-50385523 GCA_964036315.1 Acanthosepion esculentum | reverse complement strand
ATATATATATATATATATATATATATATATATATATATATATATATAGTGAGAGACGAGGGGGGAATTAAGCATATAGACAAAGTGTGAGTGAAAGGGTTTGATAGATTGTATATAGAATGAGAAAAGGCGGAGAGAGGTGGGGAGATAACATATGAGTAAAAGTATGAGTGAAAGAGAGAACCGGTGAGTTAAAGAGAGAAACGGTGTGACAAATAGTATAAAGAAAGCGAAAATGGAGAGAGAGAAGAGGGAAAAACGTAAGTGCTTCAGCAGGAGAAAGAAAGATTTTAGAAAACTTAAAAATGAATGTGATAGTGAGATGAAGATAGAAATAAAGATTCATAGAAAGAAAGGTAAAAGAAAAAGATGAAAGGAAAGCGAGAGTAATTAGAAAGGCTATTAAGGGGGAAAGAAATAAAAGGCTACAGCGGGTGGGAAAAGCATAGGAACTAAAATTCGGAGATGTTGGGAGAGTGAGAGGGAAACATAGTAGAAAGATCTAGAGGAGAGTAAAGACGGAAAGTGAAACGGAAAGAGAGGGTGGGCAAAATAAGTGTAGAGAGAATGTAGTGAGAGTGAAAATAAACAGCAATAGAGAGACAATAGAGAAGCTAGAGAAGATAGAGACAACTCTCTTTCTCTCTCTCCCTGTCTCTTTATCCAATTCACAAAGAAAATTAAGTAGAGAGAAGTGCAAAAGAAAGATAAGAAAAAAGATAAGTAGAAAAAAACGGTAAAAAGTTTGATAAAAAGAAAAAGAGAAAATGGGAAAGAGAAAATGAAAAGTTACAAAATGATGAAAGAATTATAAAAGGAAAAAGTTAAGAAAATGAAAAAAAAAGATAAAAAGATAGAGAACGATAAAAAGAAAAAGATAAAACGAAAAAGAAGGATAAAAAGAAAAATATAAAAAGCAAGGAGAAAAGGAGAAAAGAAAATGAAAGATAAAAAGAAAATGATAAAAAAGATAAAAAGAAAAAAGAAAGATAAAAAGAAAAAAGAAAGATAAAAAGAAAAAAGAAAGATAAAAAGAAAAAGATAAAAAAGATAAAAAGAAAAAAGAAAGATAAAAAGAAAATGATAAAAAAGATGAAAAGAAAAATGAAAGATAAAAAGAAAATGATAAAAAAGATGAAAAGAAAAAAGAAAGATAAAAAGAAAATGATAAAACAGATAAAAAGAAAAAAGAAAGATAAAAAGAAAAAGATAAAAAAGATAAAAAGAAAAAAGAAAGATAAGAAAAATGAAAGATAAAATGAAAAAGATAAAAAAGATAAAAATAAAAAATAAAAATAAAAGCAAATGAGATAAAAAGGAAAAACAGAAAAGAAATATAAGCCGAGAGAGAGAGAGAGAGAGAGAGAGAGAGAGAGAGAGAGAGAGAGAGAGAGATTACAATGAAAAGGAACGAGAAACTTGGGAATGTAAGAAAGTCGATATATCAAAATACTCGGAAAGAAGAAAAAGTTGAGAAAGTAATTCAAGCACACACACACACACATATGTACACACACATATACACACACAAACACAAGAAGAAGGAAAAGAATACGAAACAACTGGAAGAGATCATGAAAGAAAGAAAGAAAGAAAGAAAGAAGAAAGAAAAAAGAATGAAAATTAGGGATAAGAGTTGGGGAGAGTGAACAATGTCCTTTCGCAATCAGATATCCTGGTGACGAGGCGGATTGAACTCTCGTCTTACGAGAGAGAAAAAGAACCAGGTAGCAGCAAAGAGAGAAAAAGAAGAGGGAGAAGTGGGCAGTTTGGATAAAGTTTCGCTTGATTACAAACAGATATTTTATGAGTAGTCAGTAGATTGATATCAGCAAGATAAGTTTTGTCTATTTAAAGAAAAATCTCTAGGTAACCAAGCTTATTCTTCTATGGACATAATAACGCACAGACCAAGTGTTTGCAGTGCACAGCACAACTGTTAGCAAGATGGTCAAACAAACCATTTAATAGAAGGTTTATTTTGCACAATTCTGTTTCATGTTCCAAGTGCTTACAAGACATGAGCGATCAGCTTTTGTTGGTCTCAAATATTTCTAATCATGTCCAACCTCAATTTTCTTCAACATATGTCTATATTTCTGAGATGAGGTATTGCAACTATTTACACTATTTACATTGTTCGGACTGTTGTCCTCATCTTTATTGCCATATTCACGACATTTCGGCCATTGTAGGTCCAGGCCTTTTGTCTATATTTCTGAGATGAGGTATTGTAATTATTTACATTATTCGGACTGTTGTCCTCATCTTTATTGCCATATTCACGACATTTCGGCCATTGTAAGCCCAGGCCTTTTGTCTATATTTCTGAGATGAGGTATTGTAATTATTTACATTATTCGGACTGTTGTCCTCATCTTTGTTGCCATATTAATGACAAGTTACGGGAAAATCTCAGACAACCTGAATATTCCATTTACTACAATTAGTTCATTGATTGCAAGGTAAAAAAAAAAAACTCAAACAGTTGAAAAGCAAAGAAGAACAGGTGATCGACGGAAGATTTCTTCAAGATCTTGGAGGAAATTAATGCGTTAAATCAAACGAAATCCAATGGTTACTCGTCAAGTGCTGCTTTCATTTTTAATCTGTGTCACTAAACTGACAATAAGCAATGAAATTCATAAGAACAATCTAAAGTCACGCTCCCCTCAGAAAACTCCTATTGAAAAGACACGGAGATGCCAGGTTGAAATTACTTCGTGAACATAAGGATAAGGAAAAATCCTATTAGGAAATATTATTATGGACAGACGAAACCCAAACTGAGTTGTTTGGACATAATTCTAGACATCATATATGGAGGAAAGATGGCGATGCCTTCAAACAAAAAAAAAAAGCACAGTTCCAACTGCGAAATTTGGTGATAGCAGCATCATGGTTGGAGGATGTTTTTCTGCAAAATGTACTGACAACATATGAGTAATAGATGGTAGAATCAATGCCGCAGCATATCAAAATATTTTGGAAGCAAATTTAATGATTTTGGGGGAAAATCTTGAACTTCCTTCTGATTGGATCGTCCATCAAGACAGTCATCCTAAACACACTGAACAATCCGTTAAGAAATGTCTTGCTGAAAATAATGTAAATATCGTGAAATGACCAAGTCAGTCCCCAGATTTAAACCCAATGGACAATCCGTGGCGTTATTTGAAAATTCAAATCCAATCGAGAGCTCCAACAATCATCCCGGATCTAAAGACCATATGCGAAGAAGAATGGAACAAAATACGAACTAAAATTTGCAAATCATTAATTGAGAACTACAGGAAGAGGTTGGTTACTGTAGAAGTGAACAATGGTTATTCTACAAAGTATTAAATGAAGATTATGTATTCGTTTTGCATTGTACGAATACTTTGTTCACCCATTAAAATGGATGAATGGGATTTATTTCTATTAAATCAATTTTTTCTGTTTTCTATGCGTATTTAGTTATTATGCATTTGTGTACAGTTAATTATATGAAAAGTATGTTTATTCCTTAGTTGGAAATATAATGAATTAAAAATTTGTATATGTACGGATATTTGGTTCCCCCCCCCACAGTTTCTAGAGATCCCAGATATAATCTAAAGATGAATCAGCAATATCATCGTTCCTGATCTTGTGTCTTGGCTTCAGTCACTTTTCCACCGCCGTAAAGTTGACTCGACTCTGCCTTTTGTATAAATACTTTCATGGTAATTGTTTGGATAAGCACTTTGCTATGGTAAATAGACTTTATGAATATAAGTAAAGTACGAGACTAGCAACGATGTCTCATAGATTGGCTAGATTTAACCGTAAGTTCTATGCTAGCAGTTTCTTTTCTCGCACGTCCCCTTCCAGCTCCATGCTTTCCAGTCAACTTTAATCATCAAAAATTTAAATGTAATGTCAATCGCTATCTACTGCCCTCTTAATTACTCTTCTTCTGTAAGCGCTCCTTAGTAACCCTTTGTGTCTCAGAGGCTTTAATGCTTTGCTTGGAGTTATATATATATATATATATATATATATATATATATATATATATATATATATATATATATATATATATATATTTGAAACATGTAGTATTGAATGTTAAAGACAACATAGTCTTGCATATTTTCTTTTGAATTTTCTCATATTCTCTAATTCAAAAGAAAATATGCAAGACTATGTTGTCTTTAACATTCAATACTACATGTTTAAAAGAAAAGTTGCTGCCAAATTACACACACACACACACACACACACACACACACACACACACACACACACACACACACATATATATATATATATATATATATATATATATATATATATATATATATATATATATATATATAATTCTATTGGATATACTACAACACGGCTAACAAGAAGGCACACGTTAACTCTTTCTACCATAGCTCAATCAGGTCTCATTTAAATACACATGGAGACCTACCAGAGTCCATCAGCAATATACTCGTTGTTAAAACACATATAATACCACTCTGTCGGTTGAGGCTTAAGACCACCCACCACCACCCCAATGAAGCGTCCTGGATATGACGATGAACTACATCCGGCAGCAATATATTTTTGGAACAACGTTATTACCACCAATAGATTTTAAAAGAACCATTACCAGCAATACATTAACAAAAATATTACCAGCAAATACATGGTTTAAAAAGAATTATTACCAGCAATATATTTTTGAAAAAGACAAAATTATTAGCAGCAATATATTTTTGAAAAAGACAAAATTATTAGAAGCAATATATTTATGAAAAAAAAAAAAATAGATGAAATACATTTTTGTATAAAAAATATTATCAGCAATACATCTTTGGTAAAAAATTATCCAGCAATAAATTTTTTGAAAAAACAAGTTTATTACCAGTAACACATTTTTGAAAAAAAAAAAATTGTTACCAGCAATACAATTAAAAAACTTTTTTACCAGCAATACATTTTTTTTTTAAATTATTACTAGCAATAGATTTTTGAAAAAAAGTAATTATTACCAGAAATATATTTTTAAAAAAAAATTATTACCAGGAAGACATTTTAGGAAAAAAATATTACCAGCAATACATTTTGAAAAAAGTATTACCAACAATACATTTAAAAAAAAATATTATCAGCATTAAAAATCTTATCGGCATTAAATAACACATTGAGGTTGATATATAAAAACAAAACAAATAGAGAAACAAATATAGTAGCCTCACCCGCATATAAAATAAGGCTAAAAATAATGGAAGCATTATTAATAAAAAAAAGAAAAAGACAACACTCAATAACATCAACTATGAACATGGCCATAATCTGTTGACCGTGTTTGGAAAATAAAACATTCCTATAATTCTAGATACATGCATAAAAAATCCATACAATCAATTAAAAGTAAAAATAAAATCGTCCTTGATGATGGCTAAAAGTATATCCAAAAGCGCTTGGACATACAGAACATATGGACACTTTCGACATAATTTATGTCCAGAAAAGGAAGAAAATGTTAAGAATACAAGAAAAATTGAAGTAAAAACTTAACCACTGTATTTCGTAAGTCGTTTTTAATGAAACTTGTATAAAAGAGGGACTGCTACCCAAATACACAATTATATATATATATATATATATATATATATATATATATATATATATATATATATAAATATAAAAGTGAACATAGAAATCAACACTTAGAGGCGACAGTCTGTTTCATGCTAGTGCAATCGTCAGGCAAGTAGCAACTTTATATATATATATATATATATATATATATATATATAGAGAGAGAGAGAGAGAGAGAGAGAGAGTGAGAGAGAGAGGGGAGAGAGAAAGAAAGAAAGAAAGAAAGAAAGAAAGAGGAGGCACGGTGGAGTAGTGGATAGCGGCTCGGATTGAGGAATCGGATCCATTACATGCTAATACCTTTGGGAAAGTTAGTAGTCCTCTTCTCGCCCCCCAGCTATGGGTAAATAACAGGACAGACTGGGTTCTATAGCCTTGGATGACAACTGGTCTAGGAGAAGGACAACTCTGAAAGAAGACAGGCTCACAATTCAAAATAAAAAAATTCTTCTTCTTTAGTTTGTACCAAAATTGTTCGAACAGCTGAAATGGAATTTTAAAAATTGTATCTTCTTTTCTACCCGCTGAAAAGATCTGTAAATCTTGGGTTAGCAGAAAATGTCGTTTTCTCTTCTTTATATTTTTTATGTCATATGATGTTAGATATTTTAACTAATTCAATCCAAGAAAGGTTTTAATTTTATCGAGTCTAAAACTGAAGATAGAAGGCAATGAGCTACTTTTCTGCTATAATGTGCTAATTTATTTTAAGAAAAGTAAAAATTTAATTCAAACACGCACAAAACAATTTCTGCAGTTTATGGAGAAAATAGATGATTAAATGTGTCAGTAATAGACCAACATAGTAAAGCAAATGAATTGTGCATTTACAGAGCAAAACCTGGTTATTTTTCAGGGTAAATTAAAAAATTTTAATGGTTAATTGCATCCGTTCCCCTGTAAAATATGTCGTATTCCTATTGTGTCAGTTATGAAATTACCTGAAAAATGGCAGTGGATATTTGAGCAAATAGTAAATATATTTTTCAATAAACAACTTCGAAAAATTTCTTTATCTTAACTCATAAATACCTACCGTATAATCCAGTATTACGGTATTAATTTTAATAATTATATTAAAAAATCTAGTATTAATTATTTATTAATATATTTAAATTGAATGTCAATCGTAATCTTTTTGATTGCTCTTCTTTTATTGTTCTCTCTCCTTAATAATTTATTTCTCTCACACTCAGTAACCCCTTGCATCTTAGAGGCTTTATTGCCTCGCTTGTGGTGATAAAATTAAAAAAATAGTTAATGAAACAGTATTAATTATAGGTTTTTAAAAATCCAATATTAATTACAAGTTTATAAAAATCTGGTATTAAATATAAATTTCTACGTAAAACTCTTTATTAAACCAACTGTTTGTATTAGCTAATATTGGATAGCCTTGAAAGTTTATTCTGTTTTTCTTACTTGCATTATTTACATTATTTGGAATGTTGTCCTCATCTTCATTGCCATATTCACAACATTTCGGCCGTTGTAAGCCCCGGCCTTCTTCAGGTGATTGGAATTTCGAACTGAACCATTTATTTCGCCCACCGGTGTAGATTGTTTTAGTTCCACGCTCCATGTCTCTTCCGGATGTCTCAGTTATTTCCCTTTAAATCAACTTACCAAAAGTTTTTCTTTTCAAGGACACATGGTTTAACACGTTGGTTATATCCAGTAATTGGGCCCAAAGAGTTGTGTGTTCAATACCAGGCCACAGCAGTGGTGAACCAAAAAACTCAGAGATGTAGACAGATATCTGTTTTTCTTGTTATCTGGCATTAGGAGCATTTAATTTAAAATAACGAGATAAAAAGGATCACTTCTGGTTGCATTTATAATTTTCATATCAGTGTGTATTTAAAATTTGAAAAATAAATGGTCAAATTTGGCGAATTTTTTAATTGATTCTAAAATGGACAAAAAAAGGATAAGCAATATTTTTGGCATATTGTGCGTTTTGTATTTTAAGAAAGGTAAAAATTTAAGTCAACATATGCAAAAAAGGATTTCTGCAGTTTATAATGTTTTAATGAACAGCCGCTTCATAAGTAGTTTACGAAGTTTCGTACTGGGGATCTCTCGCTGACCGTACCTCCGTAACTGAGCCTACTAACGACCAAACAATGACTTATCTTCAACGTTGGACCACCCCCCGGTAGATAACCGACATTTTCAAAATAGCAACTTTATACATTGAACGCATATTTTAGCCACAACTCAATATATTTTCAGGCAGATGAGGAAAGGCTTTTTGACCTCGTTTCGAAATAAGTATTTCCTATACTAGCATAAATATGTAGTGACGAATTTTGAACATTTGATAACTCGGAGTTGTAACATAAATCGCGTGATTGCCATGTAATTCGAGAATTTAGTTTACAAACCAATTACTTACTGTATTCAAATAAAATTGTAGAAGTTATTCGTCCGGCAAAATGTATATACTACAACGATATATACGCAGTTTTATCTGACAGCATGACACAAATGGATATCATTTAGTACAGATCGAACTTTCTGAGACACGCAATGAGGAAAGAGAGCTTGGAGAATTTGGCACTCACGAGACAGATTGAAGGCAAGAGAGAGAGAGAGAGAGGGGGGAGAAAACAACGCATAATCAAGAGAGCGAGATTGAGTAAATGAATGGCGGAACAAGATTTAGAAGGGGTTAAGAAAAAGACATACTTTATGAAGAACTGCAAAAGACAAGAAACTGGAAAGGAAAAGGGACTGGGGAGGAAGCGGGCCACCTTTCTGACTAACTTGTGCAAATGGATGGCAAAACAGGGGTGGTGCTAAAAAGACAAAAACTTTACTATAAGCTACAAGAAGTAGGAAGTTGTGGATAGCCATGAACGTTCACATACTTGAACGGAAACGACACAAAGAAAAAGAAGCGTGTCCTGCTAGACTGTCTTCCTATTCATTGTTCCATGTCAACATTTTGCCTTCACTTGATTTGTTTAACAAATCTACGCGTATTTAATTAAACCGAACAAATGGGACATGAAAAACAAATGCCTCCACTAGGTTGTTACATAAATTCGTTCTTTTTCTATCATTTATTTTAATACTTATTATTTACTAGCTTAAAAGCCGTCTTCGCGGGCGGCATTTAATCTAGCTCCTGTGGAGGGCTCTTGACTGAGCATTCATCACAATAGGTAGGGAGGAGTAGATTCGATAGGCAACAATAAACTACAGAAGAACTCAAAATTGATCGCTGCATTTAAATACTGCATTAATATTTAAGCTTACCTTTTAGAAGTTCAACAATAATTCTTCTGTCGTCACTTAATTTAAAGATAATTTGATGTATGTAAGTCCTTACTTTCCGTACAATTATTTTTATTTCATAGATGACTTTCCTTGCATTTCCCAATTAATTTCGATTGTTCCCAAATTTATTTTCAAGTTATAAAAATTGATATCGCACAAAAAAAAAAAAAACTCGCAAAAAAAAAATCTCTTAAAAAATCGTTGAAATCAATCGCAGTAATGAAAACTTGGAAATCCAAAAATTCAGGATTACGGGTTTGGGATCCGGGTCCGGCCTAGAATGTTTTTTAATTTGCTCAGGGAGTCGACCTGATTCCAAAATGGTATATGTTGGCCTACGGCCTCTAGGAGCAAAGTTGAAAACACCCATAATTTTATTTTGAAACACTGTATTTTTTTTTCATTTGAACATGAGCTATTGAAAGTTAGAGAGTTCTTTCCATTTAGTTTTTTTATCAGCCAAGATGGTGAAATCACAGTAATGAAAACTTGGCAATCCCAAAATTTCAGGATTGCAGGTCCGGATTCGGCCCGGAATGTTTTTAATTTGCTCACGGAGTTGGCTTGATTCTAAAATGGTATGATATATTGGGCTACGGCATCTAGGACTAAAGTTGAAAAATATGACACAGTGACACACTGACATTTGCATTTATTGTATAGGTTAATAGTTCTGATGAATAATTCCACAATATATTCCCCTTCATTGTTTACGACCTCTCGACAATGATCCACTGACTGTTTAATGCCTCGACGGTAGAAATCACTAAGTTTTGACTTGAAAAATTTATCAAGCCACGTTTTAGGCTCCACAACGTTGTTGAACGAAACACCCCTCAAATTGTTAGAAAGCGACCGAAAAAGTTGGTAGTATGAAGGGGCTAAATCAGGAGAATATGGTGGGCATGGCAGAACTTCCCAGTCAAGCTCTTTAATTGCATGCTTGATCATGGTAGCGAAGTGGGGACGAGCGTTGTCACACTGATTCACCGGTCAGGTCTTTTCAACTGAATTGCCTCTTTGAGTCTCTATTCATTTGTTTACCATACAGTTTAACACTGACCATTTGGTTGTTTTGAAGCATTTGATATCATTATTGTCGGCAATGAAGTCATTTCCGTACACAGCACAAATGTCTCGAGCAGATTTGACAGCTTTGAGACCTTGATTAAAAGCAAAGAGATGATATCAAATATGCTCATTCTTGTCGACTTGGCATTCCGTCTCAAAGGAGTGTTTAATCGGAAATAAATTTTCTATGACGTTAGACAGCAGTTTCACAGGATGACCAGAGTTACTAAGAAGCAAAAAATTCTAAGAAAGATTATTCTTTGAGATCATTCGCAGGAAAAAACGAACGAATATATCTAACAGCTTAATATACTGCACTTTTCTCTCGAGTAGAACTGAATCTATTCTGGTCTCTGTATGTTGATGGACTGATGGTCAATTCTTTATCGGAAACCTGAGCAAAATCGACGATGAACACAGAATCTATAGGAAAAATAGATCTTTATCATTGGCTACTGAGTAAATTTGAGAAGTAGTTCTGTAAAAGAAAATAGTAAAATAAATATAAAAGGAAAAAAAAACGAAAGATAAAAGAAAGTCGGAAAGGAAAACAAACGTAAAGAACAAAAAACGAATGCAAACGGGAAAAATACAAGGAAAAGAAAATGAAAGAAAAAAAGGAAATAAATCATGCCTATAGCAGGAATTCCCAAACCTGGCGATATTGACCACCAGTGGGTGATTTCAACTGTTGGGTGGGAAATGAGCAACTGAAGAAAAAGTGTTGGACAATCGGAAGTTTTTTGGTGATGATGTAGGATTTTTAGTATTAAAACATATGCTATCCGATAAAACAATTTCAATGGTGATATTCAAAGAACCTGTAAAAAAAGTACAAAAAACAAAAACAGGAAGCTAGATCGGAATAACTGGGTCACATTCTGATATAACTAGGAATATTTTGGTATTCTTTATATATAGTTTTCAATGGTCAGGTTTGCTTTCGTTTGTTCTTTAATACGGTAGTAGCAGCAGCGTTATTTGTTACCTCCCTTTTTTACTACATCATAAAGTCAGTTTACGAACCAGTAACAAACTTTTACCAAACAATTTTGGCATGCCTTTTACCATAAAGTAGGTGGTGGAAAATATTTTCAAGTGTAAGTGAGCGAAGATGCAAAAGATGTTAGGAACCCCTAGCCTAAAGGGATCAACAATTATTATATTTAAAAATGAGAACTGAAACTCTGTTTGGGTAAGTAGAAAGATGACAAATAAATAAATAAAAATGAACATAGGAAGCACATGGATAGCGGCATTTTGAGTAATGGACAGCGGTTGGGATTGAGTAAATTTAAGAGCCGAGTTCGAATTCCTGTTGAGTTCATTACATTCACTTATGCGCTAATATTCTCGGGAATGGTATGAATCCATCCCTTCTCCCCTTCCAGATAAATAGCTGGCAGACTGGGCCAGATAACCTTGGCTGTCGAATAATCTAGAAGAAGGAAGACTCTGAATTCAAACCAACCTTAAGAGCTCCGTCAGGTTGTCTTGCCCTGGATACACCACTGCTACTACGGCTGCAGTACATGTGGCACCCCTATGACCCTAATGGGTTGCGGGATTGGTGATCGTGAACATAACTAATACATTCAAAACGCAGTTATATTCAAAAAGTGAAGATTGTGGGTATGCCGTGATGTCGTCAGTGTAAGTGGGTCGTCCGTAGACACCATTATAATCAAATCCTATATGCGGTTGTCAAGCTGCTGAATGCGCATTCGTCGAAAAACGACGGAAGAAAGATACTGTTATATATATATAATGATCTGACCATTGCTTTTAGCATAAAACAGACTGTTGTTTCAGGGTGTAGACTTCAGTGTCCACTTTTATATTTACATACGCTGTATCCTTGATATTGAGCATACCTGAAAACTATATCTTTATCACATTACGCACACACACACACACACACACACACACACACACACACACACACATATATATATTATTGAAATTGGAGTAGATTTGAACAGCGAAATTAGATCAGAACAATTTTGTTTACTGATGGGAATCTGATCTAGCCCATTTGGAATTGGGTCATTAGGAAGACAATGAAAGTTGATCAAGATAATTTTTATCGGTTAAAATTTGAAATAGAGCTTACTAAGGCTATGAGGAACTTTGAAATTCACATGATTTTGGGTTGAAGGTAACACTCGTGATAATCTATTGAGGGATAAGGGTCGATTTATGATCAGCCAGGTTTATCTATATAACCGCGCACAGAAATATGTTGACTCGTCTGTCTTCGAGTGCAGAGAGAGAGGTCGGAGACTGGAAGTGACGCCAGAGATTGGAAACAAACGCCCGCTAACATATTTTGTTGATATAAGTACGAAGAAGTGAATTAATCCTCCAACAATCTAAGACTGCTACTGCCACTATTATTACTACCACTGGAAACGGAAACGTCGAACAAGCTACAATAATCAAAAGGTTGTTTTGGGGCTCGTCTGTCGTCGAGTGCAGTCGAGCTGGGTGGAGAGATATCGGAGACTGGAAGTGACGTCAGGCATTGGAACAAAACCCCCACTAACATGTACTGTTAATATAAGTACCGATGCTTCTGCTACCACGAAGATTACTACTACTGTTAATACCGCCGAGGAGGAACGCAACTATAAACTAAGCCGCGCACAGAAACCTTTATCTCTCCATCGCAAGTGTCGTATATTGTTCTGAGACGATTTCACAATAAGCTAATCACAACTCACTCTCTCTCTTTCTCTCTCTCTCTAGAATGCAGGGTGTATGAGTTTTTACTTCAATTATCTTCTTTCCTGTAACCCGTTTCTTTTCTGTGCTATTCTTTTCTGATATATAAAAGACATTAACAATTCAACCATTGAATAGTTGTTTGTCCGGCTTTCTGCAGATATATATATTTTTTTGGTGCATTCTAAATTTCTTAGCACAGACTCTCCAGCCGTGTCTACATCTTCAGTCAACCGTGAATGGGTGAATATTACTTTTTGCTTTCTGAATCAAACCAAACACAACGTGGGCAGGAAGCAGGATTAAACCAGTGGACCGGTCGAATGATCTAGGAATGCACAGGGGACCTACGGTCACTCCGTTAAGTTCGGTTAAGACCGAGTAGACACCTCAACGCAGAGAGTAAGACGTCGGATGTTGAGGGGCTGAGGCGAAAGTGTTAGAATGAAAACTAAAAGAGTTTGAATAAATAAATGTGATAAACAGGGATAATAAATAGTTAAAAGTTATTTAGAGTAGCAAAAGATAGGAATATATGGAGAGTCCTGATCTCACACAGCCTGTAAAGATTTAACAGAAATTTTTTAAAAATAATTGGCTCGTGAAACTAGGACAATCTACCCCAGCGAGCGAAATAAAGGGTTCAGTTCGACATTCCAACCACCTGAAGAAGGTCGGAGCGTACAACGGCCAAAGATGATGACAATAGTCCGAATAATGTAAATAGCGAACTTTATAAAAACTTTTAAAAAATTCTACAAACTTCAAAAAACATAAAAAAAGATGTGGAGAGCTGTGATCGTCAAGATTCTGTAAAACCTTCATTTCTGAAGATATAAACAAAAACTTTGAAAAATTTTATTAAAACTTTAAAATCTTTAAAAAAAAAATCTTAAAAAACTTAAATAACTAAAAAAATACAAAGAAAATCTTACGAAACGAATGTGTGTGAATTGAAGGTTTTCAGTGAAGGAAAGGATATGAAAGTAACAAAAGACTGGAAGATGTGGAGAGCCATGATCGTCCACATCTTGTAAAAACTTGGTATGTAAAAGAAAATAGTTTGATTTCTATTTGTCACATAAGCTTCGATTGTTCGGAATTTTTAGTAATCCGGAACATATTTTATCCGAATCACTGATAGTTCTGTTGATTTTACAATACTGTATACTCTATTAGTAAGTACAGGTAGTGCAACAATTATGGGCACCGAAAGTGAATTCGGCGAGCATAGTTCAAACACTCGCCTAGTCTATTGCCTTCACTTTCACACATTTTGATGATTGCCATCAGTCGATTCGTTTAACAAATCTAGCAGCATTTAATTAAACCGAACAAATGGGACATGAAAAACAAATGCATGCATTCGTTCGTTTTTTATCATTTATTTTAATAAATATTATGTACTTGCTTAAAAGACACCCTATCGGAGGACTCTTGATTGGACCTTCATCGCAATAGGTAGGATAGGAGCAGATGCGAACTCAAAATTGATCACTGCATTTAAGTATTACATTAATATTTAAGCTTACCTTTTAAAGGTTCAACGATAATTCTTCTGCTGCCACTTAAATTAAAGACAATTTGATGTATGTAGGACCTTACTTTCAGTAAAAACAATTATTTTCATTCCATAGGTGAATTTCGCTGGATTTCACAATTCGATTATTTCCAAATTTATTTCCAAGTTATAAAATTGTTATCGTACAAAACAACTCGTAAAAAATCACGTCAAAAAAAAAAAAAAAATCTGCGAAAACAATCGCAGTAATGGTAATTTGGGAATTCAAAATTTCAGGATTGCGGGTCCAGAATGTAGCCCAGAATGTTTTTAATATGCTCACGGAGTCGACGTGATTCCAAAATGGTATATGTAGGGCTACGGCCTCTAGAGATGGATTCATACCATTTCCAAGGGTATGAATCCATCTCTTCAGCGCCATCTGTGGTTTAAATAGCAGGATAGACTCGACTCTCTAGTTTTACGTGGCGACCATTTTAGGAGAAAGAAAGCACTAAATTCAAAACTGTAAGAAGATATCGACCCACCTATATGGCAGTGAATGCGAGACAACCTCATCACCGGTGTAGAAAAAGACTTGAAGCAACAGAAATGTGTTTCTGCAGAAGAATGCTGAGAATACCATGGTCTGAACATGTGAGCAACGGCAAAGCTTTAGATGAAATGGAAACAAAAAGGAAACATACTTGACATCAAGAGACAACTGAAATTTCTAAGACACATAAGCAGGAAAGAGGGCTTGGAAAATTTGATACTCACAAGTCAGATTGAAGGCAAAAGGGACAGAAGAAATAAACGCATAACCTATCTAGTGAGTTTGAGTAAATGGATTACGAAACACGTTTTAGGAGAAATGACAAAATGATAAAATATATTAATAGCTACAAAGGAAAGTTTTCGAGAATATGGAAAAGAAAATGGATACGTATACGTAATATAAAACAGACAGTTGAAACATAGTGGTGAACATGAGGCTTGGAAAATTAAGATTTGACGCTGACAAGTCACTAAAGGCAAGAGGGACAGAGGAAAGCAGCATATAACCTACCTAATGCGTTTGTGTAAATGCTTAGCAGAACAGGGATTAGGAAAAATAGCGAAAAGACGGAATCTACGAAGAGCTGCAAATGACAGGCAATTGTAGAAATAAATGATCGGCCACGTCCTGAAGGGACATAGTCATGACAATTCAAAGATGTTAAAGAAAAGAAAGTTGTGGAAAGAAACGATCGCACACTTTCTGAAAAGTTAAAGCTTTAAAAACAACAACAACGAAAAAGAGTCTATTTAGTTGTGCTTTGAATGTTGGGCTATTTCCCGTTCTTCTGCGTGTAATCAAGAGATTTTCGGAGAAATGAACTATTTAGCACAAGACTGTAATTTAACGCTATGGGCTATCACTTTTTATTTTTTTTGTCTAAACAAGTATTTTAAATGCTTATTAGATGCTTTTACCTCTGTCTATCTCTTTGTAACTTGCCGACATTCCAGGTGAGAGATTACGTAGAGAGAGAAAGGAAGTGGCAGAAAAAGAATTTTATCTGGTTAATATGACTGGAATTCAACACCAAGATGATACTTCTGAAATGAGGCATAATATGCACACACACACGCGCGCGCGCGCACACACACACACACACACACACACACACACACACACACACAGAGAGAGAGAGAGAGAGAGAGAGAGAGAAACATGCGTGTACATACATATTTGATACGCGGACACGCTTGTTTGGTTTCCATGATTACGAGTCAGGTAGACGGAGAAATAGAAAATGTGCGTGTATGTAAATGTCTGGTGTTGATAGCAAGTGTTTAATACCTAGAAAAACATTGTAAATAGATCACTTTCATAATTGTCAACTTCACATTTATTTAAAAAGACATTTTCCTTTTATTTTTGTTTTAGTCTTTTTTAAGCTTTGTTTTCTATTTGTTTTTATTTCTGTGTGTTTGTGCTACATGTGTATATGTGTGTGTGTGCATTGGTGTGTGTGTGTGTGTGTGCATTGGTGTGTGTGTGTGTGTGTGCATTGGTGTGTGTGTGTGTGTGTGTGTGTGTGCATTGGTGTGTGTGTGCCTGTTTTTTCTCTCTTTTTGTGAGTCGTTATTTTTGCAGGTGTGACTTTTCTCACCCGTTTATTTCTGTGATTTCTTTTCCTACCATCCTCTATCACTTCGTGAGTGAGAGGCTTTTCGCTCCCTTTTTTTCTTTCTCTCTTTCTTTATTCTTTCTCTCTTTCTTTTTTCTCTCTCTCATTTTGGTGTATATGTCTTTACTGCCTCTTTCACATCTGTCAGTGTCTTCTCTCTCTTTTTCCTTTATTTTTGTGTGTTTTTCTCTTTTTTTTTTTTAAAGCTTATCACCCCAAGCAAGGCTGGAAGCCACTAGCACGCAAGGGGTTAAAGAAGGTTTGGAGGAAGAGCAGATAGGAGTGGTAAAGGAGAGGATGTGGAGAAAGATAGTGGATCGATCAAGACAAGGGGGTTACAGAAGATTTGGAGCGAGAGCAGATAGGAATGAAAGGTGAAAGGATGTGGAGAAGGGAAGTGGATAGATCAAGGCAACTGGAGATGTCGACTGACGTTACACTTAAATAGTTGGAGATTGTATTTGTCAGGGAAACAGGAATAGGGAAGGGAGTTCCACAGGCGAGATGTGCGAGACATGAAGCTATTGGAGTAGAAGAGACGTCTACATCTAACAGTTTCAACGGTGAAGGGGTGGGAACGGGATGCCAGCCTCGTAGGACGTTTAAATTCATGAGGCCGAGGAACCAGCGAAAGCAGCTCCTCGGAGCAATTACCGTGAAAGTATTTCTCATTTTATTTGGGCTAGTGTGTGTCTTTTCTGTCTATTTCGCAGTCGTTTGTCTGTCAGTGTTATCCCTCTCTCTCACTCTTCATCCTTTATTTTTGTGTGTCTCTCTCTCTCGTCTTTATTTGGTATGTTTGTGTGTGTGTGTGTGTGTGTGTGTGTGTGTGTGTTTGCGAACGCGCGTGTGTCTGTTGTCTTTTCTCTCTGTTTCTCACTCACTTGCCCTTTGTAAGTGACTTTTCTGTTCGCGCTACCCCCTCACTCTCTCTCTCTCTCTCTCTCTCTCTCTCTCTCTCTCTCTCGTTTATTTTTGTGTGTCTTTTGTTTTTTTCTCTCTTATTCGATGTGTGTATCTGTGTTTTCTCTCTTTCTCGGTTATTTTTGCATGCATTTTATCTCTTTCTTTATTTGGGTTTGTATGTGTATCTGTCTTTCGTGTCTCTAAGTAGTTTATTTGTGTGTGTCTTTTCTCTCTCCGTCTCTCCCATTTAATTTTGTGTCTTCACTTTTTCTCCATTATTTAGTGTGTACGTGTCTGTCTTATCTCCCTTATTTGTTTCTTGTGAGCCTCTCTCTACCTCTTTTGTTTATCTTTGTCTGTCTTTTCTCTCTAACCCACTCATTTGCCGTCTATGTCTGTCTTTTCTCTTACAATCAGTGATTCTCTCTGTCCCGCATTCTCTATTATTTATTATTGTGCGTCTTCTCTTTCGTTATCATTTGGTGTGCGTACCTTATCAGATGGTTTTACACATTATATGAAACATAGATATACATTGTTTTGTACATGTGTTGCTCGCTCTGATATAATTCTGGTCATAAAGTTCGAATTTCTTATTCTAGTATCTTAAACGACATCACAACGCTCTTGTTCAATTTCCGGTCTAAATCTGTTATGCGCTCAATTCGTCAGAATAAGTAAATACTAACAGGCAAGATGTCTTAGTAGTTCGATCCTCACTCCACACTTTCAGCCTGTTCTACGCTTAGAAAATCATTATATACTAATCTGGCACGTGCCGGGTAGGGTTTATCATCTCTCAGTTGCGACTCTGTCTTCGGGCAGAGTTTCACTCATCTCTCAGTTGCGTGTCTGCCTTCGGGCAGAGTGCTACTCATCTCTCAGTTGCGTCTCTGTCTTCGGGAAGAGAGCTGTTCATCTCTCAGTTGCGACTCTGCCTTCGGGCAGAGTGCCACTCATCTCTCAGTTGCGTGTCTGCCTTCGGGCAGAGTGCAGCTCATCTCTCAGTTGCGTCTCTGTCTTCGGGCAGAGTGCCACTCATCTCTCAGTTGCGTCTCCATCTTCGGGAAGAGTGCGACTCAGCTGCGTCTCTGTCCGCTGACAAAGTCATAACTACGTAAAATAAATACTGTGAGGTTCCCAGTCCCAGGGAACAGCCGCCTGACGCTGCACGCCCACTATTGCACTCATCGTAGTCATACCAATGCCAGTACAACTGACGGTACGAATTCTGGGTAATTTTTACCCCTGGCCCGGGTGTACGCGCTCGGGTTCTCCACATTAAAACCAACATTGTGTCACATCCCGTCTCAGTGGGGAGACTAGGGTAAATAATACTAACAAGCAAGAAGTCAAACTAATAATAAATGGGTTCTATTAGTATAATATTCGAAGCTGTTTTACTCTTGCAAAACATTTAGAACATTTTCTCTATATTTCACTGCTATGTATTACAGATATTTTATCTTTTTCATCTTTTAATCATTCCACCCCAAGCAAGGGAATAAAGCCACTAAAACACAAGGCGCTACTAAATGTGAAAGAACATGAAAAGGAAAAACATCATCAAGGAGAGAGGACAATAGCGGAACAAGAATTAGAAAGACAGTAGATAACGATTGACATTGCATTTAAGTTTTTGAAGATCAAATTTGGCTGGAGAGCAAGAAGTCAGAAGAGAGTTTCACAAACAAGAAGTACGTAAGAAGAAACTGTTAGCATAGAACTTACGGTTACATCTTACCAACTGTGAAATGATGAGACCCAAAATTCGAAAAGTGAAAGAGGAAAGCTCATCAGAACAATTACTATGAAAATATTTACAGAAAAGACACAGGGAAGCTACGTTACGGCGGTGGGAAAAATGACTGAAGCCGAGATGTCTGGTCAGGACCGATAACATTGCAGGTTCAACTTTGGATTTAATTGCGAATCTCTAAATATATAGCAGAAGCACCAGACCAGATGTGACAGCAATATTCAATCCATGGACGAATGATAGACTTATAAATGTGTAAGATCGATTCTATCGAGAAAGATTATCAAACATGACACCGTGAACCAACTTTCTTAGCAGAAAACCTAGCCTAGCAAATGATTCAATATAATCGTTCCAATTCATGCCAGTAGAAGATTTTTGTAGATCTATTCTTCAGTCGTTGTATTAAACTGTCGGTGCGTAAATGAAAGAAAGAAATATTTGAAAAAAAAGGTTACTTCATTGATTCGAATTAAACTACAGTAAATATTAAACATGAAACAAACACTAGCAATAACCGTGTTAAAATCACACGCAAAGATTGCAAAACTTCACATTATATTAGGGAGAGCAAAGTAGTACCATAGACATCCTTGAAGTTGTTAGCTAACTTCTGTGGTGATGGACAGGCCATGTTGTATGAATACCTAAAATGCGTATTGCAATTAACGAAGAAAACCATAGAGATCATAAAGGAAATTGTAACAGGCATAAAATAAAATGACGCTATGATCTGGATGCACTCAGAATGTTTTGGTAACATGACTTCCAAGATGTCAACGTTCAACAACCGACTACAAAGACCGGTAAATAAGGACACTATTTACATTATTCGGACTATTGTCCTCATCTTTGTCGCCATATTTATTACAACGTTTCGGCCGCTGTACGCCCCGGCCTTCTTCAGGTGGTTGAAATGTCGAACTGAACTCTTTATTTCGCTCACTGGGGTAGACTGTTCTCGTTCCACGTGCCATGTTTTAATGGATGTCAGTTATCTGTTATCTCCTGTTAATTCCCCTCTCCAAGTTCTCTACTGCCTTAACCGGGTATTGAACTCACACTCTTTGGGTCCTGTCATTGGATCTAATCAACGCCTTTATTCACTGTGCTATGTGTCCTTGTGTGTATGAATTTCTGGGTATTATAAACCTAATGTCTTCAGCAATCTTTTTTTACCAGTGCTCATATTGCAATTATTGCTGTTATCATTTCATGTTTTACCAGAGCTGATATTGTAATTTTTGTTGCTATTATCGCTTTTCTGTGGCACTCCTTATTACTGGTTCCCATATTTTATTCATTTCTATGCTTGGTCGGTTCAGGAGATATTTGTGGCCTAGCATATGTGCTGATTCCTTAAGTTTACGAATTTTCCAATGGTTTTCTTTGTCTATAATCGCAACCTGATCCCACAGAGGGCGGTGATCTCCCTTTTCTTTCCATATTTGGTCAGTCACGCATGATTTTTCCACTTCCCCTCGTTTTACAGCTTTTTGGTTTTCTTGAAGCCTTACCTTAAGGGGTCGGCCTGTCTCCCCTTTATATTTTTTCTGCGGTAAATAAGTAATAGTAATTATTAAAGCATCGCGAATTAAATTAAACGGGGTTTAACTTTAACTTAATAAAATGGCTGAAAAATAGATCATTTAAAAACAACATTGTGATGAAAAGCCATAAGAAAGAATGGAAACTAAAAAAAAGCAATTGGAACCATTTTATTTTAAACTCATAACATATAATCCGAATAACTGCAGGCATAAACATTCATTGAAACGAGTAACCCAGAATGACGTCAAAATCTGTGAAAATATTTAATCTCTTAATAGACAGTTATGCATAGTTTAATTTGTAACATATATAACTGTTGGTAAAAAAATAAAGAAAAAAAACTAATATTGATAAGATATTGAGTATTACAAAGTACTGCCCGGGGCCTCCAGACAATCTTGGATCCAACACCGGTCGTAGATTTCGGAGGTTGTTCGCACCGGCATTGGCCATGTTTCATGTTAGAAAAACACGCTGGAATGTAATCCAAATGAAATGACAAAAATAGTTCTTGTCGTATGCTTCAGTTTATAGTTGAATTTTCAGCTGGACGAATCGAGGGAAGATATATTAAAAATGGGAAGAAAGGAAAACTGAGAGAGGGTTTTCCCTTTACTCGTTCTCTCTTATTCCCCCTCCGTCCACGAACTTCATGTATGCAAACTGTTTAAAAAGGATTGGTGTTTGTATTATTATAATAGGTAAGCTCTTTCCGTCAAATGAATCAGGGCACAAAAGATGTCGATAAAAGTAAATGAAACAAATCAATAAGCCGGAAAAAGAAAAGAAAAATTATGGCTTTCTTGATCACCTGAAATTTCAACTGACATTAAATGGCAAATGCACTAGCAAGCGTTGAGTTCCTCATCCGACATGACATATTTGTGGCGTGGGACAGGCACCAGAATGTCTGACCACAATCTTAAGAAAATCACCCAGGTAAAAAAAGGAAAATATATTGGAAGGTAATACAGGATAAGAAAGAAGGAAAGAAAGAAAAAAGAAAGAAAGAAAAAAAAAGAAAAAAAGAAAGAATGAAATAAAAAGAGAGAAAGAAAGAAAGAAATGAAAAAGAAAGAAGGAAATAAAAAGAAAGAAAAAATAAAGAAAAAAAGGAGGAAAGAAAGAAAGAAGAAAAAAAGAAGGAAAAAAGAAGGAAATAAAAAAGAAAGAAAGGAGAAAATAAAAAAAGAAAGAAAGCAGGAAATAAAAATAGAGAAAGAAAGAAATGAAAAAGAAAGAAGGAAAGAAAGGAGGAAATAAAAAGAAAGAAAAAAGAAAGAAGGAAAGAAAGAAAAAAGAAGGAAAGAAAGAAGAAAATAAAAAGAAAGGAAGAATGAAATAAAAAAGAAAAAACAGAAGAAGGAAAGAAATGAAAAAGAAAGAAGGAAAGAAAAAAGAAAGAAAAAAGAAAGAAACAAAACGAAAGAAAGAGAGAGTGAAAGATAGTAAGAGAAAGGGAAGTGAGAGAGAGAGACAGAGAGAGAAAGCAGCAGGGATAGGAAGAGAATGCGGGAAAGAGAGCAATACATCTAGAGAGAGATGGAAAGATTGAGAGAAATTAAAAGAATATTTGAAAGATAAAGTAGAAAGTGTAATAGAAAGAGACAGAAAAAGAAAGGAAAGAGAGACAGACAGAAAGAGAGAAGGCGAGAAGAATGGAACGTGAATACTAGAAAGAGAACGATACATAGAAAGAGAGACAGAAAACGAGAAAGTATTATAAAAATCAAAGGATAGAAAAAAGCTAGAAAGAGAAAGAAGAGAGAGAGAGGGGGCGGAGAGAGAAATAGGGAGAAATAGTGAAAGCGAGAGTAATGGAAAGAAACGGCTAGAAAGAGAACGATACAGAGAGAGAGAGAGAGAGAGAGAGAGAGAGAGAGAGAGAGAGAGAAGTGAGCTTGTTTACCTGGATAGGTATTTTCATTCATGCCTATTGGCTTAATATGTGGTTATTACGGATCCTTTTTTATTTTCTTGCTCTTCGTGTCTTTTCAGTGTGCCTCCATCTTTTTCTTAACATGGCGCCCGTTTGAAATGGTTAAAGTCGTTTGGAAAACGGAGGTTTGGTTTGGTTGTTTTTGCTTAGTGGCATGTTAACATCGCTATGGGTTATTTAATGTCGAAATCTAAATAGTTTGTACGTAATTCTTATCTTGTTGTCATGGGATCATTTCTCACTTGCGTCTCTGTCTTTGGGCAGAATGCGACTCACTTGTGGCTCTGTCCGCGGGCAGAAATGCAGCTGAGGAAAATAATTCTTTGGGGTGCCCGACCTCGGGGAACAGGTGCCCGAGGCTGCATCCTTTCATTGCATTAGAGAGTTTTGATCGGTTGTCGCCACCGAGGCCATCGCAACCGACGGTTGTGGAGGCTTGGTCAATTTTTGTACTTGGCCTGAGTGTACGCGCTCGGGATCTCCACGTTAAGCCTGACCTTGTGTCGCATCCAGTCTCAGTGGGGAGGCATGGGTAAAGAAAAACCTCCAGGTCAGGTAAACGAGTCTGCTCAGACAGTTTGATGGAAAGTGTTCGAAAGTACCTAGTCGTTTGGGCTGACTCAGCTTTTAAAAAAATGGAAAAACAACCCTAATCTCGCTCGCGAACAGTGCGCTAACCCCTCACTAGAGGAGATTCTCAATTGGACAAGATCATGAAAATGTAAAGCCCATCTTAATTCACCAAGAGAAAACATGTATATGTTAACACACGCAATTAATTAACAACAGAAGCTATAGCAGCCATACAATGTCTAGTATGAGAGCATTTATAATAATAATAATAATAATAATAATAATAATGATGATGATGATGATGATGATGATGATGATGATGATGATAATAATAATAATAATAATAATAATAATAATCAGAACAATCAAAGCTAATCGCCCAGACATAGTGATTAGAGACAGCAAAGACAAAATGTGCCTTCTTATTGATATGGGAGTCCCTGCAAAATTATCAAAATACAAGGACCTTGAAATCAAAATATCAAAAATGTGGCGTATGAGAACATCAAAAATCCATGTTGTAGTTGGAGCCTTTGGATTAATTGGAAAATGTTCCAATAGACTCATTGAAGGGATTCCTGGAAGCCCATACCCTAATGAAATACAAAAAATTGATCTCACGAGTACAGCCCACACCTTGGGAAGGGCTTTATCTATGTAAAATATACGCAATTTTTTTTCCAAAACTGCGCAGTGGAAAATGTCATGATACCATTTCTGACCTTAGGTCTCTGGTCGGGGCACGGAAATACACCATACACCAGAAACCAAAGGAAATAATAATAATAATAATAATAATAATAATAATAATAATAATAATAATAATAATAATAATTGCCATCATGTGCACATTGTTAGAACGGTCGTTTTCCGGGTATGAGAACCGATTTTCGAATCTCATCATGGTCGATTTGTTAGAAGTGGGAATTCTTGGTGTTATCAGCCTGATGGGCGATCCCAGGAAAGTGCCTGAAAACCATATCATAGGTTGATGCAAGCCTTGTGAGTGAAATTAGGTAGACTGAATTATTTGGGAGCCGTCGATGGTTGTGCTAGCACGAAGTCAAAAGTCATCGTGACCGAGGGTTTCCGCATACTGGCCTTGATCAGATTGTAGGTCACGCCATCCTGATGAAAGCTGCAGTCTAGGTCGGTTGAAGCGCTCGGAGGAAAACTCTCGGAATGAAATTGGCAAACATTTTTTCTTTTCGTTTTTGTTTTTAAAGAAGTAAAAAAGAAAAGAAAGAAAAATATCTAATGATGATGATGATGATGATGATGGTGATGATGATGATGGTGACTGTCTCGTCATTGTCTCTACTCAGTTAATGTAGAATTATAAGACATCGGAAGAGGGAGTTTTGGCTTTAATGCTTACCGTATGTCTGTTCATCCAGAAATGCATGTCTCTTGGCGAAATTTGTAGGTTTTGAAAAACGTTATGTAACGAGGAATTTCTTCCAAAAAATGTCAAGAAAAAGGACACTGATACTAAGAATCAGAAAAGAAATTGAAATTTCTGAGATTCATAATCAGGAAAGAGGGCTTGGAGAACTGGACACACAGAGGACATAATAAAAGCAAGAGAGCCAATGAGGGAGACAATGAGTAACCTACCTAACTAACAGCGTCAATTGGTGGAAGAACAACGGTATGGTAAAAGGCGGAACATTACTTTCAGCTATAAAGGATAGGAAGATATGGAGAGCCATGATCGCCCACGTCGCTATGACGCATAAAATTAGTGCTCAGCTCATTCTCTGTAACAAGTTTAAGTAAGGAAGCACATTGCCCAACCACACTTTTATATTGCAAAAACAATCACAGATCGGACTGTGATCTCTAATCAATCACGATTAACGCATTTTCCATCAGTGAGACCCCAGGCCTTGA
>OZ038476.1:50345523-50355523 GCA_964036315.1 Acanthosepion esculentum | reverse complement strand
TATAAGCCATGCTAAGCGATCATGTATCTTTCGATATTTACTTATCTGTTTATACTTTAATCTGAATTCTTTTCTTCTTCACCCAGCTATGGGTAAATTTCTTATCGAAGGGCGCAATTTTTTCTTCATATTTAACGAATATACAGTCCGGTAGACGAAAACAAATAAATATACTGTTTAATAAATACGGAGCGTCTACGTAAATACGAGTACCCACTAAAATAACAAAAGTTTAAATTATATATATATATATATATATATATATATATATATATATATATATATATATTATCCCTCACCGGTAGCACAACTCGAAGTTTTATGCACAACGCAATCTTCAGGTGCTGCTTCTGCATGACACTCCGAGTCGTACTACCGATGAGGGATAATATATATATATGTATTAATGTATACTTAATAGCTTTGTTATATTACATCGAGCACTGTTTTATTAACACCAGCCCTGTATGTGCGATATATATATATATATATATATATATATATATATATATATAAATAAATATGTGTGTGTGTGTGTGTGTGTGTGTGTGTAAAGGGAAGAGGTTATAGTAGTTCCAACGAAAGAAAAGTGTGCATAATAAAAAGAAGAGAGGAACCGTAAACGTTTTTGGTTGTAATGTGGATTTAAAATATATATATATATATATATACTATGCTTTATTTTCCATAATTTTGCTACACGTGTTTACAGTCACGCGACATTCATCAGGCAAAGAGTGGATGTTTCCACATATTATTAAAAGGAATTAATTTTTCTTATGTTTTTCGATGTTAAATATTCTTGATATTTGACATTCTCTTTTTTTTGTGTGTTAGTGATCCAAATGTCTTTCTTGAACTGGCAGTGAAAGAATTCTGCGTGAAGTGTAATAAAACAATTAAAACTGGTCCGATATATATATATATATATATATATATATATATATATATATATATATATATATATATGTGTGTGTGTGTGTGTGTGTGTGTGTGTGTGTGTGTGTATTAGGAAAGTCTGTGACAAAGTGGAATTTTATTTTCGTGTGATGCGTTTTGTTCCTTAGAACTTCATTGGACATAAGATATATAGAGCTGTGAAACTGACAGTCGCCATTTAGTGTTGATTCCTATATTCACAGTCTAGACGCTCTTTCTTCGATATTGAGCACTCTTTTCCTATGAATGTATTTACGCGCGCGCGCGCACACACACACACACACACACACATATATATGTATATGTGTGTGTGTGTGTGTGTGTGTGTGTGTGTGTGAGAAATTTCCTTCTCTGGTATCAAGGCCGGTGAAGAGCCTCGAATCTCATACGCCCAAGTAAAGCGGGCTGGTCAAAAATGGCAAAAATCACTTCGTAGATAAAATTCTCTCTAAGACAGGACGTGTCATATCATGTACAAGATCACGTACATTACAACAAAATTTAAATCAACCAATAACGGAACTACAAAAGAACATTACACACACACACACACACACACACACACACATATATATATATATATATATATATAGAGAGAGAGAGAGAGAGAGAGAGAGAGAGCGAAAGCGAGAGAGAGAGAGAGAGAGAGATGATGTGAGCACACTGGTACCTGATCGGATAACAGCTTAAGGAATGAAACTGACAGGGTTTGGGGAGATGGCAAGAAGGCAAAAGGAAATTGTGGAGAGCCATGATCGGACCATATATGAAGAACGGGAAAACACTGTAAACAGAAATGTGCGGCTCTTGATGTCATTTCTGTGACTCCTGTATTTCAGTGAAATATAATTTCTGATAAGGTCCATTTAAAATATCGAAATTTATACTTGAAATTGTATCACCTGTCGTTAACCAAGTGACAGGGTAACGCTATATACATTTTAACTAATTGATTAATTAATTAATTAAATGAAAGATAACTTACTGAATTCTCCGAGGTTTTATAACACTATTGGTTTCTGTTTGGGCAATAAGAATGTATAATTACTCCCCAAGATTAACAGAAGAATCATGATAAAATCCATCATAAACAAAAATGACATGTTCATTATTAATTAATCATAGCTAAGGATTCAGTAGTTCGTGAAGGATTGAAATAAAGTTCATATATATATATATATATATATATATATATATATATATATATTCCAGAATCAATTTCCAAAATATTCAAGATGACCTTCACCCTCTCTAACCTTCTAACTTTCTGTTCTGGAGTAACAAGATGCTTCACAGGTGTCACGTATGATTTTATTTTTATGTTTTTTACACTCCTCTTTCGACTGTCATAGCTGAAATTCCTCTCTAACATACCAAAGGTCATATAACTTGAGTTGGATCTTTTCTAACTGATCGCTTTACCTATAAGTTGAAATGATGATCTCGCTTGCTGTTGTGAACTCTTGATCCAGTATTCCTCTTTAGTGCTACTTCTTTTTAAAACTTATTCACCGTTCTCTTGATGGTTCTTGAATGAACTTTCAAGATGGAAGCCAGAGTAAGTATGTTGGTACCATTACAGAAGGCTTGAATGCTCTTTTTCTTCACACCATTTTTTCAAGGATTCTTGCGAAAAATGGTGTCAATATGGCTACATATCTTATCTGAAAAGCTTGATAAAAGTAACTCAACTTGTCTAGTGGGATTTTTAGATATTAAGCATTTTGTGGTATTTTGACAATTTTGCTGTTACACCCGTTATATATATATATATATATATATATATATATATATATATATATATATATATATATATATATATTTAAATAAAAATAAAAACAGATCACTTTAAGGTTCCATGTCATAAATTATTTCACCACAGCCCTTTTAAAGGACCGCGGATCATCAGACTTTACTTCCAAAGGTTGAAACCTTTGGAAGTAAAGTCTGATGATCCGCGGTCCTTTAAAAGGGCTGTGGTGAAATAATTTATGACATGGAAACTTAAATTGGTCTGTTTTTATTTTTATTTAAATTATTAGCTCTGATTTACATTGAGCTATCTAGATTTTATCCTCCTTGGCTCTACCCATACGGATTACCTAGTTTTTCGTAAACTATATATCTATATATCTATATCTATATATATATATATATATATATATATATATATATATATATATATATATATATATATATATGGTGTACCAAAAGTAGGTAGACATTGGAGGGAATAGGATTTGTGCTTGGGTTATATTATAACTATGGTGATTGTATTATATTAAATTTTATAACTAAATTTATTTAAATTTAATCTTTTTTTCTTTTCAGATACTTCAGAGAACCCATAATGGCAAATAATTTAAACACTGATGCAAGAAGATTGTTGTTAAAAGAGTATTGGATGTCTCAAAATGCTGATACCGTTAAAACAAAATGGGTTGAAACATTTGACACTCAGGCTCCAAAGAGACAAACCATGTACTACATTCGTGACAAATTTGAGACCACTGGCTCAATTCTTAATGCATGGAGGCTTCACTTCAAAGTAGTGTAAATAGTGATAGAACAGTTTGAGAACCTGCGTTGATAAAGTTTTCACTGTTTTTGTATTCTACTATTTTATACAATAAAATTTAATTGATCCGAGTTCGAATCTCACCACGGTCGTTTTGCCAGGAAGGAGACTTCCTGATGGAGTGGTCGATTCCAGTGTGCGGAACCTTTGGAAATGGCCTGAAAAGCATACCATGGGTTGACTCAAGCCTTGTGAGTGAAATTGGGTAGACAGAACCCATGGGTTAGCAAGAAATCACAAGTCATCGTGGATGAGGGTTTGGGCGTGTAATTGTTGATCACGCTAGATAACACGCTCTTTCCCAGAAACTGTAACTAAGGTCTGCTCAGCATAGTTGCAGTATAATCCACAGTTGGGCTCTGTGGGTGTTGGATAAAAACGAATGCGCCTGAGAAAGCGGCTGCAATCGGAATTAGTTAGCCGCCTTAGTAGACGGGTATCCTCGAATACGAATGGCCAGCTATATATATCTTGGATATATATATATATATATATATATATATATATATATATATATATATATATATATATATATATATATATATATATATATATATATATATATATATGTTTTGAACAATAAAAAATATTTAAAAAATCAAAATTTTCAGACACACTGAGTTGTATATTAATATGCTTTCGTTTTTATTATTTCAGTTAAATTCCGCGACTAGTTTCGGCAAACATGGCCATCATCAGGAGCAAAAAATATTCTGCTTGTTACTAGCAGTGAACTACAGAAATGAATGATTTGATGGAGAAAATGAACTTTTGTCAGTAGTTTTCATTTGTTTTTTCTATTTTTTTAACATGAATTTTGGTCAAACAGTCTCTTTTAAGTTGTTATTTAAGATAAGAGCTGGATGGATTCATGCTGCTCTGAATTCCCTTGGTCATCTTGACAGTTTTATTGGTTCCTGGAGAAAGGGATGTGTCTCTGTTTAGTGTGTGTGTTATTTGGCTCTTAGGGAATGAGTGGATATGATGTGTGTAAGTGTGTATATTAGTATGGGTGTTACTACACGTTTCCAAGTACACCCGCCTGCCAGGAACTCTTTTTGCGAGACGATGACTATCTTATTGTTTTCGTATATATCTACCTATTTATCTATCTCACTGCAGCCTATTTTTAGTTTCACATCCAACAACATCGTCACTAATCGCAAAAGGATCTACCTATGTGCACACCTGAGATATATCTTTTTTATTTTTCTTTGTAATTATCCGAAACAAAGATAGAGTTTAAATCAACGCTTCGTTGCTTCTTAACTGTTCTCTTTTGGCGTGTCCATTTCCGTGCCAGACAAACATTAAGAGCTCCAGCAAGATAATCTACCGATCAATTCTTCTTTGTTCTTGACTTTGAAGTCGTCTCCAATTTGAAGCCGACCTACCATGTGAATAAGAATCTACAGTTGAACGGGGACAAGGTCAGAAATTCATCTTCAGTTCCCAGCTTCGAATTTAGGCAAATCTATGAGCCACGGATATATGGGTGTTCACGTACATATATTGCGTGTTTGTGCGGACTAGGTGACTGTTTTTTTTTTACCTCAAGGTTACAAGTATACAGTATCCTGTGATATACAGTTGCGATAGTTATATTGTCGCCATTTTATATTTTTGATTTCGCGCATGCGCGTTGTCTGTTTTTGATTTTGTCGACTGCGTAGTATAGTAGGGTCAGTTGAGTAACGTCTGTGAGAAAAATAGCACCATGACGCAATTCAGTTCACCAAAAATTTGGAAACGGCATGCTGTACTGCTTGGCATTCGCGCCGGAAACTACAATACGAACATTTCAGAGTGTTTGGGTGTCAATCTGAGGACAGTGCGGGGGATTCAGGAAAAGTTGGAAGAGTCTAATAGTGATTAAGAAGATACGGCAGCTCACAAAACTCACTCTGATCGTTCTGATAAGAACTCCCGAATTTGTTGGTGAAGGCCGCAGATTCGGCACGGAGGCCTACATCAAGTGCCTTGAGGAGGTAGTGCTGCCCTGCATCAAGAGGGTAGCTGCTGGAAGACCTTATGTTTGGCAACAGGACTCCGCACCATGCCACACAAGCAGAAGAAGCTAGTCATAGCTGTCGGAGAATTTCTGTGAGCACATTACTCCTTACATCTGGCCATCTAACTCCCCAGCCTGCAACTCCCCTTGATTATTATGTGTGGGGCGCAGTTGAGAGAGAGGGAGAGAGAGAAGGGAGAGAGAGAGAGAGTGAGAGAGAGAGAAGAGAGAGAGAGAAGGGAGAGAGAGAGAGAGAGACCACTAGAACTCGTTGTAACACCAAAGATGAGCTGAAGGCAAGGATTATGGCAGCATTCACCTTAAACAACGGGATCATCCAGAAGATTTGTAGGAGATTCCGAAGCCGCCTGGAAGCCGCAGTTAAAGCCAATGGCGATTTTACTGAATACCTTTACTCTTTAGTATTTCAAGATATTTCTGTATAATTTTGGTAAATATATCTGTTAAAAGGAAATGTCAGTGTTATTTTCATTTTTGCGTAATTTAGGCGACAAATTATCCATCGCACCCTGTATTTTATCCTGAGTCATAATCAGTTTCCATTTTGGTTTATTTATCATTTTTTTCCTTAAAAAACACATTTTTTTAATTCTATTCAACTATATAGTCGTCATTATTTTCAATGACTTGTTGTCACTTATCACCGTTTTTATCAAAATTCTGCAGGCTTTGAAGTGAAAAATTTACGACAATCTCTTGAATCCGGTTTTCGTCAGAGAAGATTTTCCACGTTAAAAGCGTTTTGCAGCAGTCGGAAACTGTAATAATCGGTTTGTGAAAAATCAAGTGAATATGGTGGGTTGGGCAGAACAGAATAACCATGTTCCCAACTTTTTTTCCCCTGTGATATCCTTGCTGTATACGGCCTTGCGTTGTCATGGAAGACAGCAACAACATTGATCCTACCGACTATATCCGGGCGCTTTTCGACCTAACTTTTATGGACATGTTGCAGCTGCTCAACGTATAAATGTGCATTTAGTGTTTCATTGCGATTTAATTTAATAATACCTTTCACACACTTAATATTACCTGTCATCGATGGAGATCACCTTTTAGGGTTGGTTGTGGTGATTTATCTAATGCTTTTTGCGTTGAACATTGTAATCCGTTTTTAATCACCTATTATGATATATTTAATGAATGGATTATTTCTATGTTTTGAAAGAAGAGGAGTACTTATGCATAAACAATACGTTTTCTCTTTTCACCAGGAGAGTGTGGAATCCAAACACCAAACTTGTTGACTTAAATGTTGGCATATAGTAGATTGTGATGTGAAACACATCACAATTTATCATTTTATCACCTGTGTACGCTATAACTACCGTGAAAAACTAACGTAAGTTAGTGTGCTCCAAATTTATCCTTAACTACCACGTATAATTAGTAGTTAGGAGGATACGTTCGTCATTGCAATTGGTTCCCCAAAACAGATGTTACTAATGATTCAACTTTTAAAACAAATTTAAATTGATTGGAATGATTTTTTTTTTTTACCGCAAAAATCGCTGGCAAATCTGTCAACGCAACATTATTCTCTTTATTTAAAAAAAAAAATTGATGAAGACTAACTGATTTAATGTTTAATTAATCTGAATTTAAACAAATATCACTCATCCTTAGTTTAAAATATCGCAAAAAATCATTTAACACTGAGGTGGGTGGTTTTATGAGGTGTTGAATCATTCATCTATATTTGTGAGATTTATGTAAGGGGGAAATACTTGTAGTAAAATTAAACGTCTTTTTTTTTTATCTACGCAGTAATCTTTAAAAATTTAGATATTTTAAACATTCTAATATTTTATCGATTTTTAAGTACTTTAACTTTAAAATCTTACTTTACTTAAGGAAATGTTATAAAATTACTAATAAATGTTAAATCTACTATAGTCACTGCTCTTATTTGATAATGTGCTGTATAGACGTCAATATTTACAAAAATCGGCATGTTTATACAAACACAAAAATCGCTAAATTCTTTTAAAATTACTTTTTCATATACGGTTAGCAAATATTGTTTATGTTTAATAAAAATATCACTTGAGCGATACAAATTAATACATAATTTAAAAAGATTTAAAAGTTTATAAATTATTCCAATTAAAAATTTTAAAAGATGAAAACAATTCTTGAAAAAAATTATTATTCATTGAATTTCTTTTCTTAAAATAGTAATGTCCATAATAAAATTAATTAAAAGCATTTTTAATTAAATAATGTATTAATTTCATTGCATCTTTTATTTTGCAGAGCAGATTTTCTGTAACCGAGGATCCTGCTTGACAAAAATAAATAAATTGATTTAAATTCTCCTAGTACTTGTTCTTATAATTAACACAAACATTAAACGCTACAAAAAGGAATTTCTTGGAAATAAAAAAAGTGTAGGATAAAAAATGTAAAAATTATTTCTAATAAGGTTTTTTAAGAAAGAAAAGTTTCATAAATAATTTCATTAAGTTTGTGAATATGTTCTGAAAGGTTCATTAAAATCCGACAAATATTTGATTTTTGCAAGAATTTCCAAATTAATGTGTTTTTACCGCTAAAGACGCTTATGGTCATCCTGGGTATGACGATAAGCTACATCCGCGTCATGGGTAAGACGATAAACTACATCCACATCCTGGGTAAGACGATAAACTACGTCCAACAGCAAGGCCTCTGATCAGGAGGTTTTGAGGAGTGTGGGACCACCTCTTAATTGCTAGTGTTCCCAGGTCCACCCTGACCCGGGGTGGTAGCACCTGTTATGATCCCAGCTGTGGGCAAATAGTTAACCCCCAAACTGGGGTCAAAACACTATGAAAGTGTAAAAATAGGTTTTAATACTAGAAATACTTTTATAAAATAGTTATTACCAGCAATAAGTTTTTGAAGAAAAAAAATTTAATACCAGCAATACATTTTTTGAAGGAGAAATTATTACCAGCAATACATTTTTGAGGTAAAAAATATTGCCAGCAATACATTTTTAAAAAAAATATTATCAGCAATAAAAATGTTGTCGGCATTAAATAACCCATTGAGGTGTTGATATGCCGTAAAACAAACCAAACCAAACAAACCAAACCAATACTTATGATCTGCCTTTGACGACAGAGAAACAAAATTTTTAGGTCGAAGGTTCTAAAAAGGATTTAAAAATAATTTTTACATCAAAACATTCTTTGGTGTTTCCTCTTAATAATAATTCAGAAATTTTGACGATAAAACTTTGTTTTCATTGAGTTTTCGATATTTTTTATCATGTTTTCTCATATTTTTAGCATATTTTCATGGTATCTACCTATATATGAATTTCACTACAAACTGTCGTTAAAGTTTCTTATACTAATCCTATATTAAAAGAAAGAAATAACCAAAATCTTGAAGGTTCTAAAAAGGATAAAAAACATAATTTTAAATAATTCTTTAGTCTTACCTCTTAATAATAACATAAAGATTTCGACGATAAAACTTTGTTTTTATTAAGTTTGGGGCATTTTTCATCGTGTATGCTCATTTTTTTTGCAAATCTTACGAGGTACCTATATTAATATCAATATGAATTATACCCGTGAAAACAAGCATTATTTAAAATTAAAACTGTCACAATTGGGTTTCGTCAAACTGGAAATTTATTTGGTCGCCTGCATATGTAAGATCATCAGCAGATTCACATTGAGCGTAGAATCTTATAAGTCACGCGATGAATAAGATCAGGGTCTCTTCAGATAGTCACCCGTTGTGTTACAGAACAGGTGACTATTTGGATTGGGCAAGGTCTATGTCATCATGCTATATAAATAGCATCATATCAGCCAACTTTTCAAACACACCATTTCAAAAGATTTTTGTCCCGACAGACTGATTAATCTTATGTCGTGGCACTAACTTCACTCTACTTTCTGGTAACACTTTACACTTTTTAGCAAATCATGACAGCTTCAGTTTTAATAGGAAAACAATATAAATATCTCTGCTTGTTCAGTTCTGACTTAATGAAAAAAAAAACACTATAAGTATATTCTTCTTTTTGTGTCCTTTCAGGACGTAAGCGATCATGGCCCTCCATATCTTCCTGTCCCTTGTAGCTCTTAAAAAGTTGTGTCTTTCTATTATTTCTCCCAAACCCTGGTCTACCGTCTATTTACTCAAGCTCATCAAGTATGTTACGCGCTGTTTTACTCTGTCCCTCTTTCCATCAATCTGTCCTGTGAGTATCAGATTTTCCAAGCCCTCCATCCTCATTACGTGACCCAGAAATAAATACCAAGTATAAGTTTCCTTTTTGTTTTCATTTTCTCCAAAAGCTCGTCGTTGGTCTCTAGTATTCTCATCATCTTTCTGTAGAACCACATCTCTGTTGCTTTAAGTCTCATCTTCATCTTTGAAGAGAATTGTCCAGTATTCTTTCTGATGTTAAATATAAGTATCCATTTTGTTTCCATTCTCTCTAAATC
>OZ038476.1:50318023-50340523 GCA_964036315.1 Acanthosepion esculentum | reverse complement strand
TATATATATATATATATATATATATATATATATTGACCTGGTCTTAGGTTTTGGATATTGCGGCCAGTAAGAAATACTACAGCCAAGAGTAAACCTTAGTTTGTTCGTAGTATTGTTACAAGTAAGTATGCGTATTTGCAAAAGAGTTGCAAAAGTGGGTATGTGTGGGGAACGTAGAATTTTAAAAAAAGCCAGAGTGAGAGAGATAAAAGGAGAAAGAGAAATCGTGTAAGTTAGCATGAGATTGGGCGACAGATGAAAGAAATCGCAAAGGAAAAATGGCGGAAAAGAGCAAATGCGTGTATGTATGCATGTATGTATTTAGGTATCTGTCTGTTGATATGTATAAGTCAGAAGAAAAACTATAAAAAAAAGGCGTGGGTTGCAATGGGTCATTGGTGTGTGTTAAAATAAAAGAAGAAAAAAAGCGAAAAGAAAAAGAGTTAAAAAAAAGGATTAATATGAATATAAATTACCTTACAAATTTCACACCCACCCACACTTATATATATATAGATGTTATTATTATAGTGATATATGTTTACGCACAAACTGCTGTCGTTGCATATATATGAGGAGGTACTAAAGTACTGAAAGGGCTTCTTTGTCTGTCCAAGAAATGTTCATCAGCCTTATATATATATATATATATATATATATATATATATATATATATATATATATAGCTGTGTGTATGTAATTAACGAAAATATTTGGATTAAGTGCATTGACAAAAGAGAATATTATGTCGGAAAATTAATGCTTATTGTACAAAAATAAATTCTTTTTCGTGTTTAAGATATGGACTTAATGAAGTACACACACACACACACACACATATACTTATATATATATGCAAGTACGTGGAGATGATGAGATAAAGTAGAAAATCTATAAACAACACGGTTCGACAAAAGTATATTCGTATCGTCTTCTTCAGGTTGGTATGAAGGACACAATTATGTGTAAGGAAAACGCGTTGAGATTTTTGAGCATAAGAGGGGTCATGAATTAAATTGTTCCTTTATTAAACAATTTCTTGTTTCAGAGGGCTGATTTATAATTCTACAAACACAAACGGATCGAATATATATATATATATATATATATATATATATATATATATATATATATATATATATATATATATTATATGTTATTATTATTATTGGGATTATCCCTACGGATTACCAAGATTTTCATTACTCAACATATATATATATATATATATATATATATATATATATATATGTTGAGTAATGAAAAAAAAAATATATATATAATATATATATATATATATATATATATATATATATATATATATATATACAGGGTGGGGATGTAAAATTTGCACTAAAAGTTTTATTGTTTTTCTCATGAAGCAGTTCAACTAATTCTTGTATAATAATTACCTACATTTCTTTCAGATAATTGTGCAAAAGATGCGTGTTGAGTGTTGATTTTTGGTCATTGAATCTGATTATGTAAATTAATTTATGACCTTAAAAAAAAATCTATCCTCAAAAACACCAACGCATTTTCCTTACAGATGGTTTTGTCTTTGATTCTGACTTGAAGTAGCCGATACCAACATACTTTCGGCGAAACGTGTCGTTTACAGTTTTCTTTCGGATAATATTATGCGTCCTAAAAACACACATATCCATATATTTATGTATGAGCTGGTAAGCAAAAATCTGACCAGCCATATAGAACACGCATTAAATAGCCTGAAAAACCTCGTAATAACCTGAATTTACTGATGTCAGAAATGAACCTGTTAGTATCCGTATGATAACCAATGCCCATAGCTGAGATGTTTTAATATGAATAAGAGAAACGGAACGGGACCATATTAGAATGCCGGAAGGTCACCTGCTCCGATATATCTCACTTTCACCTGTATAAAAAGCAGGATGCATGTGCGCCGTTATCCTGGGAAATAAAAAAAGAAGGCAACAGGCTGCATCGTGGGGGTGAACCCCCCCAAAAAAAACAAGCAGTTGGAGGCAAATTAATGTTTTGAGCAATGATCTGCTGGGAAACATTAGGTCTTATCATTCACGTGGAAGGTCATATCGCAAAAACCTCACCATCATTGAAAACCACTTCAAGGCGAGTCTTCCATGATGACAGAACAATGGCGGAACAGGAATAGTTTCCGAAACAGGAAGACGATTTCTCTGTTTTTCTTGACCACGAAGACTCCAGATCTCGATTCCATTCAGCATTTATGGAATATGCTTAATCAACAGGTTCGCTTTGCAGAACCTCTACCATGCAACCTGCAGCATTTAAAGGACTTAACAACCTGACAGCCGATCTCATAGTCAAAAACATTTAGAGATTGCGTAGAGCCTATGCCTGATCAAGGTAGTGCTGTTTGGTAGATACACGGATGACTAACACTTTGAAATGCCTTAACCACATCAATTATGAACACGGCCAATATTTACCATAGCCCGTTCGACTGTCGAACTCTCTGCCTCTGCAGAGAGGAACCCGGACGAGGCTTTGCCGAAGGGCAAACTTTCATCCGGAGTGGTAGACAGACCTTGAACCCGTTTATAAAAGTTCTAATGGAATATTTTTTGGCCGAGCCTACGGGCTCGGAGAACCCACGATAAACTCGGCCTTGTGCCACATACATCCCTCGTGGGGGGGTTGTTAAATATAACGGCCAATATTTGTATTGGCCGTATTTGGGAAGCAAGAATATATTTACCTTTCAGTAACCTTTAGACTCTTTATAACAGCATTTACACACTACTTACAATAACACAATAATAGCCCTTGAAAACAGCTAAAAGAATAGCCGAAAGCGTTCGGAACGAACAATCAATTGAACAATTTTTATGCCCACTGTCCCATGAAGAACATTCTTGTTTGCATGCAAGTAAAATAGAATAAGAAAATAAACAGAAGTGCTCTGCCAGTAATTTTTAAAGGAAATATGCATATGAACGAGATGGCTGTCTAAATACAAAATTATGTATATACTAGCTTAAAAGCCGCTCTAACGGGCGATATTTAACCTGGCTTCTGTGGAGGGCTCTTGATTGAGTCTTCATTACAATAGGTAGGGAAGAGTAGATGCGATAAGCAACAATAAACTAAAGAAGAACTTAAAATTGATCGCTGCATTTAAGTATTGCATTAATATTTAACCTTACCTTTTAAAAGTTCAACGATAATTCTTCTGCCGCCACTTAATTTAAAGACAATTTGATGTACGTAGGTCCTTACTTTCCGTACAAACAATTATTTTTATTTCATGGGTGACTTTCGTTGGAATTCGCGATTAATTTCGATTATATCCCAAATTTATTTCCAAGTTATAAAAATTGTTATCGTACAAAAAATTAATCGCTAAAAATCACGTAAAAGAAAACAATCGCAATAATGAAAACTTGGGAATCCAAAATTTCAGGATTGGGGGTCTGGATTCGGCCGGGGATGTTTTTAATTTCCTCACGGTATCAGCTTGATTCTACAATGGTATGATATGTTGGGCTACGGCCTCTAGGAGTAAAGTTGAAAAAGTGTGACACATAGGCACACACACACACACACACACACACACACACACATATATATATATATATATATATATATATATATATATATATATATATGTATATATAGATAGATAGATATAGATATAGACTCAATGAATTACTTAATTATAATTATCTCAAATCCTCCTAAATTCTATCACTGATAGAACCGCTTGAACCGGCTTCTAATGGCCTGGATGGAGCGGCTTGGGGATAGTAGTCGTGGCTCGTGGGTGCACAATGGCTCCTATGGGTAAAAGAAAAACTCCGATGAGATCCACCACGGAATATGTGATCGAGCGGCGCTATATCGAGTCTGATTTGCTACTTCTTCGTTATCGAGGCCCGTTGGAACAGTTGGCCTGACGTTTGCCTAATAACGTAAATGTCCGGGTTTCAATTCTCGGTAGTGGATGCGCACTGCTGATGAGTCCCAAATATAGGACGAAACGGCCATCCAGTACTTTCTGCATTCTGATGAGGTTTTGTCTAGACTCGGTGAATTACTTAATTATAATTATCTTAAATCCTCCTAATTTCTATCACTTTCATTTTCTCACTGTGTAGCATCTCTGATAGGTCTTTTTTCTTTCCATACGATCAAAATGGAATAGGCCATTGTTTATGAGGTATTGTCAGGCCGTAATGGAATTCGCTAACGAAGGGACGGACAAGCAAACTTATATGTTTCTGGAACCCATTTCCCTGATAATTGTACCAAGATATTTGAATTCTTTCACTAGTTTAAGTTCCTGACCACCGACTTTTATCTTGCTTGGAATACATTTCGAAATGTTCGTCATGAGATTGGTTTTATCGACATTAATCTCCATGTCATATCTGGAGGATGATTCATCCATGTTCTTCATCAGACTGACCTTTTACCTTTTCTTTGCCAGTTAGACCATCAGTGTTTTCTGAAAAGCGAAGGATTGCAATGTTGCCTGTAGCCGGATGTTCTTCAAGGGCGTCACTTATGATGCCTTCAAGGAATATTTTAAAGTGCTTCTTTTTCTTTATGTGCAGTATGCCCTCCACGTCAGGACGCAGGCGATCATCTCTCTCGACAACTTCCTGTCCTTTGTAGCTCCTAATAAATTCTGTCTTTCTCCTAAGCGCCTCCTCGCTATCCATAACATAACATACATAACGTACTTAGTGAGCTTGAGTAAGCTCACTAAGTATGTTATGCGCTGTTTTTCTCTGTTTTTCTTGCCTTCGAACTGTCTTCTGCGTATCAAATTCTCCAAGCTCTCCTTCCTCATTATGTGCCCCAGAAACCTCAGCTGTCTCTTCTTAATGTTAAGTATAATTTCCCTTTTTGTTTCTACTTTCTCTAAAACTTTGTTATTGCTCACATGTTCAGTTTGTGATATTCTCAGCATCCTTCTGTAGAATCATATTTCTGTTGCCTCAAGTCTCTTCATCTTTGAAGAGATTGTCTAGCACTTACTGCCATACAGGACAGATATCACGTAACAGTTTAATACTCTTTTCCTTGTTTCCAGGGATTTTTTTTCTATTTCTTAGTACTCTGCTTAGCTTTAAGAAAGCATCTTTGGCTATCCCAGTACGCCTTCGGATTTTATTGTCACACTTTTCGTCCTCTGTTAAAACACATCTCAGATATTTAAATTTTTACACTGGTTTGATTTTGGTACTTCTGATTTTTACTTTGCATTTTGAACTCATCCTTCTGCTAACAACCGTGCATTCTGTTTTTTTGCAGTTGATGTTTAATCCTTTCTTCTCGTTTTAATTTGCTACCCTCTGTGGGAGCTTTTTTTGGGGGGGGATTTTCCTTCTGTGTCTGCTATCAAAAACGTGTCATCTGCATATCTTATGTTGTTAAGATTGTGACCGCCAATAATGATTCATGGAAGCAGAGACAGAAGACAAGATTTGGCGTACACCAACTGATGCTATTTACATTATTCGGACTATTGTCCTCATCTTTGTCGCCATCTTTATTACAACGTTTCGGCCATTGTACGCTCCGGACATCTTCAGGTGGTTGGAATGTCAAACTGAACCCTTTATTTCGCTCACTGCGGTAAAATGTTCTAGTTCCACGTGCTATGTTTAATGGATGTCAGTTATCATTTATCTGCTGTTAGTTCATCACTCCAAGTTCTCCACTGCCTTAACCGGGTATTGAACTCACACTCTTTGGGTCCTGTCAATGGATCTAACCAGTGAGTGAAATAAAGGGCTCAGTTCGACATTCCAACCACCAAGAGCTGTTTTGCGTGCATAAGTAAGGCAAATATTTTAGGTGGTCATAATGTTTTGACTCATCAGTACTCAAACACAGACTCAGACACAGACACACACACAGATATATATATATATATATATACGCACACGCAACACACACACAGATATATATATATATCTGTGTGTGTGTTGCGTGTGCGTGTTCGTGTGTGTGTGTGTCTCTGTGTGTGTGTGCGTACACTACAGTTCAAAAGTTTGAAGACACCCCCAGAATTAGCATCGAATGAACTTGACAGAAAAATCTTTTACAAAAGAAAAAGAGCTCTTAGAGTTATTAAAAAAAAGAATGGAATCAATTATTAAACTTATACTTTGAGAAACATTTGCAACGAATGCCAAAAATTTGTGCTGCAGTAATCAAGCTTAAAGGTTTGACGAGAGCAAAATTTAATCATAAAATGCTTTTTTTTTCTTTTTCTCATAATTAAATTTCAAAAAAAAAAAATCATGTCTCCCTTTTTCTAACCCAGTATAATAATTTCTCTTATTTAAAGTACAAAACGACTACTTTTGGGGCCAATTTAAAAAATTAACATGGGTGGTCTCAAACATTTGAACTGTACTGCATGGTGAGGTAATGGATAACGGCTTGGATTGAGGAATCCATTACATTCACTTACGTCCTAATACCCTTGGGAAAGGTGTGAATCCTCTTCTTCTCCCTCCAACTATGGGTAAATAGCAGGACAGACTGGGTTCTATAGCCTTGGATGGCAACTGGTCTAGGAGAAGGACAACTCTGAATTCAAAACCTGCGGAGGGTCGTTTGGGGACCTTGTGGCATTCGCTGCACCAGGTCCCTGTATTCGTCCCTCCAAAAAGTGTGGATGGCCCTGCACAAAGCCTTCACCACTATAATCAAATCTCATGTGTCGGTGTTTCTGGGAACTGATCTGCCTGGCCCTCATACGTCGAGTTCCACGGGAGAGTCCATCATATATATATATATATATATATATATATATATATATATATATATATATATACCCGCATTTATAAAATGTGGAAATATGTATGCACGCAATTTCTTTCTTTGTATTTGAATGCGTCTGTAAACATAACATTGATTTGGAAACGAGTAAGAGGCATTGAATGCCAACGTTGACTGGCACCTCGTTCAAATAATTTATTTGTTTTCGCCAATGGAAAGTATACGGTTTTGTATACATAACTGATATCTTGGACTTTTATTTGCCAAAAGGGACAGATTTTCGTTTTCATTTTTTAAAAGTCTGCTCTCCTTTCCACCTGCTTATCTATTCTTTTTATGTCTGTCAGAATCTATCTATCTATCTATCTATCTATCTATCTATCTATCTATCTATCTATCTATCACAGTCTGTTCATTATCTATCTATCTATCTATCTATCTATCTATCTATCTATCTATCTATGGCATTGTCCTTGTTTATGATATTACTTGCAGTCTAGACGACATTCACTTCTCCCCAACAGCGGAATTATTTATTAGAGTCCAGGTCAAAGTCAGGTTTTTGAATTTTGTTTCAAGGTAGACGATCGTTTCTTATTTTGAACTATGCCGCAGTCTTCATCAAACTTTCTTTCCGACCATTCCTGAAGAAATAGTTCCTTTTCAATATATTGGTATTTGAGATAATAATGTATTTATATTTTGCGCTTATAGTCGTCGTCGGAGAGAGAAAAAAATTGTTTTGAATATTGATTTCTTTGGAAGGATTCTGTTCGGATAATCTTGCAAAACTCAGTACTTTTGTGTACTAGTAAAAGCTATAAACACGTAGTCTGTCCAGAAATGCGGATGCGCATCAGTTATAGTGCAGTACCTTTCGACTCTATTTCAAGATAATTATTCTAAGTTCGATCAGCTCAGAACTGCACAGTGTGTATTATTCATCAGACTACACGAAATATACAGTTTCTATGTGTTAACATCTATTCGTTAGTTCTCTGACACCCCCATATATATATATATATATATATATATATATATATATATATATATATATAAGGATATTATTACAACAAAAACATTATCCTAAAATAAATAATACCCCACCATACTTTGAGCCACGACAGAAAAAAAATTGAAAACAGTGTAAGCACTGGGATACGACACAGCGCTGTGGACTTCTGACAATTCCATCATGAGTGTATCACACAGGGCACTTTAGACGACGTCGATATATATATATATATATATATATATATATATATATATATATATATATATATATATATATATATATATCGTCAGAGCTTGATTCAAATGCAAACACATAAATGCCGCCACCCTCCAAACACACACACACAGTGGAGTAATGGATAGCGACTTGGATTGAGGATAGATTAGATGACGGTATATATATATATATATATATATATATATATATATATATATATATATATATATATATATATATAAAATAAACTAATGAACTGTTACAATGGAACATGCAAAATACCACGATAAAAATGCATATTTGTTTCGACGTCCAAAAGACGTCTCATCAGGCCATAGCGGTAATAAACTATTTTATTTAAAAATACAATTTATGAAACATCACTTCTTTTTAACGTTTTAGAAAATTTTCCATAGAAGGCAAAGAAAGAAAAAATACTCATACCATAAAAGGAAAAGAAATAAAAAAGCAAATTAAAGTAAAAAAAAGGAAAGAAAAAGAAATCAATAAAAAGAAAAAGAAAGAAGGGATGAAGACATAAGAAAGAATAAGAATTCCCATTGTAACAGTTTATAATAAATTTATTGCTCTACTTCGTGTATTGACCCCTTTTTTAAATTAATGTTATGAACGTTTGAATTTACCTTTTCTTTTCGTTCTTTTACACAGTGCGTGTGTGTGTGTATCTGTGTGTATGTGTAGATATCGTAGGTCGATTAAATAAACAAAATTGAGATTTAAAAAAACAATAATGATAATAAACATAGTCATATTTATTTTATACTAGCAGCATGGCTTGGCGTTGCCCGTGCTTGATTAAAAAATCGTACGACTCATACAGCAATCGCTATCACTTGACTTAAAATAATTTTGCCCTTCCTTGCCTTTAAAGAAGTGCCCTTTTCCGTGCTGATGTTGCTACATGCCATACTTCTTGCCTATCTCACACTGCGAATTTTTTAAAAGCCCTTTACTAAACATTAAATCTATTACGAAAAAAGAACTAAACAAATTGAACACAAAACGATCAGCTTTAAAAAAGGACTCGTAACTGGAAAAACCGAATGAATAAAGAATGTTAACAACAAATACTTTTTCACACACAACCCAATTCTGCGGAATCAGAATCAAGGTTCAGTTTAAGCAAGCGAATGAGCCAATTGGAGTAAAGTGCCATGCAGATTTAAATTTTTTCCCACTTGTGACGAATGCAGCTATCGAGGTTTTTAGCATGCTAGCATGCTAGTTAACATTCGTTTCAGTCAGCTGTTGGCTCTCACGCTGGCCAATAGAATCTTCCTGCCTATTCGTGGCAGCCAGCTATAGGCTCTCACTCTGGTCAGTATAAAATGGCCGCAAACTACATGAAAACTGCCGTAGAAGCATGAAAAAATCGATCATTTCCACTATCGATGGGAGTTGGGAAATGCAAAGTCGGTGATGGCCTTTTCGCTAACTTGGAGCATGTGCATGTAAATCTTGGTGCAAATCAGTCGAAAATTGCGGCCGTACATTCGTCACACACACACACACACACACACACACACACACACACACACACACATCCTGCATTTTATAGATAGAGATTGTTCGGCCTTTGGACCAAACAGAAGTATGACGAGAAATCAACTTAGAAATTGGAATTTTCGTCCAGAAAAATTAAGTTAGCCTTTTTTGTGGGGAGGTATTTTTCGCATTAAATCTAGCAGTTATGGGACTAGTTGTTTACCAAGATACCCCCCCCCCAAAAAAAAACACTAACATTTTATTTCTTGTTTAGAAAGGATACAAATACATATATATTTAAGCTATCATTTTAACACCATATAGAACTCGTGACTACATCACATATAATCCCATTCCAAACATGATACCACTCTCATGTTGTTGATGTCACAACCCGTGAGACCAGCTTCTACTAGTAGCCACTGAACACTTGTCCCGTTTGTCTGACCAATCGAGAAGGGTAAAGAATTGTTGATGAAAAAAAATGGTTGAAAAAATTCGTTTACACATATTCTGTTGCGTATACCAGTCGATTTTCCACTATGGATACCTAAAGGAGGTCTAATGATATGTCTCACATGTTCTGTCACCTGATTTAAAACCTGACATCATGTGCTTCCCGATATTTCTTCACTGCCTAAAATTGTAATAGCATTGTTTCTCCTATCTGTTAAATCAAGCTTATATATTTTAAAGCTTCAAACTCGCAACTTGAAATCCAGGACGTTTCATATAAATGTCATTTGTTGGACACCTCGAGGCGGTGTAATGGTTAGCAAGCTGGTCTCGTTAGAACAATTACGAGTGAGTTCCATCCTCACTGGGTGCCCCCATTCTTTTGGCCTTGTGCCTCATCTAAGCTACACTTGGAAAATTTCTATAAATGTTATTTGTTACATGCGCAGAACGAGCCGAGTTTCATCCTAACTGCGCAAAAATGTCATCATTCAGCAAATAAAACTTCAGATGCCTAAAAGTATTTATTTAAATAATGTAAAATACAGTTTAATAGGTGTTGAGAGAAACATAGTAATAATTATATGGCACATAACACGAATTCTTTTTCAATGTATGTACTTATTTTCTTCTTTTGCTGTTAAGAATTTATTTGAAATCACAGCCGGTACATTATCGTCATTATAGACAGGCAGTCATTTTTTTTTGCTGCCTTTATGTAACCACATTTGTATATTGTTTTAATAATAGACTTTTTTCACGTCTGAATATCAGGCCTTATTAACAACTTCCAGTTTTATGATAACAACATAAAAAACATTTAATAAAATATGTATATAAAAAAAAATCCTTTTTTTTCCTCATTTTTTCCGTTTATTCTTAGTTGCAACTTTGTTTTTATTGTTCTTTGTTTTTTTCTCCTTTGTTGTTTTTCTTTTTGCAATCATGTCTCATTTCCTTTCTTTCTTACACTTTCTTCGCTTGCATCCAAGCTTTCTTTCTTTCTTTTTTCTTTCTTTCTTTCTTTCTTTCTTTCTTTCTTTCTTTCTTTCTTATCCTATTCACCATTGTTCTTTTCATTATGTGAGTATTCTTTTTCTTTCTTTCTTTCTTTCTTTCTTTCTTTCTTTCTTTCTTTCCTTCTTTCTTTCTTTCTTTCTCCACGTTGTTCTTTTCATTATGTTTGAACACTTTCTGTCTTTGTTTGTTTCTTTCTTTCTTTCTTTCTTCCTTTTGTTTTTCGTTCATTGTTAATTGTTGTGTTCTTTCTTGCGTTTTTAAGTATGCCTTCTCTTTTATCATATTCCTTCGTCATTTCCTATTTCTTCTCATGCCTCTTGTACTATGGCCGTGTTCTTTCTTTGTTTACTTTTCCTTGTTTTTACGTCCTTCATCTTTTCATACTTTTTCTCCACTTATCTTTCCTTTTTTTTCGCATTCATTCCTTTTCCTCCTTTAAAAAATCTGATACTGTTTCTTTTTATGTTTCAACTTTTAAAAATTCACTTCACTTTCTTCTCATCATTCCTTTTATTTTCACTTTTTTCTTTCCAAATTATTTTCACCATCCTTTGTTTGCTTTTTTAGCCTTGGAAATTTTCATGATTTTATTTCATGTTTCCTTTTTCCTCCAGCCATTCCTTCATGTCTTTCTTCGTTCAAACTGTAAGCTTTTTAAAGTTTCTTATTCTACTCGCTTCTTTCTTTCTTTCTTTCTTTCTTTCTTTCTTTCTTTCTTTCTTTCTTTCTTTCTCACACATTCGTTATTTCTTTCTCTCCTTCTTCTTTCGCATCCAATCTTTCTTTTTTTCTAGCGATATTCAAAATAGCTGAATACTTTCCAAACAAACCTCGCAGCTGCATACAGTTATATGTAAATTTATACGTGTTTGCATATATATATATATATATATATATATATATATATATATATATATATATATATATATTCAGGCAGCAACCTTTCTTTTAAATATGTTTCATTGAATGCGACAGACAAGCAAACACTATTTTTTTAATTTAGTTTTTCCAGCATTCTTACATTTTTTTCGTTTGGTGAAGGTAAGGGAGTGCCAACATTGTCTGTGTTGTTCATTGTCCCAAGCGCTTTCAGCCCCTACTGTTGTCATTTTCAAAGGAGTTTATTTTGGCGGTGTTGTTAATTCCTTTCCATATTAGACTGTATAAGATATTGTTTTGAATACTAGTAGGAGCGTTGATTCTGATTGTTGACGGCGACTGGAATTCAAATACACACCTTTCTATTGTTTTTAAAAAGATTTCAACAGCCCATTACCACTGCTAAATAAGGTGTTATGGGTCCTTACCTATAACTACAGAATGAACTCTTCCTAACACTATGTATACTACGCCTCTCAAGAGAGAGGGACGAATCGAGTCGAGCCGATAGTAGTTCACTCCAAACCAGACTGACAGTCATACTAACACCTTACACATCTTGTATTATTATTCCGTGTAATATATCTTCGTTATTTCTACTCTTGTGTTCGTGTTGTTCTTCCTTGGTCCTAACCTTGGACCCTAACAGTGGCGACGAGGATATTGAAGAAACGAATTCTACGCGGAGAATCTAAAAAAAAAAACAACTTTTTTTGCTATCTGTAGTCCATAACAGAGGCGACGGAGGTATTGAGAAAACAAAAACAAGTTCTACGCGAAGATAAAAAAAAAAGGAAAAATTTTTTTGGTCACCAACCATAACAGTGGTAACGAAGACACGAATTTTACCTGTCAGCAGGAACAGAATCAAAAGGAAAATTTTTTCGTACTAAGGTTCCAGAACAACAGGCGACAAAGACCTGAAGTCTACACTGAGAAAAAAGTAAAAATAGTTACACAAAATTACGGTGTAAACATGGAAGACTTTAAGGCAACCATATTGGAAATAATGAAAATGCAATTCGAGCAGCAACAAAAAAATGAGGAAAGATAGACTAGGCTCAAAGAAAAACAATTAGAAATTCAACAGAAAAACGAAGAGAAGCAACTCGAACTACAAGAATTACTACTACGGGCAGTAACAAATAAAGGACAACATTCTGGAAATTGCTATATGGAGCTCTATCAAAGACTTCACTTATGCACCGGACGAAGACAAAACCTTCGCGGCTTACTTCAGAAGATATGAAGATTCATATGAGTTTGATTGCAGGAATTGGTCAGACGCGAAAAAAGTACGTCTACTACTGAGGAAACTAGGGTCAAGCGAATACACTAAATTCGTAGACTACATCCTACCGAGGAAAACGAATGAGTTGACTTTCAAGGAAGCCGTGAAACTTTTAACGGAATTATTTAGTCCGAACACTTCACTATTCCACAAAAGGTGGAAATGTTTAAATTTAACAAAAAAGGATAGCGAAGACTATATAACATTCGCTTCCGTAGTAAACAAACACTGCGATGACTTTAAGTTATCTGAACTCAGTGCTGACAATTTTAAATGTTTGATATTCGACCAAGGACTAGTTTCGACTAAAGATGCGATCAGACGGAGAGTTCTAACAAAACTTGAGAGTGAACCAGAACTGACGCTACAAAAATTGGCTGAGGTCTATCAGAGATATATAAGCGTAAAAAAGGACTCGAAAGATATCGAAGAGTCTGGCGTCGCTCACATACGAAAAGTACAACGACAAACACGTTTTTCTCCCTCCTCAAAAACAAACCAAACAAATTATTTTACTACAAAAAGTCAAATGAAACCTCAGAAGAAACCACCACCCAGTCCATGCTATCGCTGTGGGACTTTACATTGGTACAAAGATTGCCCATACCGCTATAAGACTTATCTGTCGTTCAATAAAGTGGGACATAAATGTTCGCACTGTAGAACAAAGAAAGAAAACAAAAGCCGAAGTCACTAGAACTGACCAAGCGGACGGAATAAATATACGAAAATACGTACAAGTAGAAATGTTAAACAAAAAAATCAGATTACAATTAGATTCCGGATCAGATTTAACTATTATTAGCTTACAGACGTGGAAGAAATTAAACAAACCGACCATGTTGAGAACAGATAAAATACCCAGGTCGGTAACAGGAAGAAAAATCAAATTTGAGTGGGAGATTATCATAAATGTGACGTTAAAAGGGATGACCAAGAAATTAAAGATGTATGTTCTAAAAAATACAGAAAATTTATTTGGAACTGACTGGATGCAGAAATTTGACATCTGGGATTTACCGATAAATACGTTCTGCCAAAAAGTAGAAAGGTTATCGACCGAAGCAGAGAAATTGAGGAAGAAATTAAAGGTGAGTTTCCCCGACGTATTATCAGCCGGCCTCGGGAGGTGTAAAAAAATGGCGGCCAAAATCGAACTAAAAGAAAACGGACACTATGCTAGGCGGACTGGATTTCACGATCGCATACCTTGATGACATCCTGATAAATAGCAAAAATATTGAACAATACTGGGAAATAATGGACACTATGCTAGGCGGACTGGATTTCACGATCGCATACCTTGATGACATCCTGATAAATAGCAAAAATATTGAACAATACTGGGAAAACGTTCAAGAGGTTTTCAGGCAGATACAAAATTACGGTAAAGGAAAATAAATGTGACTTCTTTATAAAGGAGATAAACTATCTGGGCCATATTATTGACGAAGAAGGAAGAAGACCAGACCCAGAAAGAACCACGGCAATAAAAAAAATGCCGACTCCAAAAAAATTAGCCGAGTTACAAAGCTTCTTAGGCTTAGTAAATTATTATCAAGAATTTATTCCTAACATGCACAAATTACGCGCACCCCATAAACGAACTGTTGAAGAAGGAAAAATTATGGGAATGGTCATATGAATGTCAGAAAACTTCCGAGAAAATAATTAAGACTCTAACAGTAGATTTATTTTTAGCGCATTATGATCCAAAATTGGAAATAATAGTCGCGAGTGACGCGAGTGCCTATGGTGTTGGGGCATGTATACTTCATAAAATGCCGGATGGTACACTAAAACCCATCGTGCATGCGTCAAGAACGTTATAACTAGCCGAACAAAATTATTCGCAAATCGAAAAAGAAAAGGCTGCGGATTATTTTTGCGGTTACGAGATTCCACAGATATATTTACGGTAGATTTTTCACCTTACAGACGGACCACAAGCCGTTATTGACAATATTTGGATTAAAGAAATGTCTACTTGTCTACACTGCTAATAGATTGCTTAGATGGGGGACGATTTTATTTAACTATAACTTTAAATTGGAGTATCTTCCATCAAACAAAATCGGGCATGCAGATGGTCTTTCGAGACTAATACCAAAGAAAACGGAGCCATTAGAAGATTCCGTAATTGCAGCTCTACGATATGAGGAAGATATTATAACATCATTATGTAGTACAATTCGAGACCTCCCCGTCACATTACAGGAAATAAGAAACGAAGCAGTGAATGACGAATTTATAAAGGAAACGAAAACAAAAATTGTAGGAAAAGATAAGCATATATCAGACAGTTTTTCGTTATGTGATAATGTTCTATATAATGAAAGAATACTAACCCCGAAAACGCTACAAAGGCGAATCTTCAAGGATTTTCACATGGGCCACCCAGGAAAGAACAGGATGAAATCCTTAATGCGAAGTTACGTGTACTGGCCAAACATGGATCAAGATATTATACATATGGTGGACAAATGCAAGGACTGTTCATTAGCAGCCAAGGTACCTCCGATCACTCATAAGCCATGGCCTAAGACAGATCGACCGTGGTTGAGAATCCATGTAGATTTCGAGGGTCCATTAGAGGGTTTCTACTACTTGATTGTAGTAGACAGTTACAGTAAATGGCCAGAAGTATTTCGTTGTAGAAAACCTACTTCTGAGACTACAATAAATTGCCTTCACGAGATGTTTGCTCGTTTCGGAGTGGTTGAATGTTTAGTCACCGATAATGGGACACAATTTACATCTGCGGATTTTCAAGAATTTTGTGAAACACATCAAATCCCCGCCATATCACCCAAGATCAAACGGGCAAGCGGAGATGTTTGTAGATACATTAAAAAAAGCACTAAGGGAAGCTTATGACGTACCAACGGAAAAGGCTTTACAACAATTCTTGCAAGTGTATAGAATTACACCGAACAGTACTACGCCATCGGCATTATCGCCGACGGAAGTGCTGTTCGCCCGAAAAATTAGGTCGGTATTCGACAAATTACTGCCAAAACAAACAAAGCAATTACCAACGTGGTTTGTACCAAAAAGAAAATTTAACCCAGGGGAGAGAGTTTTTTTTTAAATGTTCAAAAACAACACATCCTATTGGGAGCCAGGTACAATAGAGAAACGAATCGGGGACGTGATTTACATAATTCAGGGTCCGAAGTTCTCGCATAAAAGTTCTCGCATAAAAGTTCTCGCATAAATCACATCAGAAAGAGGCTGTTAGAGGATTCTAACGGACTACCCCAGGAAGAGTAGGAAGTAATGGACACAGTATTTGACACATTCAATATGCAAAGGCCTCAAGCAATTTCAGCACCGCGGAAATCAAGCAGAAAAAGAAAATTTACAGAGCCTTTGATGATTAATCCGAAGAGGAAAAAATATTAAAGACCCCCTGCGAGGCAAAAGCTTGAGAGGGGGGTTTTGTGGGACCTTACCTATAACTACAGAATGAACTCTTCCTAACACTATGTATACTACGCCTCTCAAGAGAGGGAGACGAATCGAGTCGAGCCGATAGTAGTTCACTCCAAACCAGACTGACAGTCATAATAACACCTTCCACATCTTGTATTATTATTCTGTGTAATATATCTTTCTACTCTTGTGTTCGTGTTGTTCTTCCTCGGTCCTAACCTGGACCATAACATAAGGTGAGGTAGATAGTAGTAGAGAGATGTTTTATATACAGGACCTCTCTCAGAGCTAATTTGGTTTGTATAGAATGTTTATTTTTCGATCAGAATTTTCCTTAAGGGATCTTGTAAATCGTGGGTGGCTAGATCTTTTTCTTATTGCAGGTTGATCTGATAAGTGACATGTGCAGCGTCTAAACAAGGTGGTGGTACTATGTCCAGTGCACATAATTGATTTATAACAAGAAACACAGTCTTGTACTGGGCAGTGAAATTCATACACTATATTGGTGTTCGCTGTATATGGTCTGTTACAATAAAGACAATGAGCTCTCTGCGGATCAGTTTTAATATTTGTTATTACTAGGATCCACCTGGATCATATACCAACGTATCTATTACCTGTACTATATATATATATATATATATATATATATATATATATATATATATATATATATATATATATATATAATATTATTGAGCAATATATACATATATATATATATATATAAATATAGGTAACTATACTCGTGTCGAAAAACCTTCGAACTCTTGATTTAACAACAGCCAAATCAATCACGAAGGAAAAAAAGGTTTTAAAAAAGAAAGAGCCAAGAACATGAAAGTCTGTCGAAAATAATCGCACAGATACAGGTACAAGGCCCAAAGAAAAAAACCCCGATACGTGTAAACAACTAACTAAAGAGCTCAATGCAAACGTAGAGCAAACCTAGTCAAACCTAATGAGCCAGACAAACCTACCAAGGTTTCACTTAGGCAGATCGTCAGGGTCTGCTGGCTAAAGAGGCAACAGTGTAGACGACAACCAAGACAACACCACGTGACCAAGGAAGAAGAGAGAAAAAAAAAAGACAGAGCAAAAGAAAAAGTAACACCGGGGGGGTGGGTATAGATTTATTCAACTTACTAGAAGGAGAGGGGGCATTTAAGAAAACACAAACAATAATGATAACGCTAGAATCGGGAGAGAGAGGCTTATTTCAGTAACCAAGCATTTCTGTGTCTACATTTGTTAAGAATCTCGGTTTTAGAATTTAGTAGATCATCAGGTTTATTATATAATTCTATAGCTAATTTTTCCTCGGTGCATAGCTTACAGAACTTATGGCCCGCTTTATACTTAGTACATCTTTTTAATATTTCCCATTTCAGGATGGGGTCCTTGCTACCTTGTCTGATTTTCCATATATAGCTAGATAATGTAGTGCTATGTTTAGTCTTTTCATTTTTGAAGCTACTCATGTGATTATAATATCTTTTTTTAAATATCCTGAGTAGCTCCTATGTATACTTTAGGGTTTATGTCATCTATATCCTTGTATATTTTCGCCTGATAGACCACGCATTCTTGTTGACATTTACCCTGTAGGGGACATGTATCTTTATTCCTACAATTGCAACTGGGGAAACTAATGCGCGGATTGTCCCTAGTCTTTTTCTTATTAAGTCCACTAATTAACGTCTCTACATTAGGCATGCAGCAATAACTAAGTTGTACATTGTTTTTGTTAAATATCTTATGCAAGTTAGTTTTCTTGGGGAAATTTTGCTCTAGTAGGTTAAAAAATATTTTACCAATTCTCGTTCTTACGGCTATGTTAAATGGGGGTTTAAACCACAAAATATTTCTATGCCGGTTATTGCGTTTATTCTGAGTTCCAGTGTTATTGTCTATGTTAATATATTCCAATTTTTCTTTGTGTCCACACTTATGTAGGGCTTCCTCGTAAACTATTTTATTAGCATCGAAAATGCGTTTATCCGATGAATTAGTTGAAAGCCTATAGCTAATATTTTTAGGAATATGTCTTATGATATGTGCCGGGTGATTGGATTTTATATTTAAATATTGGGGGTCCTGATTCTCTTTCTTATACGGGGATATAGAACCATTTTGTAAGTTTAACGTAATGTCTAAATAATTAGTAACTTTCAAATTAGTTTCAATTTCGAGATTAAATCCGTATCTTTTAAAAAATCAGTGTAGTTTTTTACGGATGGTATCGCATTTTTGGGGGTTACCTTTATCTACTATTATGAGTCCGTCGTCGCGGTACAACCCATGGTTATTAAAATCTATGTGATCATTAAGTTTATGGAGCAGCAGGCACCCTACTAACTCGCACACCTCTGCTCCGTCATATGCACCCATGGGGTTGTCAAAACTATTTACGTCTTCTTTTTTATCCATAGTGCATTATTATGGAATAGTAGAGTTTTACGGCAGTGTCTAATCAGATCTATCTTATCGTGCGAGATTTGAATGTATTCTTTAGCTAGAGCGAGGGCTTTGCTAAGGGTGTTTTCTGAGATTGACGGGTAATACTCCTTAATGTCGTACCTAATGAATGAACAATTCCTATTTTTGTTATAATTTTCAAACCACCTAATACAATCATTAGTCGACTGCCATTGATTTATGTTAAGGAAAGTCCTTAACGATTTACATATTTCTTGTAATATTACCTTACTTATCTTACCTAATTCTGTCTTAGTAGGGTTTATAAGTCTATATTCAGGGTTACTATGAAAATTATACTTATGGTTCTTTACGGTGATAAAACAAGTCTTCAAGCTCATTTTCTCGACCCGATTACCTAATTCAAATTTATTGGCTAAAATACTAGCTTCTTTGTTGATTTTATTCTCTATGTCATCAGGGGCTTTTTTATAATGTTTTATTCCTTCTTTATGCAGCATTTTTTTATATTTGTTAGGACTCATTTTGTACAGAAATCTAGATTTATCGGCTTTTACATAGATGTTTTTACTTTCCTTTATCTGTTTTATGTCTTTATTAATTTGTTGCTGCATGTAGTTATTCATTGTTTTCCTATATTTTAGTTTTTTAACTATACCGATTAGTTCTGATTCAAATTTATCGAGTTCCTTAACATGCTGGGGGTGGGCGCTAGTTTAAATCCGTAGTTCTCGCTAGTCTTGCTGTTATCTAAATTATTGTTTAGGCAAAAATACGCTCTCCATCTCATGTTTGTGATAAACTTTTCTATTTTTCTTAACAAACGTAATTCGTACGAGTGACGGTCAGGTATTGGTATGTTCCTGAGTGAGTATCCCATATCTACACGTTCCATATTAATTGATTTAAAACAGTGCTCTATAGGGTAACCTAGAGCTTTATAAATATAGGTAACTATACTCGTGTCGAAAAACCTTCGAACTCTTGATTTAACAATAGCCAAATCAATCACGAAGGGAAAAAAAGGTTTTAAAAAAGAAAGAGCCAAGAACATGAAAGTCTGTCGAAAATAATCGCACAGATACAGGTTCAAGGCCCAAAGAAAAAAACCCGATACGAGTAAACAACTAACTAAAGAGCTCAATACAAACGTAGAGCAAACCTAGTCAAACCTAATGAGCCAGACAAACCTACCAAAGGTTTCACTTAGGCAGATCGTCAGGGTCGGCTGGCTAAAGAGGCAACAGTGAAACGGGGTATATATAGACGACAACCAAGACAACACCACGTGACCAAGGAAGAAGAAAGAAAAAAAACCCGACCCTGACGATCTGCCTAAGTGAAACCTTGGTAGGTTTGTCTGGCTCATTAGGTTTGACCATATATATATATATATATATATATATATATATATATATATATATATATATATATATATATAAATTCCCAAGTGGATAGAATCCAGGTAGAACTCAATGTCCAGGACAGAGTAAGAATATTCCATGTTTATAATTTATTACATTGGAATCGTAATCACGATCCAATTCATCAGACCTAGAAATTCAAAAAAAATTCAAAAAAAAAAAATTCGAAAAATATAACTCCGGGTATATATATATATATATATATATATATATATATATACTACGTGCCAAATTATAACTTTTTTTCTAATATGTCAAAAACCGTCCAATCAATTCACACTGCGCAATCACTGAAATTTTCGTACTGATCTGCGCAATATAAACAAACTGGCGCCATATTTGTTATCAGCACGGTGATTTGAGCGTGCCAAATTATTAGAAACCTGTAAGAATTTAGTGAAAAATATCTCTAGTTATTTCAATGCAGGGCAACTAGATCGAAGTTATATATATATATATATATATATATATATATATATATATATATATATATATATACAAGGTCTGGCTGAAGAATATGCTGTCTTAAGCGATATGAAAAATAAAATCTTATCTATCGCAACAAAACCATTCAAAATATAGCACTGGAAAAATCGCACACTTTCCTCATCGTCTCTATCAATTTTCAAAAGCCTACCAAGACTAGCCTAATTCATTTAATCCCGTCCTCAGCGCATATAGCATTGAGAAAAGTTAGGAGTCGCAGTCTAGCAACAGCTGAACTGTAAGGGAATTGACAACATCGTCGATACGATTTTTTTTTTACCAAAGATCTATGCTTAAGACCTTAATAAAGACAGAGGTGCATTTTCATGATGACACCCAATACGCAAGTTTATTGAATGGTTTCTCACTACCGATTGAATGACATCATAGAAGAGTATCAGTTTATGCGTGCGTAGTACACGTTTCTTCTTTGTTGAGCCGCCGGGATACACCAAGACGGTTCAAACAGTTCAAAAGATATTAAAAAAATCGGCGAAAATATGTGGGGGAATCTCTATCGCTACCTAATCAAGATCATGATAATAATTAAGTCCCTCGCTAATTGCGTAGAATAATGATGATAAAAAAAGCGTTTATTCAACGCGCAACGCATGACATACCTGGCGGGCTTGAGCAAGTGGATGGCAGAACGTAGTCTGGAGAAGTTGGCAGAGGCACGAAACTTATTGTGAGTTACAAGGGATAGGGGGGAAGCGGAGAGCCATGATCGCCTACTTCCTGAAAAGACACGACACATAAAAAGAAAAAAAAAAACATACATTTCAACATAATCTGTTTCCGTGTCAATGCATTTAGCCCGACCCTTCTCTAATAGGATGAACGTTAGACGGAGAAAATCTCAGATCAAAAATTCAGTTAATAACCGTGTGAAACTAGATAATTATTAACCCATCCTCGTATTTCTTCTTTTTTAATTCTTATTTTACCGAAGACATCAGGAAATGCCTACAGCCTATTTCCTACAGTAGTGGGGAGGCACTGTCTGCAATACGAATCCGTAACCAACAGGTTTCAAGCATTTTTTAACTGTTTGATGTAACTGAGTAGACATCCCCCTACGAAAAAAAAATAAAGAAAAAAAAAAAGAAGCCAAAAATAAAAGCTGAATGTTTTTAACCAATTCAACATTTTCTGTAAGGTTGTGAATTATGGCGATGTTCTTACTGGGTATCTTTTCGGAAAGTTGGATCTGAAAGGAATTTTAGAAAAGAAGACAGTTCCTCGTCCAAAACCTGACACCTTAAACTCTGTATATTCCGGAAGTGAGTATCAAATTCTGAAAATCGAAGAGGCGAAGCTCTTTTTTGGTGTTAGTGTGGAAGCCTGTCCGGAAACTGCTTTTCGTTTTTTTTTTTTCGAGATTTCGTAGGTCGATGGGAAGCAGACCATTCGTAATCTAAGACAGAAGACTAATTTATATTACATATAAATAATATATGAAGCTTGATTTCCTTTCCGGAAACTTCATTCAAGTAGCGCATTGCTCACAGCTCGTAGAGCTCAACAGATGCTTCAAGTAATAGTATGGGACTGTAGACTGAGTC
>OZ038476.1:50268023-50313023 GCA_964036315.1 Acanthosepion esculentum | reverse complement strand
TCATATTGGGTCGGCCGTCATATGGGTCAACATGGGCCGCGTACCTAAGAGAGGAACCACTCTTTGTTCCCTGATGGTGACTGCATCTTTTTGGCGGTCAAGTATAAAACGCACAAAATTACAAATCTCAATGATTAAAAACAAATACTCATATTGGGTCGGCCGTCATATGGGTCAACATGGGCCGCGTACCTAAGAGAGGAACCACTCTTTGTTCCCTGATGGTGACTGCATCTTTTTGGCGGTCAAGTATAAAACGCACAAAATTACAAATCTCAATGATTAAAAACAAATACTCATATTGGGTCGGCCGTCATATGGGTCAACATGGGCCGCGTACCTAAGAGAGGAACCAGTCTTTGTTCCCTGATGGTGACTGCATCTTTTTGGCGGTCAAGTATAAAACGCACAAAATTACAAATCTCAATGATTAAAAACAAATACTCATATTGGGTCGGCCGTCATATGGGTCAACATGGGCCGCGTACCTAAGAGAGGAACCAGTCTTTGTTCCCTGATGGTGACTGCATCTTTTTGGCGGTCAAGTATAAAACGCACAAAATTACAAATCTCAATGATTAAAAACAAATAATCATATTGGGTCGGCCGTCATATGGGTCAACATGGGCCGCGTACCTAGAGAAGAACCAGTCTGGAGTAAAAAAATCTGTTACTGGAACAAACTTTTCCAACAACGATGAAACACCTCGATTTAACTTTTTCCTTTCCATCTTCTTTTAATTTTATTTTTTATTCTTATTTTTAATTTCCAGCTTTCTATCTAAGCATAATGTATCTTTGTCGATGTGTGTATATGTGGGTATGTATATGTGTGTACATGTATGTGTATGGGTAAGGATCGTATTGGCTGATTACCTGTTTTTTCCTTTTATTTTTTTCTTGATAACCCCAAATGTATGTCCACCTCTGACCTTTCATCTGATAGTGGTCGTTGCGACTTATACTAATTTAAAATTTATTATGACCAATACCATTTCCATATCGCTATGTTAGCTCCCTGAATGCAGGTATTAGATGATGAACTCTCGATCCCTGGATATTTGAATATACCCACCCCCTATTCCATAGATAGGACGAGTTCTGTAGTCTTGGTCGCCCTTGAGCTGGTATCTTGAACAAAATTACCGCTTGGCGGTCAAGGATAAAACGCAAAAAATTACAAATCTCAACCTTTACAAACAAATACTCATACCGGATCGGCCGTCACTCGGGTTAACAAGGGCCGACTACCCAAGAGAGGAACTAGTCTGGAGCCGAAAAATCTGTCATTGGAAGAAACTCTTCCAAGAAAAAAGAAATACTTGGTCACCAAACCCGGACTATTTCCAACCTTGGACCAAGTGACTGAATACCAAGCTAAGGAAAGGGTCTTGTGTTAAGGGGTCCCCCTTTTTCACACAAATGGACTCAACCGAGGTATACATATACTACCACCAGTGAATACCCGAGAGTACGTTAAGACAGTCGAGAAGTCAGTATGCTGAGTAGTATCAGAGTAGCATTAGAGGAGGGTAACACAAGAGTCACCGTCACAGCACCTAGACTCAGTAAGGAGTCATACCGCGATACTTCAATACCAAGATATATATTATTGCTACTAACCCGCATTCCTGGATCTACTAACCCGTATTACCAGTTTTTTTATTATTACGTTAATACATTTATTTTCCTTATCCATTCCTGGCGTTTGTTATTCATTGATATCGGATTCATCTCGGAATCCACAACATCTTGATAAGAGTATCAACAAGTCATAACATCCTTTTTCACTGCACTCGAAAATCTAGAAAAGAACACCACGAATCCGACATACCAAATATGGAGAACTATGGTCAGAAGTGAAATAACACAACCAAAGCATTCTAGCCAATGTTCGCATAGGCACATCGTGCGAAACAAAAGACTCTCAAGTGTAGAAATAGATCAGATAAAACTAGATATAAGACAGAATAAAGAATAAAGAGGTGAGAATAGAAATAAAATATATGACAGAGGATGAGGTAAAAACTAAAATAAATGAGATACGAAATAATAATCTCCCAGGAAATAAAACCGAGAAATCTACATATGATATAACCTGCATTTATCACATTATGCCCCCGGAAGATGAGTTTAACTACATTTGGGTAGAATTCCTTGAAAACAACAGAGGTGAAATTACCGAAGTGAGAAACCACATCGTCCTAGTACTCAGCAGACACAAATGTCTGACGGAGACCAGCTCCCAAAAATCCACACGACAAAGTCTAATATACACATTGTACAAACATACAACGCTATCCTGCAAACACTGTTAACGGACAAACCACTGGGAAACATCGAAGAAGTAAATAATGCCATATACGCAACAGCTTTAGAAGATACTGGGGAGTTTGGGGTCAAGACAATGAAAAGATCAAACAACCGACAAAAGGAGACAGCTTGTCAGGAAGAACTGATGCGAGAAATAACGGAAATCAGATGTGAGATATCGATACTAAATGAGATCTCAAGAAACCCAAATGTCTTAACAAATACAGGAATATCAAGCGGAAATATAAAAATTTAATCACTAAACGAAATTGCATCAATCAAGGAAATGCTAAAACAGAAACTGCAGTCAAAGGCACAGAGAACAAGACGATACAAAAAGTGATGTCGGTTCTATCGCCAAAATAAAATATTCCAAACGGACCTATCTATCTATACACAGAATGCGAGGAACTAAAGTGTCGTCTAAATTACGCAAAAAGGAAAATAACACTGACATCTCACTTTTATCAAAATTAGCGACTAAATTTATTCAATAAAATCGCCATTGGCTCCAATCACGGCCTCCAACGAATTCGGAATCTTCTAGAACTCTTCTAGCCTTCTCTTTTGATTAAGTTGGTGAATACGGCCATAATCCTTGCCTTCAGATCATCTTTGGTTTTACAAGGAGTTTTGCTGGTCTCACGCTCAACTGCGCCCCACACATAATAATCAAGGGATTTTCAGTCTGGGGAGTTAGGTGGCGAGATGTAAGGAGTGATATGGTCGCAGAAATTGCCTGATGGCCATGACTGGGTTCTCCTCCCTCATGGCGCAGAGAAGGTTTTCCGGCAGCCAACCTCTTGACCTAGGGCAACACTACCTCCTTGGCTATGAACATAATTGATTTGGAGGGATTGTTGTCAATCATTAACTAGATCTCATTAACAAATTCGGGAGTTCTTTATTTGTCAGAACGATCAGAGTGAGTTTTCCGAGCTGCCGTACCTTCGTAATCAACATTAGACACATCCCGAATCTTCTGTACCGTCTTCAGATTGATACCCAAACACTCTGAAATGATCGTATTGGAGCTTCCGGCGTGAATGCTAAGCTGTACAGCATCCCGCTTCCAAATTTCTAGTGGAGTGAATTGCTTCATAGTGATCTTTTTCTCACAGACGGTGCCCAACTGACTCTACTGTACTGCGGAGACGACAAAACCCAAAACAAACAAAGCGCATGTGCGAAATTAAAAATATAAAATGGTGACAATTTATCCATCGCACTATGTATATATATGGATATAAGATATCGCATATCTCAAAGTCGTGGTAGCAGTAAGGCATAATATACCATATATGAATATTTATCTATCTCTCGAACAGATAAGTGCAAAAACATTGTATATCTGTCTGTAAAATGCGTCTACGATTGTTTGTTCTTTCTTGAGAACGAAAGAGGAGAAGGAATAGGAAGAAAATAGGGTGTAAAAATCATTTCAGGCTTGCCTGTTCGTATGTGTTGATGTATGCGTATGATTGTATTTATGCATAATATTGTACTATGTGACACAAAACAGTAGACTGCGTCCACTATAAAGGGGAAAAAAACGAAACAAAAAAAAAACAAGAAAATGAAAAGACAAGAAGACAGGAAACCAATGTTTTACTACATAACAAACATGAACTTCCCTTTTAAGCTGCCTTGAATAAGGATTCCTTTGTGGACGACAGTTGGAGTGTGCAAAGTTCGCACAAAAGCTAAATAACAAATCTGGTGATTTATTTTCATTAAAAGAATCTATCTATCCATCTATTATTTCCTCGGGTTTCTGTGGTATAAACATTTCCTTCCGGGTCCCAAACAGAGACATAAGGTCAGAAATGGCTTCGTGACATTTTGCACTGATCATTTATTTAACCCCCTGCCTTCAAAAAAACTCTATCTATCTATCTATCTATCTATCTATCTATCTATCTATCTATCTATCTATCTATCAGTCAGCCAAAGTGTTATTTATGATAGGTGGGGAGATTTCCAAATTATTAACGATGAAGTCTAGGGGAAGGCCATATTCCAGTGTTTGGCGTCAAATGATCTGAAAATTTGACATTTTAAAAGTTTACAATCACTAAGCATCAAGAAACTGCAACTTGATATATATATATATATATATATATATATATATATAAAAGTGAACATAGAAGTCAACACTTAGAGGCGACAGTCTGTTTCATGCTAGTGCAATCGTCAGCCTGACGATTGCACTAGCATGAACCAGACTGTCGCCTCTAAGTGTTGACTTCTATGTTCACTTTTATATTTACACACGCTCTATCTCTGATATTGAGCACTTTATCCCATAAATATAGCACACTTTAAGACTATATTTCTTCATATATATATATATATATATATATATATGTGTGTGTGTGTGTGTGTGTGTGTGTGTGTGTGTGTGTGTGTGTGTGAGGAATAACAATAGATGATATTTTTTTCTATATCAGAAAGAGTTCTAGGGGAAACAAGTATGACAAAGTGGAAAAAATATTTTGTCTGACATTAAAAAAATATTTTCTCTTTCGTTCGTGCGCATGTATAGTCGCATTAACGTAAACATAAACGTAGTCCGATGATGATAAAAAATTAAACTTAAAATACAAAGTTACGTTCCATTATCAAGCGATGCTAAGAATAACTTTTTCGAAATTGATTTACTTCATTTATAAGTTCAGACTAATTTGATATTTTGAAATGTTGGGGTTAAGGAAAATTCAATCTTTTATGGAACGGAACTATGTATTTTAAGTTTAATTTTTACGATTCAATTTGAATAGAAGTGTCAGTTTTGAAACATTGAAATTTCGGAGTTGCGATGATAATATATTAAAAAAAAACATTTATAATATTATGCTCTACTGTTGTATCGAGAACTGTTTTTTAAAAATAAAAGTAAATGCTAAGAACTCTGAATTATAAATCTCATTGATCTTTTCTATAATTTGATATATATATATATATATATATATATATATATATATATATATATATATATATATATATATATATATATATATATGAAGAAATATAGTCATAAATGTGCTATATTTATGGGATAAAGTGCTCAGTATCAGAGGTAGGGCGTGTGTAAATATAAAAGTGAACATAGAAGTCAACACTTAGAGGCGACAGTCTGTTTCATGCGAGATGCAATCGTGAGGCCTGACGATTGCAGCTCGTATGAAAAAAAATAATTACATAGATAAAGCCATTCGTAAAGTGTGGGCTGTACTTGTTAGAACACTTTTTTGTATCTCTTTGAGGCATGGACTTCCAGGGAAGAGATACAAAAAATTGTTCTGACAAGTACAGCCCACACTTTACGAAGGGCTTTATCTATGTAATTATTTTTTTATTTTTTTATATTTTATTTTTTATTTATTATTATTATTATTATTATTATTATTATTATTATTATTATTATTATTATTATTTCCTCGGATTTCTGTTGTATAAACATTTCCTTCTTTTTCCAAACAGAGACCTAAGTTCAGAAATGGCTTCATGACATTTCCGCCGATCATTTATCTAACCACCTGACCCCCACCACCACCATAAAAAAAAAACAAAAAAACTCTAAGACCACATACATTTCAGGTAGATAAAGCCCTTCGTAACGTGTGAGATGTACTTGTGAGTATAATTTTTTTGTATTTCTTTAAGGCATGGGCTACCAGGAACCCCTACAATGACTCTATCGGAACCTTTTCCAATTAATCCGAGTGCTTCAACTATAACTAGAATTATTGATGTCCTCGTGTGACATAAGATTTGCACTTCAAGATCCTTGTATTTTTATAGTTTTTTTTAAAGATCCTCAAAGATACATTGCAATCTGAAGGAAAGCACATTCTTTTCTTGTGGTCTTTCATCACGATGTCTATGTGATTCGCTTTGGTTGTTCTGTCTGTGTGTATTGTAACGTCCCATGAAATTATTATTATTGTTGTTGTTTTGTCGTTATTATTAGTATTAATGGACTTTAGAATGTTAAATACATACTTCTAGCTCAGTTTAATGTGGTATGAGATAATTATAAGAAAAATCGAACGTTAATCACCATTCTTCTAATGATAATGACAGTTAAATTCTGCTATTCATTTTCAACATGAAACAAATCAAGTCAAAGCGAATAAAATTAAAGTGAATAAAACAAAATAAAAACATCGCTAACTTGTTACGTAACGTCTTAACTTAACAGATTAAGAATTTGATGACATAACCCGTATCTATTCTGAAGTATAGCCACAGATCAAATATCTCGGGAGTAAAACATTATCCGCGTTTCTAAACGGCCATTGACGGCTGCGATTAGTCGAATGAATGTTGTGACGTCAACGGGACACAGTGTTTCCCTTGGAGACCAGAGTTTTGAAGAAAGATCAAAATGATAAGACAAGAAATCGAAATGTCATCCACTCTCTATTTTAGATACTTGTTTGATCGAGAACAATCGAAGTATAACTCCTGGTCATCGAATTGACATATGTTCATTTTCATCAGTTGTCTGTCATGTGATTATTTGAAGATAACGGGAAAGATCAAGTCATTTGCACTGAGAAAACGCACAGTAACATTAATAGTGGTATTGTTGTCAATTCATTCTTTCAAGTATTCTCTCTCCTCTCTCTATCTCTCCTATCTCTCTCTGCATCCATATCTATCTATCTATCTATCTATCTATCTATCTATCTATCTATCTATCTATCTATCTATCTATCTATCTATCTATCTATCCGTGTGTGGGGGGGTGTCTGTGTGTATTTAGGCAGCATATCTTCATTCAAATATGCTTCATTGAATAATATAGACATATTGTATCTAATTATTTTTATACTGATCCTTTCCAGTTCTCTAATCAGCTTCTTGATGTTAAGATGAAATCCATCAAGGAAGCCTCCGTCGTTTTTCCGTTTTTCCGCATACTCTTTCAGAGCCGTCAATTATCTCTAGAACCGAACTTGCGGGATACGTTGTTTCATTTTATTAGCAAACAGCTACTTCGCTTCTTTGCGGACACGCTTGCACTCGTTACGAGCAGAGACAATCAGGCATGTCGTTTTGGTACAGCCGGAAGAAGTGATTTCTGGGGGCTATATAGCTATATAGCGGACACGCATGCAGGTGAGAACCAAGGAATTGAATGCGGTTAAAGTTCGTATTTCCTTTGCTGGAATGAAAGCATCGATGCCAGGTTTCACACAGGAGGAGATATCAGACGTGCATTTATGTACAGGATGATTAAAAAGGAAGTCACAGAACGAGTCCCAATCCGCACGTTGATAACAGAGAAATATTCTGTTGGTAGGAGATTCTTAGCTGGTAGATGATCGGAAGGAGATAGGTAAAAGTGCTCGGGAATAGAGAATATGTAAATATAAAACTGGACTTTGAGAGCCGACAGTCTGTTTCATGAAATCATCATCGCCTGAAGATTGCGTTCAATCATGAAACAATGGAGTCGCGAAGCAAAACTGTTCATTAATCACCTGAGATAACCCTTTCTTCCTTCCATCAGCATGGCTGATGCTAACCTCCAGGTGAGTGGCTCGTTGTGCCTTCTCGGGATAACATTCTCGGTTGAAATATTGAATTAATTGCTAGGTCTGCTTGCTAAGGAGATTGGTTCACTGTGTGGGGTTAAATACTTTTACTCTCCAGAATCTATCTTGCATATCTATAAGTCTACCATTCGCCCATGTTTAGAATATTCTTGCCACATATAATCCGGTGCTCCTGTTGTATATTTAGGGATTTTTTGACAATGTCTAAAAAGAATCAGCAATATTATTAGTCCTGACCTGGCATCAATTATTTTCCCAGCGCCGTAAAGTTGCTTCCGCCTGCCTTTTCTACAAATAATTTCATGCTAATTGTTCGCATGAGCCCTTCATTGTGGTACCTAGACTTTATGAATTCAAACACAGTACTAGATAATCGGCAATGTCTCATCATTTTACAGTTGAATTGGCTAGATATAACCGTAAGTTCTATGCTGACAGTTTCCTTTCTCGCACTTTTAGCTTGTAGAACTCTCTTCCGGCTCTATGCTTTCCAGTCAACTTTAATCTTCAAAAATTTAAATGCAATGTCAATCGTTATCTCCTATCTTCTTAATCACTCTTCTATTCACACCCAGTAACCCCTTGTCTTAGTGGCTTTACTGCATTGCGTGGGGTGAATTCGATTAAAAAAAGTTCGCAATCAGCTGCAGGCATAAATATTGATTAAAGACAAAGATAAATACTTTTAATAACAGTTTTTAAAAATATGTTTTCAAAATTCTTTTCTAAAAATGTTTTTAAAAAAACAAAATCAAGAAGCATAGTAGTAAAAGAAATTCGCTTATGTTCTAAACTAAATCAAGAATGCACCGTAATTCCCCATGTAAATACGCTTTCATCCATAATACGCACACCTAGAATTGTACTGAAAGTGTGGGAAAATGCTTCTACTCGTGCATAATACGCATCCCTTGTTTGGTAATCACACTCTATAAATTGTACTTCTCCAATTTCATTAAGGCCAGCGTTTCCTACTCTTATTTTTAAAATGGTTTTAATCATAGAATAAAATAATTCTACACTATTTACATTATTCAGACTATTGGCCTCATCTTTGTCGCCATACTTATTACAACATTTCGGGCGTTTTACGCTCCGGCCTTCTTCAGGTGGTGGAATGTCGAACTGAACCCTTTATTTCCCTCACTGGGCTAGACTGTTCTAGTTCCACGTGCCATGTTTAATGGATGTCAGTTATCAATTATCTCCTGTTAATTTCCCTCTCCAAATTCTCCACTGCCTTAGTCGGGTATTGAACTCATACTTTTGGGTCCTGTCACTGGATCTAGCCAACACCTTTATCCACTATGCCATGTGTCCTTGAGGACCCAAACAGTGCCGAAACGTTGTAATAAGTATGGCGACAAAGATGAGGACAGTAGTCCGAATAATGTAAATAGTGTACATAATACCTCATTTTAGAAATATCGACACATACCAAAATTATTCTAATTTTGTTTTATGATATTTCTTATTTTATTCTACGGCAATTTTTAAAAGATTTTTTGTAGCTGTGCATAATACGCACCCTTGATTTCGCATATTATTTGCTTATTATTTTTAGGAATTACGGTAAGAAAAATTCAAATCAGTTCATCAAAGATGCCAGAGCGGTGAAAATTATGAATGCCGGTAAAGTTGTGCGAGAAATGAGCAAGTATAGAAAAACAATATAATGGCTTGTTTTCTCCACACACGCTTTTATTTTTGTTTCTTATTTGTCTAGGTTGCTAACAAATATCCATTGTGAACATCTCGAAAATATATTTTGAAGTATAGTGAAAAGAAAAAGGTACTATTCTTTATTCATACCCAGAAGCTCCTAAAACAAAGATATACTTCGTTGAACGGATGTTAGAACAAGGATCTTACACAGACTTCGACTTTAAGTATTAAAATATTCTTTTTGTGCAGAAATTGAAATGTGTTTAACAATTGATAGAGAGGCCGGCCCTGACAATATGTAACGTCACAATTATTGACCAATGAAAAGTTTGAATTGAAGATCGTAATCATCGGAAGTGCAAGCACCGAGTCGGAAAACTACGAAGAAGAATTTACTATGATCTTGATAATGAGTATAAGTATGGTTGAAAGCGTTCGCTCATGTATATTAGAACAATCCTTACACTTATTGAATCCATATACATGTTGTTTTGTACGTCAACAGGAAAAGTTAATTAAAAAATTAAATAAAGCATTCCTTGTCTATTGTTTTTAATCAAGCTTGCATCAATGAAACAGTACGACCTCAACTTCCACACAGAGAGACTCTCTCTTATATATATATATATATATATATATATATATATATATATATATATATATATATATATATATACTGTTCTTGATATATAAAAGTATATATCGCTATCTCATATATATATATATATATATATACATATATATATATATATATGAGATGGCATTATATACTTTTATATATCAAGAACAGTATATATATATTATATATACATATATATATATATATATATATATATATCCATATGAGATAGCGATATATATATATATGAGAGTGATATATATATATATATATATATATATATATATATATATATATATATGAGATAACGATATATATATATATATATATATATATATATATATATATATATGAGATAGCGATATATACTTTTATATATCAAGAACAGTATTGAATTGTTAGATGAAATGGGAAAAGGGGAAAGTTTATTATTAACGCGTTTCATCCGTTAGGACTTCATCAAACTGGGTTTGTTGATGTTGTTGTTAACTCCACATGCACATGAACGAGAGACGCTGGTAGTTTCAAAATTTTTTTAAAGAATTTTTTGAAATAATCTTTTGCAATCTAGCCACATTCATTTATATTCTTTTTCTTCTTCTTTCCATCCTCTTTGTTTTTAAATATCCCACGCTGTGATAGCCGAAAGATCTGCCAAGAATGGTGAAACGTTATAAGAACCTTGACGTAAATTTACTATGGATGAACTAACCATTAAAGCGCTTTCAAGACATTTTCCTCTCAGTGAATTATTTTCTCTTTTAATTAGAGTTGCATTTTTTATGTCAAAATTGTGGTCAGTGTCGTTACAGTGAACAACCAATGTGCTCTGTGATCTTCGGACGGACGGTGATTCAGACGGCACTTTGTGCTGATGGATGTAGAGGTGTCACTTGTCTCCATTTTTATTGGCTGTTTCTGGGCGCTCATTGGCTGAGTGCTGGCTGGGTCTGGTGTATAAAAACATGGTACGCTCATTTAACAGGGTTTCGTTTTTTTTCGTTTGAGACGGTGAGTGGCGTATTGGAGATCGAGGCAAGAAATGTGGATTTGTTTTGCCTAGTGAACCTATTGGACTCGTACTACCTTTCTTTTCCGGTGTGTGTTTCCAACCAATTTTTGCAACAGAACCGTTTATTTAATGGAGGTAAATTGTTCTCATTCTGCTGCCGTAGGGATCTCTCATCTTGTTTTTCCTTAGCTCAGTTACTACTCAACCTGAGTTTTGAGTCTGTACTAACCAGCCCAGAGACTGAACTCACAATTACTATGCTACCAAATACATAATAAACTAATGCTTTAATCCACCAAGCTATTAGTCACTAGGCTTCAGACACCTGAAGAAAACCAGAGGTCACAACAACCGAAACATAACTTACGGCTATATCTAAACAGCTAAACTGCAAATTAATGAGATCTCGATGCCAGTCTCGTGCACACTCAAAAATCTTAATAAAAGGACATTAGAGCCTTGCTTAACAGTGATGTACTGAGAAATGAGATAGTGTAGTTTTGGTCCTGCTCACTTTACAAAGTATAAAGAAAAAACACGTCTTTCGGTCATAACTCCCTGTTTTTTTATCCGATGCTTTCCAAATTTGCCATGTAAATTACATATGACACACAAATTGTCTTGCGTGAATGTTTGATTTAGATTATTTCAATTAAGTGGACGAAATCTGCGACAAACTAGGTCCAAACTCGGCATTTGCCATTTAGCCAATAGTTTCTTCATATGATTCCATCCTAAATTGGCATTCGAACAACCTTTGATGCAAAGATACTTTGAGAAGGATTATTGAAGCGTTAAAAGGGAAAAATTCCAGAAGAAGCTCTTATTAATCGCAGCTTTGCAGTAAACGTGTCAAGAAGGGGGTGGTGTCATTCATGCGTTTGCACTTGAATCAAGCTCTGACGATTTATCCCTGTTTTGTTTGATTATTAGATTTGTGAACAATGCATACTACTTGAAAGTTATTACGGGCATAGGAAATTTACTGAATATCTAAAACATTGAAACAATTTAACCCTGAGCAACAGCCACGCAAGAAGTTTTTATCGAGGGAATTCCTTTATTAAGAACAATCAAAAACTTGCGAAGTCATACCGTAAAAAAAATGAGGGGTGAATAGCTTAGTATACTAACGGATGATGCATGCAAGCGGGGACGCAGGCAGACATTTCTAGAAAGGCTTTGCGTGATTACAGTGAAGTGCGGTTATACAATTGCAGCCATGTACACCCAGGCAATGCTGGGTACCTCGGCTAGTATATATATATATATATATTACTATAAATGTATATTCAAGGATAGCAAGTGAAATACGTATACCCACTAAAAATAACGTTTATAGAAATAATGTCGAAAAAATATACACTAAAATATATATATATATATATATATATATATATATATATATATATATATATATATATATATATATATAGAGAGAGAGAGAGAGAGAGAGAGAGAGAGAGAGAGAAGCGATAAGTATGCGAAGTTTTAGAGTGGGAAATAATTCATCGCCCAGAAATTTGCGTAAACAATTTCGAACTCTGTCAAGCCGGGAAATAGTGTATTTGCCAGTTCCAGTACAGATACGTCAGCAATACTTCATTTTTGGTTTGACCTGGCTCTTGTAAAGAAACTCCACCCTGATTTTTTGAACATGAGTAGAGGTCTATCCCTTGATTCCTGTTTAGGATTGGGTTTCACGTTCCTTCGAAAGTTTTTTCATTCTCCTTCATTCTCATTGTCACCCTTGTGCCGTGGTGGCATCATCGCCTTGCTTGGTGTGAAATTATTTTAAAAAATTGTTTTCTTTATTTCTATATTTTTAAGAATTTTTTTTCTTTTTTTTTTCTTGGGCACTTCGCGATGTTGTAATAGTTACCAAGTTTGTCTCACTAGATCAATTACGACTGAATAGTGAGTTCGATTCTCACTGGGTGCCTAGACTTTAGGCCTTGTGCTACATCTAAGCTACGCTTAGAAAACTACCATCATTTTCTCAGTATTTATTTTCTTTATTTCTAGATTTTTCACTAATTTCTTTCTTTCTTTTTTTCTTTCTTTCTTTCTCAGTATTTATTTCCTTTCTTTTTATATTTTTCACCGCTTTCTTTCTTTCTTTTCGACATTAATTTTCTTTCTTTTTTTCCACCGTTCTCTGTCTTTCTTTCTTTCTTTCTTTCTTTCTCAGTATTTATTTCCTTTATTTTTATATTTTTTACAGCTTTCTTCCTTCTCACTATTCTTTCTTTCTTTTTGTCTTTCTTTCTTCTCGTTATTTATTTTCTTTCTTTTTCTCTCCGCTTTCTTTCTTTCTTTCTTTCTAATTTTCTTTCTTTCTTTCTTTCTTTCTTTCTTTCTTTCTAACCATCGTATTTTCATTATTCTTTCATTCCCCTCTCTCTTTATTTTTTATTTATTTTCCTACTATTCTTTTTCCCCTTTTTTTCCCCCACTGTTTTTAATCTTCATCACATTCCTTTTCCTCCTTATTGTTTTCATTGAGTTTGATTTAAGTTTGTGTATTTGCTTATTCTTTCTTTCTCTGGTGTCTTCTCTAAATGAAAGCCCTCAGCGAATATAACCTATACCTAGCAATCCAAAAATGTTCCCAACTACGTCTAGTTAGACCTTTAAAAGTACTCAAACTTTCATGCGACTGCTTTATTCCTGTCCGGACAAGGCCTCACTTCCTTGACCCGCTGCTCTCATCTCTACTCATATTCTGAATTAGAAAGCTATTTCTATTCTGGCATTCCACGAATCTCTCTGGCCACTTCAGATCTTCTCGAAGATAAATACCTTTTATTTATTTATATATTTATATGTATTTTTCCTATGTTCTTCAATTGTAATTACTTTATCATCATTATCATCATTATTATTATTATTATTATTATTATTATTATTAGCATTAATATGGTAATAGCCATTTAAAATCATCTCTCAAAGTTATTTCCCATGGTGTTTTTATCTAATTTTGAACATTCTCTCATGGAAGCTTTCGTCTCCCCGTGTTTGAAGATTTTACTAAAATTTCATGAAATCTATTCAAAGGCTATTTTCACATTTACAAAATTACATCTCTTTGTTACAAGGTTTTTTTTATAGTGACGTAAACATAGGCGCGATAGAGTAGGAACAGCGATACGCTAGGAACTGTGCAAACTATCTGGGATCACCCATGACTAATAATAGAACAAGTAAGAACCTATTGGAAAAAAATAAAAGGAGGAAAATACTCTGCAAACTCGTGATCCGGATCGATCACTTCGTCCAAGAAAGTAGGAGAAATCTAGTTGCCATGAAGGAGGATTGCAAGCCTGGTTATTTCAGCAAACCGGAGTGATGAAAAAAGTAAGCAAATAGAGAAATACCGGAACCTCGCTCGGTATTGTAGAAATTGTGAAAGGTTAGGAGCATATCGTTAATAACTGGTGAATTGGGAACTGTAAAAACGTAAGAGAACCAGTACTACGTATTTGAAGCTGAGATGAAAGGGAGTAATAATTTTTCAAAAGAAAAGAAAATGAATTACATTTACCAACTATTAGAATTGAAAATGCAGGACATGTAAGAATGCAAGTTGAGGAAATGAACAGTGAGGAAAATGAAAGACGATAAAAACAAAAACAATGCAGAATAATCATTAGGAAAGCAGTAAAATCATAACAGAATAATTTGGAATAAAGAGAGGAAATGAATAAAAATGACAGTAAACCGAAAAATATTAGAACAACTGACAAAACAATTTTTTTTCCATTCCCATCGCTAAGGTTCAGGAATCATAGATTATTATTATAGCTTTAAATTCAGGAGGCATAGTAGAGTAATGAGAAAGAGATGACTTTAGGAGAAGGAACCGGAAGTCCAATTCAAAAAAAGGATACGAGGGCTAAACCTTTACTCCTGTTCAAAAGACGTGGAATGAGTGTGAACAGGTCGATTGAAAGAGAAAAAAAAATTAAAGTCTGCTGGAGTAAAAACTCAAATCAGGATAGAAGAACGGATTTAGCATTAGTAAACAAAAAAAAAGAAAGAAAAGAAAACATATTCGATGATCGATTTCTCTGTCCTGAATGATCCTGAAAGAAATCGAAAACGTAGATATGTATCTCGACTTTCCCAGAAAGCTGAGATAATTGTGGAATTGTGGTGACAGTGTCAGAACATATATATATATATACGAACACTTGCAACGGTCTTTAACAGCTCAGGAAAAGATCTGTATGAATTATAAATAAAGGGAAGCGTTGGTTTTATCCAGCCAATGATATTTTACTAAAATCAACTAGAATACTGGGAAGAGTGATTGAATACCGAGAAGGGATTGATTGCTTGATTCGTTTTACGACTTATCAACTCGTTGCAAGTTATTTAAAGCCAGAAATTTTTTTTTAGAGTGCCAGTATCTTTTTTGGAGATAACAATAATTTAGTGATACAAGTCTTAATAAATAACCCATAGCTGGGGGAAAAGAGGTGGAATCTTTGCACATAAGTGAATGTAAAGAATCCAGCGCGAATTGAAACTCGGCACTTCGATTAACAATTACAAGCTATTATCCATTGCACCACCTGCACATCCAAAATTACAGCACCTCGTATTTCAAAGCGGTCACCCATCTAGGTACTGGCAAGGATCGATGTTGCTTAACTTCGGTGATCGTACACAATCATTTGAAAAGGTTAAGAATGTAGTGATTGGAAAAACATTCAGCCGGGAGTGTGTTCCACAAAGCAGTAGTGAAAAAGAAGCTGTTCGCTTCTTACTAATGACATACGAAGAGGGCGGGGATGAACATTATTTACATTATTCGGACTAGTGTCCTCATCTTTGTCGCCATGTTTATCACAACGTTTCGGCCGTTGTACGCTCCGGCCTTCTTCAGGTGGGTAGACTGTTCTAGTTCCACGTTTAATGGATGTCAGTTATCAGTTATCTTCTGTTAATTTTTCCCTCTGAAAGTTCTCCACTGCCTTAACCGGGTATTGAACTCACACTCTTTGGGTCCTGTCTAACCAACGACGTTATCCACTGTACCATTTGTCCTTGAGGACATCTGTGTATGCATTTCTGGGTATTATAAACCTTCAGCAAACATTTTTACCAGTGCTCATGTTGCAATTTTTGCTGTTATTATCGCTTTTCTCTGGCACTCCTTATTACTGGTTCCCATATTGTGATACAATTTAGATCCAGTGACAAAGAGTGTGAGTTCAATACCCGGTTAAGGCAGTGGAGAACTTTCAAAGGGAAAAATTAACAGGAGATAACTGATAACTGACATCCATTAAACATGGCACGTAGAACTAGAACAGTCTACCCCAGTGAGCGAAATAAACGGTTCAGTTCGACATTCCAACCACCTGAAGAAGCGTTGTAATAAACGTTGTAATAAATATGGCGACAAAGATGATGACAATAGTCCGAATAATGTAAATGATCATCTCATAAATATAGACAGATATTGGCGGGGATGAATTATTCCTGTGTGCGCGAAATGATGAGTCCTACTTGTAAAGGTCAGTTGTATTGGAACCAAGTAATGTAGCTCGTCAGAGCGTTTGGCATGGCGTAGGCAATCGAGTAGAGAGAGAGAGAGGCTTGCTACGTTTCGTCTGTGGGGAAAGGTGTTGTCGGGTAGAAAATAATTATTCACCTCCAAGGCCGCGTAGATGCTTTTGAACAAAACAGGTAAGTGAAGACTGTGCAGCTCCAGCCCAGATATGGCAGCAGTACTCGATTTTTGATCTAGCTCTTGTAAAAATATATTATAGCAGGGGGAGTCACTGGAGCGGCACAGTGAACCAACCATTTTTCCAGTATCTTTTGCAATAGATCGTGTATGCGTGTCTCATTTGAGGCCTATAGTGAGTTTGAGTCCTAATAGACGTTTAAGGTATGGAGTCTCCCGGAAAGAACTCTCATGATAGGAGGAAGTTCATGATCTGTTCGAAATGGTTCTATTCATCTGGTCTACGCTATCATACCCAGTTCGAACTGCATCCTAGCTGGTAATCACACTGACTTACATTTGATATAGATCTGGGCATTTCCAAGATGTCTAGGCAAGGTAACGCCACCCACCATGACATTTACATACTGCTATATCATGACTTTTAGCATGTTAGAGAATATATTAGTGTTGTGGTAGGATCCACCTAATTTGCATAGCGGAGTACCGACGATATAAATATGGTTGGTACCGGAAGACAGGGAGGCAAATCAAGAGATCCAACTAGAGACTCTGCCGGACTGCGACTTAGTCAACACATTCTCCAGGAACGGTCTTCCCATGAATATACAAAAGACTATATGTAAATATTGTGTACACTTTCTTGTTTCAATACATTTTATTCTAACTACATTTTGTGTTTGCATTATTACTCCATGCATTAGTCAAGTTTCAACAATTAGTGATATAGTTCACTTGTCTGTCAAGTACACTGACATGTTTTTCCATACATTTAAAATTCCAAATGTTATGTTTCTGCTTTCTAATTCTTCCACACCCAGTAACCCGTTGTGTCTCAGTGGCTTTACTGCCTTGCTTGGGGTGAACTTCTAAAGCCAATGAGAAACAAGAGGTTACTGGGTGTGGAAGAATTAGAAAATAGAAACCTTACTAAGAAGCGGAAACAAAGGAAGCGTAATCGGGATGACAGCAGATAGCGGTGACATTACATTTAAATGTTTGATGATTAAATTTGACTGGATAGCATGGAGTCGGGAGAGATTTCCACAAGCGAGAAGTGCTAGCAAGATAACTGTCAGCATAGAATTTAAGGTTACATCTAGCCAACTCAACTGTAAATTAATGGGGCCTCGTCGCCAGTCTTTTACTACGCTTAAATTCATAAAGTTGAGGTACGATAGCGAAGAGCCGGTATTTACCCGACCTCCCCTCGAAGCAGGTTTTTATGTGGGGGCAATTCCGAGCCCTTGGCTCGAGCAAAAATTCCCCGTAGACCCCGCATACACGGGGTCGGGTTTGTCTGCCACCCCAGACGAGACTTTGCCCTTCAGTAGAGCCTCATCTGGGTTCCTCCCCGCCTGGAGGCAGAGAATCGACAAGAAGATCTCTTCTGGAATAGCAAAGAACTCATTCGAATAATTACGATGAAAGTATTTCTAGAAAAGTTATAGGGAGGTGATGGGAAAGTGACTGGAGCGGATAAAATGCCAGATAAAGGACCCACAATATTGATGGACATGGGGAAAAGAATGGAGGGCCTAACGAGAACCGAAGTCAATACACTAACAATACACTGAGAAATTTTGTTGGCAAATCATTTATCGAGACCTGCAAATATATCGATGTAAGAACATCTTACCGTTTAGTTTCATAATGTTCCACATATTCTGTCGCGTACAGAAAGGCATACGTAGACACATGCATGCGGGTAAACAGATACACAGACGCACCTGTTTACTGACACGTAGACACACAGGTGTACGTGCACGCAGAGTCACAGGCGCAAGTCGGACATATACATCGAGACTCACAGCAGTAAATACGGATACAAATGTTTTTCTTGTTTGAAGCAATCACAACGGAAACTAGTAGAAAACAGATAAAATTCCTCTCACATATAAACAGACGTGTATGTGTATGCGTAAGTGTGTGCTGATGTTTATGTGTTTGATTATACGATAATATGTATGAGTGAACGTGTAATTGTGTGTGTGTATTTGTGTGGGTGTGTAATGTATGTGCGTGTATTTTTGTGCTAGTATTTTATGTGTTTGATTATACAAAATTATATGTGTATGTATACTTGTGTGGATGTGCAATGAATATTTGTGGGTATTTGTGTGCTGGTGTTTATGTGTTTGATTATACGTTAATATATGTGTTTGTGGGTGTATTTTGAGTGCGCATGTGTATGTGCGTGTGTATATTTGTCTGCTGGTGTGTACGTGTTTGATTATATGGTAATATATACATACGCAGAAACCCGCACGTTGCACATTAATAATACATATACTGATTATACACACACACACACACACACACACACACACACACACACATATATATATATATATATATATATATATATATATATATATATATGTATAACTATATCAATAGATATATGTGTATTATTAAACATCCTTGTTTTTAAACAGTGTATGTTTATGTCTACCGGTCTGTACATTCGAGAGTAATAATAAAGATATATATATATATATATATATATATATATATATATATATATTGAACAATAAAAAATATAAAAAATTAAAAAATTAAGATCTTCAGACACACTGGGTTGTATATTAATATTCTTTCGTTTTTATTATTATTTCATTTAGATTCCTCGACTAGTTTCGGCCAACATGGCCATCATCAGGAGAAAAAAAATTTCTGCTTGCTGGTAGCAGTGAACTACAGAAATGAATGTCTTGATGGAGAAAATTAACTTTTGTCTGTAGTTTTCATTGGTTTTTTATTTTTTTAACATGACTTTTGGTATATATATATATATATATATATATATATATATATATATATATATATATATATATATATATATATATATATATATGTTGTTACTATTACTAGTATGGATGTTATATTGAGTGGATATATGTGTTCGGATAACATCCTAGAATTGGAAACAGTGTAATTGATGTCTACTGTACACATACGCACAATACATATGTATGTGTGTGTGTGTGTGTGTGTGTGTTTGAATTACATGTCAAATAAAAATAATCGAATTATACATACACACACACACATACACGCACACACACACACACACATATATATATATATATATATATATATATATATATATATATGGGTGTTGTAATAAATTGGACCGATTTTAAATGTGAATTACGTTTAAGCATCTAATGATTTTTTTTCTTTTTCTTTACGATTTAACAATTTAAGTCTTTGGCAATTTCAGCCATGGAAAGATTGACAATCAAACAACGTGTTAAAGTTATCGAAGCCTTTTAGGAAAATGGACATTCAAACAGAATCACCAACTGAGAGTGCAATTGGAAACGATGTAACGTTGTTGTGGATAGGCTCAATCCCTGCGCCCTATGACGAATAGAGGTGTCTGCATTTTGGGCCTCATTCTTATGCATTGCAGCAATGTTTTGAGCTGAACGGCGTAAACGAGCACACAATGGTGTTTTCACATCTGCCACCGACGCAGTTTGTTTGAATTTACGGAAAGTTTTTCCAATTGCACTCTTGAAACCTTAACAGGTTGCATGATTGTTAATCTTTCCATGGTTCAAATTACCAAAGACTTAAGTTAAATCTGAAAGTTAAACTTAATTCACATTTAAAATATGTCCAAGGAACACCCTTTATATATATTATTAATTAATGAATATCAAACGCTTAAAATCCCATAGGTAATAATTTTTACTTCATGAGACCTTTAAAAACAGCTCTCAATCTTTCAGACTTAAAAACAATAATAATTTGATTTTGATTTGTCTACATCCCATACCGATTACCATAGTTTATTATTATTAATATATATATATATATATATATATATATATATATTTCTTTATTATGACTCTCGAGTGGACAGGCCGGTAGACATAAACTTACACTGTTTAAAAACAAGGATGTTTAATAAAACACATATGTCCATTAAATATAAGGTTATATATATATATATATATATATATATATATATACACACAGATAGATAGATGTGCATGTGTGCGTGCGTATGTATAATCAGTATATTAATGTGTAAAGTGCTAATTTATCAATTTATCCATCGCATCCTCTCTCTCTCTCTCTCTCTCTCTCTATATATATATATATATATATATATATATATATACATATATATATATATTATATATATATATAGCGAGAGAGAGAGAGAGAGAGATAGAGGGAGAGAGAGTCATCCGCAGACAGACTGTTTCGCTGCTTCACAGCTCATCAGTGTGACTGGATCGAAACCCGACTGATTTGATGTCAGTCGGAGATTTTACCCATAAGGGATTGGCGCACAGCAGGGATGAAGGTGAATTTAAACATTTATTTTTAGACAAAGACGCCAGTGGCCGAAGAACTCGATTCGTCTTAACGAAGATTCTTGCATCAGCAACAGTAATAGTCACCGTTTACAAATTCACTTTTCTCCCTGAAGAACATAAAGCGAAATAACTTTTTAAGAGAATGTATATATATTGTAATCCGCAAACAGACTGTTTCGCTGTTTCACAGCTCATCAGTGTGGTAGACATACGATTGCCTCAAGCCAGGATCGAAACCCAACTGATTTGGTATTAAAATTTCAGTTACTGCAGTGTATATGCTTTTATTATTCTGGTTTCGCTTTCTACTAAAAAAGTTAAAATTTGGATTCGTCTGTCCACAATACATTTTGCTAAATTATGTGTCTTTGTATATATGCATATGTATGTGTGTGTGTGCGCGCGCACGTGTGGATTTAAAGCGTATTGAATTAAACTTCTATCTAAGTTAGCTCTAACTAAAACAACATTATCGCAGTGAAAGGAAAATAATTTATTCAAGTTTCACACTACTAATCTTATCACCTTTAGCAGTTGCATGGCATTAAGTCAATAAGCCTAGCGATTTGACAGAGCGCTGGGAATATTGGATTCATGCCGTTGCAAGGGACATTACTACACATTGAACATAAATATTCTTATCTTGAATTTAAACTCACAGATTTACTTGTTTGTTGTGATAGTCACAAGATTTCAACATGCTAAGCTCCAATAACGTCATCATTAGACCTAGCGTAGGAATGAATACTATATAGGTGTCTTTAATTAAGAAAGTATATTAGACTCAAGACTGATAAGATACAATAAAGTCCACCAACGGTTGGCACATTTCCTCCCCATTTGGCCTTGTGACGTACTACGTTTAGTCAAATATCAATTCCTAGAAAGAAAAACAAAGTACAAGAAAGTGGAAGTGAACTATATTTTCATTTTGTTTTTAAAATACTAAGTGCATTGTCCTATCCGCCTGCATATTGGTCAGTAACTCTAACCAGAAAGCCACAAAGAGAAATCAATTCGAATAGAAGGCCATGTGGACACACGTAAGGTCTTGAATGAACCAATTACTCTACTGTACGCAACATCAACAAACAATGGTGAATGTTAATCACGTCAAAGATGAACTTTTAAATGGACGCAAGTTTTCAGACAACGCCCGATTATATCTTTTTTTCGTTCTTTCATTTTACCTTATTTTCTTTGCAGATATCATGGTTTCTTGCAGAAAGTTCATTTTCTTGTTCTCTTTCTTGTCTGTCGTTTCTATAATTTTTTCATTTTCTTTCTTGCTTTAAAGTGATATTTTTCAGACGGAGAAATCTTTCTTTCAAATAGACCTTCTTATCCTCATTTTTCATTCTTTCTTTCTTTCTTTTTTCTTTCTTTCTTTCGTTCTTTCTTTCTTTCTTTCTTTCAAATAGTCATTCTTATTCTCATTTTCTGTTCTTCCTTTCAAATAGTCATTCTTATTCTCATTTCTCTTTCTTTCTTTCAAATAGTCATTCTTATTCTCATTTTTCATTCTTTCTTTCAAATAGTCATTCTTATTCTCATTTTTCATTCTTTCTTTCATATAGTCATTCTTATTCTCATTTTTCATTCTTTCTTTCAAATAGTCATTCTTATTCTCATTTTCTGTTCTTCCTTTCAAATAGTCATTCTTATTCCCATTCTTCGTTCTTTCTTTCAAATAGTCATTCTTATTCTCATTTTTCATTCTTTCTTTCATATAGTCATTCTTATTCTCATTTTTCATTCTTTCTTTCAAATAGTCATTCTTATTCTCATTTTTCGTTCTTTCTTTCAAATAGTCATTCTTATTCTCATTTTTCGTTCTTTCTTTCAAATAGTCATTCTTATTCTCATTTTTCATTCTTTCTTTCAAATAGTCATTCTTATTCTCATTTTTCGTTCTTTCTTTCAAATAGTCATTCTTATTCTCATTTTTCATTCTTTCTTTCAAATAGTCATTCTTATTCTCATTTTTCGTTCTTTCTTTCAAATAGTCATTCTTATTTTCATTTTTCATTCTTTCTTTCAAATAGTCATTCTTATTCTCATTTTTCATTCTTTCTTTCAAATAGTCATTCTTATTCTCATTTTTCATTCTTTCTTTCAAATAGTCATTCTTATTCTCATTTTTCATTCTTTCTTTCAAATAGTCATTCTTATTCTCATTTTTCGTTCTTTCTTTCAAATAGTCATTCTTATTCTCATTTTTCATTCTTTCTTTCAAATAGTCATTCTTATTCTCATTTTTCGTTCTTTCTTTCAAATAGTCATTCTTATTCTCATTTTCTGTTCTTTCTCTCTTTCTTTCAAATAGTCATTCTCATTTTCCTTTCTTTCTTTATTTCTCTTATGACATAATTATTTTATTTTTTCTCTCAAATAGCCATTTTCATTTCTTTTTCTTTCTTTGAAATAATAATTCTTATTTTAATTTTTACAGTCATTCTAGTTTTCATTTCTTTCTTTCTTTTCCTTGTCGTGTTTTGCTTTCTTTTCAACCTTTCCTCGTTTCTCATCTTCTTCGTTGCCAAATATTTTATTTTTCCCTCCCATTGTAATCACTTCCGGTTCCGCTTACTACCTGTCTTCTTCTCTTTAGATCTCATCGTCAAACAATAGTGTCCATTGACAAAAGACACATAAACACGTCGACGTCGCATTGGGAATCGGGTAAATGGTCGTTGGGAAAATATATCTTTTTCCATTATCCCCACTTCCGGTCACACATACATTGGCTGTTTGTAGTTTCAACAATGTAACCTGATTAAATCATCAGACAACAAATAAATAAGAAAATAGGGATGAGTGGTGGTTAAAAAAAAAAAACAAGAAAAAAACATAGGTGCCATTTTTATTTAAATCAATTCTAATGTATACATATATGTATTCATGCAGATATATTCTTAAACTCCCTCGAGATAATGCATGTCAACGTAGCGAACGCACTTATGTAGCAAAATACGTACATTGTGATGATTGATTGATGAAAATTGTGAGAAGGGCGTATGGCTCTTCTTTGGTTAGCTGTTGGCAACAGAACTTTCATTCATTTGCTTTCAGCTGAAGTCTCAACCTTTGAGCACAAAACCTTACAAAGACGAAAGTTTTTTTTAAAACGTCACAATTTTAGGTTGATAACTTGTCCAGGAGACCAATTTGTATCTTTATACCAGGTATATTTACCCGGTCTCACTCACTAAAACAGGATGTGACACAATGTCCTTTTTTCCCTTGACACCGCTATTATTTTAAAAGATATTTAAAACTAGATAGTTAAAATAATAGCGGTGTCAAGGGAAAACTGTCCTTTTGACATTACGTTATTTAAGGTCACGAAGGTTCAAGATTTCCCGCAATTTTTATATACTGTTGTAAACCTAGGAAAAGGTTACTGAATAAGAATAACCAAAACGAAGGTTGGTAATGGAACAATAATATTTATAACAGAAACAACGTACAAGATTCGCCAGCGGCGTGTAGTAAGTAATCAACTGCTAGTGGTGAGCTAGAAGCGAGTCAAGGTGAATCTAGTGAAGATATTCACTAAACTCCCCACGTGATTAGATGAGGCACAAGGCCGAAATTAATGTGGGGTATCCGAGCCCGTAGGCTCGTACAAAAATTTCCCGTAGACCCTGCATACACGGGGTCGGGTAGCTATCTCTGCAGACGAGACTCTGCCCTTCAACATAGCCTCGTCTGGATTACTCTTCTGCGCGGAGCCAGATAGTATGACAAACACGCTTGGAAGTGAATATATTCACTAACCGCATGACGTGGTCGGATGCGGCACAAGGCCAAGTTTATTGTGGGGTATCTGAATCTGGTGATCCTCTCTGCCCGGAGGCAGAGAGTTTGACAAGCACACTTGGAAGTGAATCCAAGTGAATATATTCACTAACCTCCCCACGCCGTCAGATGTGGCACAAAACCGAAATTAATGTGGGTATTCCAAGCCCGTAATTTCGACCAAAAATTCCCCGTACATCTGGTATACACGGGGTTAGGGAGCTTTCTACAATCCTCAGACGAGATTCTGTCCTTCAACATAGCCTCGTCTGGGTCCCTCTCTGCCCGGAGGCAGAGTGTTTGACAAGCACACTTGGAACTGAATCCAAGTGAAGATGATATTCCCTAGCCGCCCCATTAGGCTGGATGTGGCACATGGCCGAGTTTATTGTAGAGTTTTCGAGACCGTAGGTTCGGCCAAAAATTCCCTGTAGACCCCATAAAAAAAACGGGGTCTGGTAGCTGTCTCCCGAAACGAGACTCTGCTCTTCGACGCAGTCTCGGCTGGGGATCCTCTCTGCTCGGAGAGAGTTTGACAAACACACTTTGAAGTGAATCCAAGTGAAGATATTCACTAACCTCCCCACGCTATCAGATGTGGCACAAGGCCGAATTTAATGTGGGGTTTCCGAGCTTGGTTCCTCACTGCTCGAAGGCAGAGAGTTTGACAAACACACTTGGAAGTGAATCCAAGTGAAGATATTCACTAACCTCCCCATGCAGGTCAGATGCGTCCCAAGGCCAAGTTTAGTGTGAGGTATAAGAGCCTGTAGGTTCGGACAAAAATTCCCCGTAGACATCGTATACACGAGTTCCGGTAGCTTTTCTACCTCGTCCAGCTCTCCTATTCTAACCGAACTAATACCTGGTTCGAATTCATAGTTGTCATTCTTTTTTACTAGTTGCCACGCAAGGCTTTTTAACCATGTTTGTTCTGTTATTTTCCTCATAGATGAGGAGAATGGATTCCTGCCTTTGCTAATAAAGTGAATGAAGTTGTGTGTATATGTGTGCACGCGCGCTTGTGTGTGTCTTGGAGTGTGTTTATTAGGGGGTTAGATAACATTTTCACAGACCATTTTTACTTGTGCTCTCATCCAAAAACCCTAGACATTAAGAACCCTAAACATTAGATGGCTGATTTGGTTACTTTAATGACATGTCAACCGTTGTAGGCTTATTTGATGGCGAATATAATTCTTATACAAGAAACTCCCTGCGGATTTAAAGGTGAACATAGGTCCAGTTTACGCTTGAGCAAAAAACGTCAAATTTCCAATTTATACTTAAGCAAAAAAGATAGACATAGGTCCGGTTAAAAAGGGAAATATATATCCTGTTTACACTAGAGTTCAAAAGTAGACATAGGTCCAGTTTATAGCAATGCCCTAAAGGTAGACACATGTTCGGTTAACACTAAATTCCAGAGGTAGCCATCGGTGCGGTTGATAATAGTCAATATAGTAGACATAGTTCCGGTTTACACGATAGTCAAAATGGTAGACAATTGTTACGTTTGTACCCTAATCTCAAGTATTCAACCAGAAGATGATTTCTTTTGGTCTTGTCACCTCTTCAGGGGAGGTTTATGATAGTCAATATAGTAGACATAAATCCGGTTTACACTAGTGTCCTAAAGGTAGACATGTTTAGTTAATACAAAATTCCATAGGTAGCCATCACTCCGGTTTACCATAGTCAATATAGCAGACATACGTCCGGTTTACACTAGTGTCCTAAAGGTAGACACATGTTCGGTTAACACTAAATTCCATAGGTAGCCATCGGTACAGTTTATAATAGTCAATATAGTAGACATAGTTCCGGTTTACACGATAGTCAAAATGGTAGACAATTGTTACGTTTATACGCTAATCTCAAGTATTCAACCAGAAGTTGATTTCTTTTAGTCTTGTCACCTCTCCAGGGGAGGCAGTTGACGTACTCTAAGCCCCACCAAATAAAGTAAACACTGTAGCGTATGGAAGTTTTGACATAATTGATTTCATAAATCTATTTACCGTTTACATAAACAACTGTGGAACAAATAATTTGTGTCAAACTTCATCAGTACAGTTATAAAATTATTTTAGAACCATCCAAAATTAACGTGGGGATTAATAGCTTTCAGTCCAGTGGCGTTCTACGAATAAACAAAATGAAGTCATGAAGTCGTAATAATTTAAACCAAAAATAAAATAATAAGAAATAAAACAGTGAGAGAGAAAAGAAAGAGAAAGAGAGAAAGAAAGAGAGAGATAATTTTTCAGCTTGTTTTCTTTTGCATACAAATTTTAAAGTTGTTTGTCCTTTTGTGATCGAATGAGTGCGATGGCAAACGAGCAGCCATTATAGAAGTGAATCCAAGTGAAGATATTCACTAACCTCCCCACGCGGTCAGATGTGGCACAAGGCCGAATTTAAAGTGGAGATTCCAAGCCCGTACGTCGGCTAAAATTTCCCCATAGACCCCGTATACACGAGGTTGGGGAGCTTTCTACAATCCACAGATGAGACTCTGCCCTTCGACAGAGCCTCGTCTGGGTGCCTCTCTGCCCGGAGGCAGAGAGTTTGACAAGCACACTTGGAAGTGAATCCAATTGAAGACATTCATTAACCTCCCCATGCAGTTGTTTGTCCTTCTGTGATCGCGATGGCAAATGAGCAGCCATTATGGCGGGTGGTAGGTGAATAGGAAAAGAGCGGAACCCCTGGCGGTTGTTTTCCATGCTTATACTGTAAAGAATGAGGTGAAGTGTAAATAAATTGATTTCGGAAGTAAATCGAAGTGGGCCCAATGTTACTGAAAAGAAAAAAGACAGGAAAAAAAAAAAGAAAAAGAAAAGAAAAAGAAAATGACATTTGCATGCACCAAAAGAGCAAATCTCTATCTATAAAAGGCAGGATGTGTGTGTGTGTGTGTGTGTGTGTGTGTGTGTGTGTGTGTGTGTGTGTGTGTGTTTGTAACGAATGCACGGCCGCAATTTTCGACAGATTTGCACCAAAATTTACATGCACATGCTCTAAGTTAGCATAAAGGCCAACACCGACTTTGCATTTCCCAACTCCCATCGATAGTGGAAATGATCGATTTTTTCATGCTTCTACGGCAGTTTTCATGTAGTTTGCGGCCATTTTCTACTGGCCTGAGTGAGAGCCTATACCTGGCTGCCACGAATAGGCAGGAAGATTCTATTGACCAGCTTGAGAGCCAACAGCTGACTGACACGAATATTAACTAGCATGCTAGTATGCAAAAAAAAATCGATAGCTGCAATCGTCACAAGTGGGAAAAATTTAAATCTGCATGGCACTTTACTCCAATTGGCTCATTCGCTCGCTTAAACTCAACGTTGATTCTGATTCCGCAGAACTGGTTTGGGCGTGAAAAAATATTTGTTGTTAACATTCTTTTTTCATTCGGTTTTTCCAGTTACGAGTCCTTTTTTAAAGCTGATCGTTTTGTGTTCATTTTGTTTAGTTCTTTTTTCGTAACAGATTTAATGTTTAGTATAGAGCTTAGAAAAATTCGCAGTGTGAGATAGTCAAGAAGTAAGACATGTAGCAACATCAGCACGGCAAAGGGCACTCCTTTAAAGGCAAGGAAGGGCAAAAATATGTTATGTCAAGTGATAACGATTGCTGTATGAGTCGTACGATTTTTGAATGAAGCACGGGCAATGGCGGGCCATGCTGCTAGTGAATATATAGATATTTACTAAGTGTAGCTGATTCTAGAAAAGATGAAATCAATAAGGAATACTGTACTGCGTCATTTTTTCAACTGTGAAGTTGTATGCGTTGATAATCCGTTGTCGAAATAGCAGAGTTTTCCTGCGTTCAAATATTGACTATTGATCTAGTGAGAAATACGAACTATCTTCTAATCAACTAAACGGGCCCAGGACGGAAGGCTACAAGTATTCCGTGACCAGAAGTATGTGACACTTAGTGAGGATCGAATTCACTTCTGTATTACTGGCTTGTGGGTTGAGCTTGTCAACCATTGTACTACTAACAGGCGTTAGCATATTTACAAACACTACCGAAGGGCCCAAGAGGCCAACTACGAGTTGGCGACCCCAAAAATCAAACGAGCACTAACATTTAAATATCAAGGAAGTGTTTTAACGGAGGAAACGGGCGGCTCCTTTGAATAGCGAAAGTTGCCTTCCAAAAGTTAAGCAAAGTATTAAGAAATGGGAAATTTTTTTTAGAAACAATGAAAAAAAGTACTGAATTGTTACGTATTATTGCTTGCCCTATATATCAGTGAATGTTGAACAATCTCCTCGCAGACGAAGAGAAACTTGAAGCAACAGAAATCATGCTGACGATGCTATCGATTGAAAATATGCGTAACAGGAAAGTTTTAAAGAAAATAGAAACAAAAGGGCCGCTTATATTTAGAATTGGAAAGAGACAACAGATATTTCTAGGGCACATAATGTGGAATGAGGCCTTGGAGAATTTGACACTCACAAAACATATTGAAGGTAAGAGGGACGGAGGAAAACGGCGAATAAGCTACTTAACCTAATAATATTTTGTAAATGTATTATATAGGAATAAAGTGTCGCTGCTGACACTTGATTTTGAACATAGTTCGCCAGTGAGCAAACAAAAGCGATTCCATTATTAAATTAAGTAGACCGCGTGACCATAGAGGAAACGCATATATGGGACGTAGCGTGTTTCTAATTGATCGCTATTTCTAGTCTATCCTCTATACTATACAAAACACCATTTCTATTCTATCCTCTATTAATATACGGATCGCTATTCGCTACATTATTCACTATACTATTTCTCTATTCGGATCACTATATTGTTTACTATTCCAGCGAGTATTATCGTGCAAGTACTATTAGTGTGAGCGATATTCGAAGGCGGCTGACACCAGTATTGTTCAACGGCGTACTATAGTTCTATCTGCGATTATAAAGTCTCTACTACAACAAGTATTACGAAAGTGACAACGAATATTCGTTGGCATAAAAAAAAAATGGTTGACAGAAAAGGGATTAGGAGAGAGAGCAAAAAATAAACGTTATTACGAGCTACAAATGATAGGGAATTGTGGAGAGCCATGATCGACCACGACCTGAAAGTACACAGCACATAGAAGCAGAAGAAAATGCACAGTTTTGTCTGGCTCAAGCTATAGTAGTACGACGCCTGGTGATTATCAAATAACAGAAGTAGTTCATTAGTCAGACAATATTCAATATTAATTACGCTCTACTGATATCCCGCTGCCAAATCTATCTATCTATCTATCTATCTATCTATCTATCTATCTATCTATCTATCTGTAATGAAGTCGTCGTCATGATTAATGATAACACGAGACTGGATGGTCATTTTAGAAAATTATTCAGCACACTGAGCATGACGCGTGTCAAATGGGTACGACGTAGAGACGATCGCCAAAATCGATCCATTGCATGATCGGCTTTCATGACACAGATCAGAGCAAATGTTGCCCAGGCGTGCCAATAAAATGATGTAGGGGGAAAGCATGTATCGTGCCAAGCTTGCACTTACGCCGCAACAACATTGTGCACATGACCAATAGCGTCGCAAAAGGATAACCTCACCCAAAGCAAGGGACAAGACATGGCCAATTTGGGACAGAGCTTAAATGCGTTAATTGGAAGGGACATTAAATCCAATCGTAAAATTCAACCAAGAAAAAACAAGATCAAACGAAACTTCCACAACATACTGTTTCACTGGCAGATGTTTTTTGACAACAGTGGAAGCTTATAAAAAACTAGTTATCAGAAGCAGCGCCATCTGACGAAGAAATCAAGCCTAAAACAGAGGAGAACAAAGAACTGTCGCGCAAAGAATATAAAGGTGTCAAAGAATATAATGACATAACTATCCGTCGCCGAAATGTAAAATTGGGGTGGGGGGGATTTCGAAAAGCGATAATGAGCGGCCAGACACTGAAATCAAGAATAGCTGATCATGTATGGCGTGAAAAGTGTAGTCATCAACCCCAGTGAAACGAAGTAAAACTACCAGACAGAGGAACATTGCAACGTCAGACGTCTGAAAGAATTAGCGCCATGCTAGGTTATTGGGACCTACTTAGTAGACGTATCGTAGAAATAAATACGGTATGTGGTATAAAGAAAGAAAGAGAATATCTGTCTATATTTCTAAGATGAGGTATTATATACATTATTTACATTATTCGGACTAGTGTCCTCATCTTTGTCGCCATGTTTATCACAACGTTTCGGCCGTTGTACGCTCCGGCCTTCTTCAGGTGGTTGGAATGTCGAACTGAACCCTTTATTTCGCTCACTGGGGTGGACTGTTTTTGAGGACACATGGAACAGTGGATGAAGGCGTTGGTTAGATCCAGTGACAGGACCCAAAGAGTGTGAGTTCAATACCCGGTTAAGGCAGTGGAGAACCTTCAGAGGGAAATTAACAGGAGATAACTGATAACTGACATCCATCAAACATGGCACGTGGAACTATAACAGTCTACCCCAGTGAGCGAAATAAAGGGTTCAGTTCGACATTCCAACCACCTGAAGAAGGCCGGAGCGTACAACGGTCGAAACGTTGTGATGAACATGGCGACAAAGATGAGGACACTAGTCCGAATAATGTAAAGAAAGAGAAATTACAGCAAGGCTACATCAGCAGCTGCAGTAAAAAGTGAAACCTCAGTGAGTACAAAGGAGCATCGCAAGTAGTAGCAGAGACAGTACCAATCAGCTGGCTTATTAGGTTTGAGGCTCTAAGTTCTCCACTTAGAATTTTCCCCCTGTAAAGCGTTGATCAAGTCGAAACCTCAACAAAGATTACCAACAAATGTTATCAAAGATTATCAACAAAGATTATCGACAAATGTTATCAAAGATTATCAACAAAGATTATCAACAAAGGTGATCAAAATTTATCAACAAAGATTCTCAACATGCTTATCAAAGATTATCAACAAAGGTTATTAACAAAGGTTATCAACGACTATCAACAAAGGCTATCACAGATTATCAACAAAGTTTCTCAACAAAGGTTATCAAAGACTATCAACAAAAATTATCAACAAAAGTTATCAAAGATTATCAACAAAGATTATCAACAAAGGTGATCAAAGATTATCAACAAAGATTATCAACATGCTGGGATTATAATTATTGTTATTTCACCGTTGAATACTTTCACCGGTAATAAGTGGTCCTATACAGGAGATGAAATGACAGTAAATCTCCTCACTATTTCGGCACGTTTCTCAGTATTATAGCTGGTTTCAGTAAAGCTGTCGTTTGGACGGCTCTAATTCTGGACCAAATTTCCAGTCCCTCTTGACTTTTCGTCAGCCGCTTCGGATGTGCTCGCAGTTTTCCGATAATATCTGTCATGGCTGTTATTTCTTCATTTTTCTGGCGAGGCCGCGATACTTATCTTTTTCACATCTTCTTTCATATATACTCTATCAAAGTCACTGTAGGTTCTCGTATATACCATTTTTCTCTAGGGTGAAAATACAGTCGCTTGCACAGTTCCTAGTAAATAAACTTTCCCACCCAGTCATGCATATTCTTGTATTTTTATGGATCATTAAACCATGCAACGCTTAACCCAATTTACGGAGATCTGAGACCAATCTCTCTTAAGCTCAAGCAAAAATGATTATAGTTTGCGGGGCCGCTGTCATCGAGCGGACAGGGAAATCGTCTCATCCTTAACCCTTATGGCGTCTTTCTGGGAATGTCTTCTCACGAAAATTGACTTTACTAGGCACCATAGCTCGGGACTCAGGACTGAACATTGGGGGATCTGGTGACAGTAAAAGATTTAGTTAATATAAAGCAAAATAATAACCTTAAAACTGAAACATGAATTTACAAAATAGACTGAAAAGTCTCCCTCCCCCCCAAAATACATAGGTAACGCGTCTAGGAATTTAAATACAAGTTTATATTAACATAGCGAGTATCTTTTACTAGACAACGCACTACCCTACACGGAAGCTGCTAGTGGTCCGCTGGCGGGCCGCCGATGGCAACGCTTACGATCCTCTGGTGGCATCCACAGGCAGGCAGGCTACCGGCGGGTCTCTAGCGGTCCACTAGTGGTAACATTGCCGAGACGAACAACACCGGCGGTCCGACAATTTGTAAAACGCTACTAGCATGCCACCCAGTGGCAGATTGGTGGTTTGCGTGTTGGGTAAATACATTAATTGTTTATCGTAATTGGTCTGACTATCGTTTCGATTTAATCTAGTTTAATTAAAACAAAAAAGAGGACGAATAAATATTGGGAGTGTACTAATTTCCGAATTCTCTACGGTAGATTTACTGCCATGATTATATAAAATATCTCTTTTCCTCGCAAAATTACAGCTGAAAAGATGTGATATGAATAAAAATAAGATACGAACTAAAACATCTGGATATGCCGGACGTCAAAAGTGAAATTTAAAGCTGGGCATCTCTTTATTTTAACGTTTTCGATCTACTGTTTGTCGCATTTATTTAAAACTTATTCCATCAGTAAAACTAGAATTAGTCTGAAGAAGTTCTTTCTCGGATCGAAGCACGTCTGCTATGAGTTTTTTCTATTTTGTCATTCACTTACGCACTATTATTCTTGGACGCAACTGGTGGAGTAATGGATAGCGGCTCGGTTCGAGGAATCGGTAGAGCCGAGTTCGAAATCCAATTGAATCAATTACATTCACTTACGTGCTAATGAATCTTCTTCTCAAGGCTATGGGAAGATAGCAGGACATACCGGGTTCTACAGCCTTTGATGGGAACTTGTCTACCGCAGAAAGAAATGGCAACCTACTGCGGGAAAAATTCAGCCACGTCAGTTATGTATCGAAATATACATGATCGCTTAAGCACCATGATTCGACTGGATTTCGAACTCGGCTCTACCGATTTCTCAATCCGAGCCGCTATCGATTACTCCGCCAGTTGCGTCCAAGAATAATGGTGCGTAAGTGAATGACAAAATAGAAAAAAATTCATAGAAGATGATCACGCATGGCACATAACTGACTATTATTTTTATATTTGCATATAGCAGTTTCCATATTATATCTTCTATATTATTCTTTGAGTTTTGATAGAACCAGAATCTGGTCGTTTTCAGTGACAGTCAAATATCCTTAACTTTATTGACTTAATTATTGCGGTTGAGGCAACTAATTGTTATTATATGCAATATTTAAAGCAAACATATAAAGAGAAAATGACGAAAATCTTGACAAGTAAAAAGGAAAAATAGCAAACACAATCACCAGTGATAAACAAGTAGGTAAATAAAACAGGACTGAGCTATTGCCGGTCATGACACTAGTACACGCTCAGGTGACAACCATGTGTCAATTCCTGTTTTACGTAAAGACAGGACTGATTGCATTGGTAACCTGTTCTTGGCAGACGCATTCAGCTGAAAAGCTGCAGTAACGACGTCAAAGAAAATATGCGTTCGTTTAGACATGATGGCGACTGGGATTCAAGCAAACACACCAAGAATACACACACACACACGCACACACACACAAATATATATAAATATATACATACGTATGTCATACCAAACACACGCACATGCTCTATATTTTACGCACGCAGACTATTTCAAATATATACCTACATGCTCTTTATTTTACACATACGCACACACGCATTCTGCCCATTTCAAACACATCTCACGATTTCAAACGCACAAGCTCTTTTATTTCACACAGGTTCATACTATTTCGTGCGTACACATGCCCTCTCACACACATGTGCACACATACTCTTCATTTCATGCACATATACTCCCTATTTCATGCATAAACATACTCTCTATTTCAAGCATATATACTTTAACACATGTTATCTGAAACACACACGCACAGACATATATTTTTACTAAGCGTGGCTTAGGTGTGACACAAGGTCGAAAGTATTCTAAGCATTACAGTATATCGAAATGCTCCACACACACACACACACACACACATATATATATATATATATATATATATATATATATATATGTATGCATGCTCCCGAATTTACTACACGAAGGCACGCACAAACCCACTTCCTAACATTTGCACACACACGTAAAAATGTCATACACACGTATACTATCTATTTCATATACACTCACATGACCTTTACATCACACACACACACACACAGACACATACTCCCAATTACACACACACACATACAAACTCTCTTTCTGTCACTTGCACTCACATTCATTAAAAATGTTCTCGATTTTCGCTAAGAGAATAATGACATGAGGTGAATGCCTCATTATATATTCGACAATGTCATCATGTATTTCCGAGAGCCAGTATTTAGCCACAAGCAGTCTATGTTGCTCTTTTTACAGACAGACGATTACGGTCAAATCACGTTGGAACGCTGGTTCTCGTACGATCACCAGAGTTAAGCAACATCCAGTTTAGTCAGTATCTAGATCGGTGACCGCTTAGGAATTTGTAAGGTTGGAGGTGCAGTTAATGAAATGGATAATGACTCGAAATTGAAAAACAAAGAACCGAGTTCGAATTCCAGTCGTGTTTGTCATATTCCCTTGAGATAAAAGATGAATTCACCTCATCTCCTCCACCCACCAGACATGGGTTAGTTACTGGAAGTTGTAGCCGTGAAGATCACTATCTCCAAAAAAACAAAGAATTCCCTTACATTTTACGTACGAAGTTATATACTAAAATGCTACGTAAATCGAGTTATTTTGTATAATTTGTAGCTTGAGTCTATTTACTATCAGGTGTGCGGCTTACGTAACGGTTGTTGGGGCGGAAAGGGCAATCGGCGAGTCGAGTTCAAATTCAGGCTTATTAGGTTGTTGGGTTTGGTTTATTTTGTTTTACAGGATATCGATCTCAATGCTGGCAAGATTTATAAGCTAGGTTCGTATGAATAGAATATGTATTCTTTGTAAGAAATCAGTTTGTCGATCAGGTTCCATTATATATATATTAAATCAAAATCCGGGTAGGCAGTGACTGGCCACCACTGCTAATTTTATGCGCTTGCACGCAATCGTCAGGGGACTCGATAAAGCAGTTAATTTTCAATGGGTTTCTCATTTCACCGAGTCCTGAGATTCGCTTAATATCGCTCATAAGGGTCAGATAATGTGAAAAATCTCTCGAATCCTCTCTAGTTATAATATTTATACTCTACAAGTGTAATGGTCAATTTCAAATTTGAATTTGAAATACGTACTATGTTAGTGTCCATTAAGAACGTGACAACGTTTAAATATGTAGAAGAAATCAAAATATACGATAGTTGAAATACATACATTCATATATATATATGTATATATATATATATATATGTATAACTGGGCAATGAGGTCAACAGCCCTCGTCGACAATATGTTTCACGGTTAAACCCCATCGCTGGGTGTTGACATCTATGTCCAATTTTATATTTACATACGCTCTATCCTTGATATGGAACACTTTAACCCACAAAAATAGCATATCTTTAAATTAAATATATATATATATATATATATGCGTGTGTGTGTGTGTGTGTGTTTGTGTATGTATATATATAAACTCTGAATTCAAATCTCGCGAAGGGTTGTTTGGGTGACCTTGTGGCATGTAGTGCCCCAAGTCTCTGTATTCGACCCTTCAAAATGCGTAGTTGGTTCTTGCAAAAGGCCTTCAACACTATAATCGAATCATATGTGCTGGTGTCTGGGATGTCGGTTCTTAGGAACTGAGCTGCTTGACTCTCAAACGTCGAATACGACGAGATAGTCCACCATATATATATATATATATATATATAGAGAGAGAGAGAGAGAGAGACAGAGAGAGACAGAGAGAGAGACAGAGAGACAGAGAGAGACAGAGAGAGAGAAAGAGAGAGGGATAGAGAGAGAGACTGACAGACACAGATAGGTAGACATACAGAGAATGAGAGAGATAGAGATAGACTAGTAATGAGAGAATGAGAGAGAGAGAGAGAGAGAGAGACCGACCGACAATGAGAGATAGGAAGACACAGAGAGAGTATGGCTTCTACCAGTTCTTCAGCTTGCACGTCAATTTAACAAATTGGTTTTTACAGGCTATGATTGCTACTCCTGGCCGTTATGCTTTGCTATTTTTAAGTATAGCTTTTAAATATCAAACGTGCATAGCAAGTCGAACAAGGATAAAATAGACAAAATTCTCATTAAACTGAAAAAAAGTAAAATAATTGCTCCTTGTACATAAGCATAATAATATATTTTATATGATGTTAAAGGAACTTATCAAATTATCATATTGTGAAAAATTCTTTTTGCCTTCAAACAGATAATTACCCATTTAAGTATCTACTAACCATAATTTGATCTGGAACGATGTACTCGGGATAATGATCGACATGAATATAGTTTGTGAAACTAGCGTTGTAAACAATAGAGGCTGGAGAAACAAAACTGTCAAAACTTCCGCGATATTTGAAACTCCCTTATGCACAAATAGGAGAATTAATACAAAAATATATTCAGAAAAATTATAGATATTATCAAAACGAATAATTTGTTCAATGTAGCATCTATTATTTCCAGTTGCAAACTGAACACGACCTCAAAATTTTGCGCAACTCTTAACCATGAAGTTTTTGAAACAGCCCTTGAGAGTAATGATATTGAGGTGGGCGATATCGTTGGTAGCCAGCTTCAGAATGCACCGGGCAGCGTAGTCATGCGTGTGCAGACCCGGTATGGAGAAGGGTCAGAAATCCGTTGGCCCTAAATCAACCAAGTTAGCTTTTTAGAACATTTGCACTTTTTTTTGACTGCATGGTTTGTAACACTGCCTTGGTTTAAGACATATCCACCATCTGGGTAGCTATGGTAAATCATGACACCTAATTTTGTAATAGGCACTAACACCTATATTTTCCTCAAAGTTGTAATAGAATGGGGAGGTTTTTTTTTTCAGAGGCTACGGCACTCATATTTGGTTCTTAGAGTGTCTTTGGCATTGACTGTTGATTGCGCGAGGTACCGATCGTTTCAGTGGTACAAAACCGCGTCCATTATGAAGGGCTTCACGTCAGAAAATATTTTAACAGTAGAGCCATAATTCTTTGGCTATCGGAATGCTTTCTTTCACATTTCCAGATTCCAGTCGTTCTGGGTAAGACGTTAAACTACATCCGCGTCCTGGGTAAAACGTTAAACTACGTCCAGCAGCAAGGCCTCTGATCAAGAGGTTTTGAGGAGCGTGGAACCACCTCTTAATTGCTGGTGTTCCCAGGCCCACCCTTACCCGGGGTGGTAGCACCTGTTAGGGTCCCAGCTATGGGCAAATAGTTAACTATTACCAGCAATACTTTTTTTAAAAGAATTATTACCAGCAATACAATTTTGAAAGAAATATATTACCAGAAACAGATTTTTGACAAAACAAAATATTACCAGCAATAAAAATTTTTGTCGGCATTAAATAACCCATTGAGTTTGATATGCCGTAAAACAAAATAAACCAAAGCAGATTCCAGAATTTCATGGACTCTGTGAGGCTGTACCTTAGCGACATGGTGCATGATTTTAAGCCAAAGTCGTCATGGTTTACTGCTCTGCAAGTCTTTGCAGTCACTTTTAGATCAGAGGTTATTTTGCTATTTGATGTTGAAACTTTTGCAACTTTGGTTTTGGGAACGTTAATATCTGCTTTCTTGTTGGGTTCCTATTGATGCCAATACCGTTGTCGATGTCTATGATACTTTTGATAGTGCAGACAGTGCGCAAGAGCACACCGGCTAGAGTAAGGATGATTTTCGGGCCTATTTGTGCACGCTATATTCTTAAGAAATGGATATGTATTAAAAGCTAACAGTGCACACTTTGTTTTACTTTCAAGTCTGTATCATTTTATGTAGTGGTTGATTCTAATATTTTTTTGTTCAAGCTTTGCTTCTTCGCATTGTACTATGCATAGCGCCCTTCACATGTAACTGTCGTTAGAAACACACGTTCCGTGTATTTTTTTTGTATAAATCAAAACGTACTGTAATTGTATTAGGTTGATTGATAAATAATTTCTGTTTTTGTTTATGAATTTTATTCTTCCAAAAAGTAAAGTACAATTACACTTTATTGTTGTTGTAACCTAGGAGAGGTTACTGAATAGAATAATCGCACGAAGGTTGGTAATGAACGATAATACTTAGGACACGAACAACACATATAAGATTTGAAAGCGGCGCGTGGGAGTAGTCAACTACTAGAAGTGAATCAGGTGAATTCCACAATGAATCTCCAACTGCAGGATATCTACCAACCGACCCACGCGGTCAGATGTGGCACAAGGCCGAATGTAATGTGGGATATCCGAGCCCGTAGGCTTGGCCAAAATTTCCCCGTAGAACCCGTATAAAACGGGGTCGGGTAGCTGTTCCTCGAGACGAGACTCTGCTCTTCGACATAGCCTAGTCTAGCTTCATCTCTGCCCGGAGGCAAAGAGTTTTACCAGCACAACTGGAAATGAATCTTCAAATGGAGACCAACATACAGTATTTACTACTGTATTTATTTGAATGGTGGCATACCCATTATCGTCCGTAGGCATGCTACAACAATTGTAAATAGTTGTATCATTGGCATGTGTATCCCCTACCCACATTTGGATTAGTACAGAAGGCGGTTATAAGGGCTGGGCCTACAAATACAAGAGCATTAAAGAGTAAAAGATAAAACAAAGAAAAAAACAGAGAGGAGAAGCATCATGGATCGGTGGTGGAGATTATGGAGAGTGGGTGTGAAACAGCTATAAAGATTTAAGGTTTTAAAGTTTTGACTTAGTATAATTAATATTATCCACGTTTTTGGAAACTGGATAGACTCCATGGTCGGTTAAAAAAAGGTGGTTACATTTTTCAGCATATTTTGAAGGAAGGCGGACACTTTCTCTGGTGGGTTCATTGAATAAATGTGTAGGCAGGATTCAATTCTGGTCGCTATGGTTTTGGGCGGGGAGAGACGAAACTTAAATCTCAGGTCAAAGTGGGTTAGCGGAGGGGGTCTAAAATGACCATCATACCAATTTATTTTTTATTTTTTCGGAAGACTGTAATCATTTTTTTCGGCAGATGCCCATTCTAGAGAAAAAAAAACCGTAAAATATGTGGACCACGAATCAAACAATAAATTAACTTGAAGGTAATTTATACAGACGTTAGCTTGCGCATATATATATATATATATATATATATATATATATATATATATTGTCAGCCACAGACAGACTGTTTCGCTGTATCACAGCTCATCAGTGTGGCTAGACGTCCGGTTGCCTCTTATATTATAATAGGAAATAAAAAAGAAAAAAAAGAAAGGGGGCCGCCTAGAAAGGCGTAAACACCAAAAAAGTGCTCGATGCAAACTATGAAATATAGAATATGAGATAAAATGCAGAGCGAGATACCTTGGAAAAAAATCTCTCACAGCCACGCTACCCGGGTTTCGATCGCTAGATCTCCTCAGGCAGGTTGAAAAACCTGTAGTATAGTGAACTCCACAACAAACTTATAGAACACCGGAAGGTGGATGGTACTGGTGGGAGTGGGAATTAGAAGGGGAAAGGTCAGAACACCAGGAGGTGGATGGTATTAGTGGGACTGGAACTAAGAAGGGGGGGGGGTAAAAAAATCAGGGGTAAACACTCATCCGGGTTCGTAATCGTTCAATAAATATTTGCGTAAGTGCTTGCACCCTGTTAACACTTCAGTACTTTCATTGAGAAAAGAAAAGCGGTTACAGTTCCCAGCATACTTTGAAGACATGAGGATACTTACACTGGTGAGGTCATTGAACACATTTATTTTGCGCCCAATTATTATTTTCATTTAAAATCACCATTCTTTATGATTCACATAAAGTTGCACTTAAAAGACATTAGGGAACCCGAACTATGTAATATTTTGAATACGTCACAGTAAGCGTAATAGAAAAAGGACAAGAAAACCATATGAGCAACGTACCGTGCCCCGCTTAAGTTTTAATGACGGTTTAATTGGACGATATTAATTGCAATTGCAACGAAAAGCGAAATTAAAATTGAACCTTTCATAAAGAATTGTTTTTTAAAACTTTTCAGTCTGTTCGATATTTAAATTTAACTTTAAATGAGTTATTTATTTAATTTTTAATCGCGTGTAACTACAGTAATTACTACCTATTACTTCAGGTTGTTTATGATTCGCCATATTCGAAAAATGGACGGACGGACGGACAAACATACACTGCACTTTATTTATATAGATTGCCACATATGATTAGTAGTTCGGATGATGCATTTGTCCTTACAATTGGTTCTTAAAAATGGAAATTCCATATGACTAATAAATAACCTGAAAGTGATTTGTTTTCTAATTTTATGATGATTTACTTAAGAATAACCATTAATAATGAAAAATGTGCGTTTATCATATCACCCACCCTTTGACGTTTGCTTTGCTCAACACTCATCTTTTGCACAATTATCTGAAAGAAATGTAGGTAATTATTATACAAGAATTAGTTGAACTGCTTCATAAGAAAAACAATAAAACTTTTAGTGCAAATTTTACATCCCCACCCTATATATATATATATATATATTTTATATATATATAAATAGTAATATTCTATGTAAAAATAACAAAATATCATATTTGACGGTGGATATCTTTCTTTCATGTCTGTATAACCATTCTGAGGATGGATCATGTAAGCCGAAAGATTAGGACCAACTAAATAAAATAATATACAAATGTTGTACAATTTTTTTTCTTTATTTTCAGCAGGAATTAAAGCAAACATTCGAACATTAGAACGGCTAACGATCAGATATAATAGACGTTCATGTCATATTTAATGATATGTATATTCAGTTGTATGGAGTCTGTGACCCTGGTTTTCACGCTTTTGCGATCATCAGACAAACATATATATATATATATATATATATATATATATATATATATATATATATATATGGTAAGGTAATGAAGGGTTTGACAATCCTTGTGGATCATTCCAAAGAGGATGTAGTCCAGAGAGCTCAATGTAACACCAGAGCAAATATTGATGAAATAATTAAGAAAGAGGCAACCTTAAGGTTCCATGACTGTAATTTATTTGCCCAGAAAATATATATTTCTTCGTACATCAGGTCACATCTCTAGTAACAAAGGAATTTGGTTTCTTTTATGTTTAATACAAGTCTTTGAGGGATAGTTTTATATTCATATAAGGTGACAGACGTGGTGGGAGGAGGAGGATTATAGAATGATCTACATTGGAAATGGAAAGTAGGGATAAGATTGATTTTAAACCATCTTTAATAATTTTCATATATATATATGCAAGGAAAGACTCAAATCTCTAGAAACTATTATTATACAAAATAAACAGCCCACATTAAATACAATATCATTCACCATAGGGGACGTTATCTTAAAGGGCATATGATATCATTAATGTGCGCACGTATTATATTAGTATTAAAGATATAATAAATAAATAAAATATGTAAATAAATCGAATCTCATTCTTTATCAGCGGCCTCGTTTTCAACAGCCGTTACACATGACATCACGTTAGAGCATTTGAAATGGCCAGCTTCGCGAATAATGCAGACAAAGGAATTCTAATTACCTCACAGACACCATATCGGTTCTTGATAATGACTGTGAAAGTCGAAAGTACTTGAACAAAAATACCAAATATGGACTTTGGACTGTTTATGCAGAACTTCGAGAACAATAATGAACATCTTATCCGAAAATTTGAAAAGTAAAATAAAAAAAATCATGAACCTTGTTTGGACGAATATTTGCATATATATATATATATATATATATATATATATATATATATATATATATATATATATATATATATATATATCATACTTGCATATATATATATATATATATATATATATATATATATATATATATATATATATATATATATCATACTTGCATATATATATATATATATATATGTATATCATACTTGTATATATATATATATATATATATATATATATATATATCATACTTGCATATATATATATATATATATATATATATATATATATATATATATATATATATATATATATATATATATATATTTTTATATATATATATATATATATACATACAGTAGCGGCCATAATATAAGGAACGGAAACAACAAAGACATGAATATGTGTATTACTTAAAAAGTAATGCATGATTAGCAATGACATTTTTACTGAATAAAGATTATGGTGTAATGCATAAATATTATACAAAGTTACAAAAATTTACATAATAGTTTTTTTTTTAAATAAAGATTAAATTGAACAAAGGAAATAAGCTACTAGACAAAAATTAAGGAACGATCTTGTTAATACTTGATTGTGAACAAAATATCAACATAATACACATATTTATGTCTTTGTTGTTTCCGTTCCTTATATTATGGCCGCTACTGTATATCATACTTGCATATATATATATATATATATATATATATATATATATATATATATAACTTAATTAAAGTGCTAAAGGATATTGTTGCTGTTATTAATATTATTGTTGCATATATATATGTATATATATATCATACTTGCATATATATATATATATATATATATCATACTTGCATATATATATATATATCATACTTGCATATATATATATATCAATATCATACATGCATATATATATATCATACTAGCATATATATATATCATAATAGCATATATATATATATATCATACTAGCATATATATATATATATATCACAAGCCATATAACCCATTTTTTCTTTTTTTTTTCTTACATTCGTAAAAAGATGTATTTTGCTTTTAAATCTAAATAAATCGTTCACTCGCGAGTAATTTACAATCGCCTGATAAAATGCATTGATACGCATCGAAATATGACTGCAATTGTGTAGCTTTTTTTTAAACATATTTTCGGTGTAATATCTTTAACTATATGTACATACATATATATATATATATATACATATATATATATATACATATATATATATATACATATATATATATATATACATACATACATATATATATACATACATATATATATATATATATATATATATATATATATATATATATATATATATATATATATATATTTCAAAAGACACATGCGATTGCCTTTTGCTAAGGTTGACAATAACGGCAACAGCTATTGTTGTTTTTGCCTGGGCAAGTAAATTTGTTTAAGTGAATAGCTGGCCAAATATATTAGTGACTCACAACTTAGTCAAACATTGTGACATGTCAATGACAAGACATTTTCCTGTTGTTGAATTCATGCCTTCTGAAAGCTCATTAATACTTACTGGAAACAAGCGATCGCCGCTAAGATTCGAACTCGTTTACTGCCGATTCAGTTTTTTCTAATAATTCCTCACACAATACCCCTTCTGCGCATATTTCATAAAGCAAAATGAATAAATAAAACGCGGGCGCGCGCATGCGTAACTTTGAAAAAGCATCCGACTCTCTGCGAATGACGGAAAAGATAAAGACCAAAATACAATCGAGCCAAGTGGCGGGATTTTGATGTAAACATCTTAAGGGCAAACACAGAAGTAGATTATAAACACGTTTTTATCTCTCTGTATTTGTGCATATGTATGCACGTATGCGCGCACCCGTGTGTGTGTGTGTGTGTGTGTGTGTATGTGTGTGTGTGTGTGTGTTAACTTATTTACATACGTACGTATATGTGTGCGCAGCACCGAAAGTGGTTTTGGCGTGTCGGGTTCAATTTCCAGCCGATAACGTTACGTTCATTTTCGTGCAAATAATTTTGAATCCATCTCTTCTCCACCCAGCTAGCTTTCACTTTTTTTCTTTTTTTCTTATTAGTATCACCCCCATGCAAGGCGGTAAAGCCACTAAGACACAAGCGGTTACACGGTGTGGGAGAATTAGGAACAGGAAC
>OZ038476.1:50258023-50263023 GCA_964036315.1 Acanthosepion esculentum | reverse complement strand
CAACAAGCAATCGTTAATGCTGACGTACGAAGTTTAGAAATTGTCGTCAAAATAAGAATTGCGTAAGTTAAAATAAAGTGCTAGGATGGCGAATGTCGTTTTAAATGAAGATAATTGTTTGTGGCCTTTTCGATCATTGTGAGATAAGTTGAAATTTTAACCGATATCCTCTCGTTTTTCCACATATATTTTGACTTAAAGTTCGTTTTTTTCTTGATTTCAACATTTCCGCTTAGATCTATGAAAAAAGAAACTGTCAGTTTAAACTGACGCCAGGAGAATATGGGTTAACATTTTTACTTCTTTGTTTTCACTTCCTTGGCTACTATAGTAATTTTCCAAGCGTAGCTTAGATTTGGCACAAGGCAGAAAGTATGGGACACCTAGTGAGGATCGAACTCACTACTCAGTCGTAATTGTCCTAGCGAAACAAGCTTACTATTACACCGCCTCGAGGTGCCCTTGTGATTTTCCATGCGTAGCTTAGATGTAGCACAAGGTCGAAAGTAGGAGGCACCCAGTGAGGATCGAACTCACTACACAGTCGTAATTGTTCTAGCGAGACAAGATTGCTAACTATTACACCGCCAGAGGTGCCCTAGTGATTTTTTTAAGTGTGACTTAGATGTGGCACAAAGCCGAAAGTAGGAGGCACCCAGTGAGGCTCGAACTCACTGCTTAGTCGTAATTGTTCTAGTGAGACAAGCTTGCTAACTATTACACCGCCTCGAGGTGCCCCTATATGATGATTTTCTCAGCGTAGCTTAGATGTAGCACAAGGCCGAAAGTAGGAGGCACCCAGTGAGGATGGAATTCACTACTCAGCCGTAATTATTCTAGCGAGACAAGCTTGCTAACTATTACACCGCCTCGAGGTGCCCTCCGTTGGCCATTATAACATTATTTTGATTAGAGCAATTCTACTTGTTATTTAGTTGTCCAAGTAACCTTGCAGAGGAATCTGTTATATTATGCATAACTCTCTTGTAAATTTTGGCTCGTTTATATTGCATTTTTATTACGATTATTGTTAAAATTCCCAGTTCGTTCTACATTCTACAGCCATTATGCCAGCAGCAAAGTAAACAAGTCGATTAAAATTACTGCCGATGTACTCAGATAACACTGTATTGATGGCCGATTCGGAAAAAAAGCTACCGGACCTCTTAGATGACAGTTGTAGAAGAAAGCGAGAAAAAAGGACGAACCATCAACTGGCAGAAGATAGAAAGTATAGTCATCAGCAAGAAAAAAAGCAAGATGTGTGTTAGAAATTAGAGACGAGCAGGTGCATAAGGTTAATTATTGGGGGAGCGTTTTAAACAAAGGAAGAGTTCAAAATCGATTACGCGGCCCTGTAGATGATTAATTATTTGTTACTCTGCAACCGCTTTCTAACATAGGATTCATTGCTCGTCTTTCACTATTTTATATTACTATGGCAAATGTTTAACGGGGGTACATTCTTTATTTCCACCAGTCCAGACCTTCACAGGTAGGACCACAACATTAAATAACCCTCTCTCTCTTCGTATTTAGTTCCACTAAAAATGGTTTCTTCCCCAGAATTATCACTTTATAAAACAGATTCCTGAGAGTATACTTCTTCAAGCACTACAAACTTAACCTCTTCAAAACTAGGGTCAACCGATATCTATCCTATATATCTTCATAAGATGCACTTCATTCTTTTTCTTCCTCCATTACTTAAATCTTACAACAATCTCATTCAATAACTCTCTGCCTGGAGTGGGCCTTGTACTGGGTGAACAAAAGTAAAAAAAAAAAAAAAAAAAAAAAAAGTGATTTGGGGTTTCGATTAAAATAATATAAAAGAAGTAAATAAAAAAAAGTTAATCTTTATTTATAAAACAGAAGATGTCTGTGTGTCTGTCTGTCTGTGTGTCTGCGTGTGTGTCTCTTTGTGTGCATGCTATTTATGTACGTCCACATTTCTTCACCGATTTCGATGAAATTGTACACACATAGTGCAAATTGACCAAGGTAGGTCAAGAGCAACTTTTCAATCTCCAGCCCCATCACCTGGGGTTTGGTAGAAATATTGATAAAACTGAAGGTGCGTACGACTTTTTGTAAAAACCAAAACAAGGTTACACGCGAACAAAATTTTTACTGAATGAGCTGATGTTCTTTGCCCTTAATGCAAAACACATCAGCTCATGTTACGCGGTTTATGTCGAGGGCTTGACAGTTTAACTGCGATGTTCGCTTCACACAAAAAATTACAAAAAGTTGTGGAAAAAAAATCGGATATTTCGTACTACTTAAAATAAAAACTTGATTACCTTCCTCATTTTTATCCGATTTTCTTCAAACATGTCGCAAAAAATTTGCCATCATGCAAAAAATAAGATTCTTGTATTATGGTTTTAGTTTTGCTCGCACCCCACCCCCCGCGTATAACGAAAAACCACAAAAAATTGTTAAAAAAGCAGGTTTTTCCGCCATAACCCCCTGGTTTTTTATCCGATCCTTTCTAAATTTGCCATGTAAATTACATATGACACACAAATTGTCTTGCGTGAATGTTTGATTTAGATTATTTCAATTAAGTGGACGAAATCTGCGACAAACTAGGTCCAAACTCGGCTTTTGCCAATTAGCCAATAGTTTCTTCATATGATTCCATCCTAAATTGGTATTCGAACAACTTTTGATGCAAAGATACTTTGAGAAGGATCATTGAAGCGTTAAAAGGGAAAAATTCTCGAAGAACCTCTTATTAATCCCATCTTTACAATAAACGTGTCAAGAAGGAGGGGGGCGTTCATGTGTTTGCACTTGCAGCTGAATCAAGCTCTGACGCTTCTTTTATTTAGAACAATGAAACACTTGCGAAGGACATACCGTAAAAAAGATGAGGGTGTGTGTAGTAGCTTGGTATACCAACAGATGATACAGGCAAGCGGGGACGAAGGCAGACATTTCTAGACAGGGGCTCGTGTCTACAGCGGGGTGCAGTTATACAATTGCAGCCATCTACACCCGGGCAACGCCGGATACCTGTATGATACTTCTAGCTTAAAAACACGTAAACACAAAAGTTGTCAATGTATGGCGTTCAAGTACAGATGTCTAATTATGAATGACTTTTGTTTGGTCTACGCAGCTACAAAAAAAAGCAGCCTCCAAAATATAAGTCAACGATTTTGTATGTGCTATTGTTTTTTTTATAGAATATAGCATGGATTATTATAGCATATTAATTATCGGTTGAATCCTTTTGCACAAAGAAGTCGCGTAACATCACGATGCGTAGCCATAATCTGATTAAGTTAAAAAGTAGTTTAAACAAATAACATCTTACTGATCTCCGGCTTTTCTTCACTAGAATCAACTCTGCCTTCGGGCGAGACAAGGCAAACGGATTGATGTAGATATGTCTGGTTTGGGGAGAGTTCCACTCCAGAGCAGCACTGAAAGGAGTGTCATAGTTCTCCCTAACGCCTTTGCACCGCATACTGTGAGGGATAGACAATGTTTCTGCCTACTTTCGAGTACGCGAGTGCTATCTACCCATATTAAAACCGTTTTTATATCTCATTAGCATTTATAGGGAGATAAATAAATATCTTCAATAAAACGTGAACAGAATTGTCAAAAGATATTCATGTGAATATAAGCCAATTATATTTTCAAAGCATTTCTTCTTCTTCTTGTTGTATGTGCCGTAGGCGTGGTGGTCATAGCTCTCCACAACTTTCTATAATTTGTAGCTCTTGGTAAGATATATCTTTTCGATATTTTTCCTAATCCCTGTCCTGCCAATCATTTACACAAGATCATTACATCCTGGAAATTTCAACTGTTTTTTTTAATGATTTTAAACATAAATGTCATTTTTGTTTCCATTTTCCTTTTTTGCATTCATAGTATGCTCAGCATCCTTCTGTAGAACCGCATTTCTGTTGCATCAGTTCTCTTCTATACCTTTGAGATGATTGTCCAGCATTCATTGCTATAGAGCAGGACCGATATCACAGATCAGTGATCGATCTTGTAAACCCCTTCGTACGAGAAACCACTATTTGATCACTACTCGGCTACAGAGAATGTCACAGGACACTGAAAAAGTCTTAAAAAGGAGTATAGAGCCCCGCCGTAACCTGACGTTCCCTAGCTGAGCGGTAAAGCAGGCCGGATCAAACGGCGGTTTCTCCCAGAAAGCGGAACGCAGGTTCGGTCGCTGTCAGAGAGGACATTTTTCTTAAGCTAGGTTTCTTGAATCCTCAAGCCAATAGACATAATGCACAAATTTAAAAAAATAATATAAATAAAAATTGGGTCTCTCTTTCAAATAGCAGTATCCACTATTGTAACGTTTGAATATAAATGTCGAATTAAAAATAAATTCACTAAATTTTTTATACAAATGTAGTGGTATTCATATGAGGCTATTTTTCGAAATTAGTAAGTGTATGGTCATATCGGTGAACAGGCTGCAACAAAATACCCCCACATTAGCAAGATGACGACGGCATTGTCACTAATGTGTAATGTATGTGGTATTCCTACCGCAATTTGTATGTACATATATATATATATATATATATATATATATATATATTTAAAGACGTTTTTATGTTTAACATTCTTTTTATAGATACAAGTATTTAAGTAAATGGTCTGTTTTTATAATAAACAGTATTAAATAACATTTACCGGCCTGAATATCCGAGAAATTTTCATAGAAAATATTCGTTCCCCTATGAAAACTTGTCGGACATTCAGGCCGGTAAATGTTATTTAATATTGTTTATTATAAAAACAGAGCATTTACTTAAATACTTGTATCTATAAAAAGAATGTTAAACATAAAAATATCTTTAAATAATTGTCGGACTTTGTCTATTTCATATATATATATATATATATATATATATATATATATATATATATATATATATATATGTACAACCCATGAAACTATATTTTATCATATTTATATATATATATATATATATATATATATGATAAAA
>OZ038476.1:50245523-50255523 GCA_964036315.1 Acanthosepion esculentum | reverse complement strand
CCGTGTGCCGGCCGATTGCTTAGGGGAAGTCTCAGACTGTTGCCGAATCAGTCGGGTTTCGATCCTGGCTTGAAGTAATCGGATGTCTAGCCACACTGATGAGCTGCGAGACTGTCTGTGGATAACTATATATATATATATATATATATATATATATATATATATATATATATATATATATATATATATATATATATATGTGTGTGTGTGTGTAAATATGATAATATATGCTTTTAAGCTATCCTATAATTATGGGTTAACGTGCTCAATATCGGGGATGGAGCGTATGTAAATATAAAAGTCGACATTGAAATCAACACCCAGAGTTCACAGTCTGTTTCAAGCTAAACGCAATCGTCAAGCCGTTCCTGCTCTGGCGATTGCGTTTAGTTATTTACTACGCGTAGCTTAGAGTCAGCACAGGGCCGAAGGTACGGAGGACTCGGTGAGAAACGTACTCACTACTTGTAATTGATCTAGTAAGACATGTTGGCTAACCATTACACCTCTTCGGAGTATCCGTATCGGATATATTTATATTCAACAGTTTCATATACTGCTTACCATCGAAACGATTTACGGCAAAAATACGCAGCAAATATAACGCTATTAAACATGAAAGACATTATCGCATTTGTTAGACTTGTTTGATTTCCCGGGCAATAATCTGTCAAACTTTGTTGTTTACTAATAAAAGAAAAAGGCAGAGTATAAACTGAAATAAAATTATAACCAATATGGAAAAGGAAAACAACAGAACAACAACAGGACGAATAGCAATAAAACCTCAGTAGCCAAGCACTTAATACATCCGCTCCACTGATCCGGTCAAGGTTAGTGTTCAAATATGTCTGTCAGTCCTGTATCTTTGCAGATAACCTTCTATCTGCCTCCCCGGCCTGTTCCTCATATCCGGGCAAATAGTATCGGCTTAGGTCCAGAGATCCGAAATTTCGTATCGGCATCCGTCGCAAATGTCCATGGCCTCGATTTGACATCCGCCAGGCATCTGGACACAAAGAAGCACGTACTTCGAAAACAATACGCAGACGAATTAGAACTGCCCATATGCAGATGTAAAGTGAGGCAGTAAGATATCTTTCTTTTATGTGCCGTGTCCTTTTAAGACGTAGGCGATCATGACCCTCCGCCTCTTCCTGCTCCTAATAAGTTTTGTCTTTTTTGTTATTTCTCCCAAACCCTGTCCTACCATCCATTTACTCAAGCTCATCAAGAATGTCTCACGCTGTTTTTCTCTGTTCCTCTTTCCTTCAATCTGACCTGTGAGTTTCAGGTTTTCCAAGCCCTCCTTCCTGAGGTTAAGTATAAGTTTCTTTTCCGTTTCCATTTTCTCCCAAACCTCGTCGTTGCCCACATGTTCTGTCTATGGTATCCTCAGCATACAAATCTGATTTCAGGTTCGTGCATGTTTGGAGGTAAATAAATGACTCCTTTGTTTTCATTACTGATTTTGCTTAGATACTTGAAATAGGTAATCATTCTTATATATATATATATATATATATATGTGTGTGTGTGTGTGTGTGTGTGTGTGTGTGTGTGTGTGTGTGTGTGTGTGTGTGTGTGTGTGTGTGTGTGTGTGTGATAAGAAATACACCATAAACATTATATACAGGTTGGAGAAAATAATTGGAACAGTTGCAAATTCCACTCCTATATTTCAAAGACCTATCTTATTAAGAACATTAACTAAAACTTCGTAATTGCAGTTTATATCTATTGTAAATACGTTTATTTATCTAATTTACTGTCTTTGTCTTATTTATTTTTATAATTTAGTAAGATTTAAATTAAATGCGTGGCCTCTCCGAGTTCGAAAAAGCGCAAATTGTTGGAGCTCGCGTGGCTGGAGCCTCGATCATGAAGGTTGCTAAACTGTTTAGTTTTTCAAGAGCTACCATATCAAGAACAATGACGCAATTCGAGAAACAGGGCAAAACTTTACGGTTACATCTAGTCATCTCAACTGTATTTCCCTTAAATTGATAAAATCGAGGTAGTATAACGAAGACATTGTCCGAACAATCACCATGAAAGTATTTCTAGAAAAGGTGCGGGAAGCAACCTTAGGGTGGTGGGAGAATAACTGAAGGAGAGCCACCAGATCAGGACCGATAATATTGCTGATTCTTCTTTGGATTTTAGACTAGACAAATATAACCAGACCATATGTGGCAGCAATATTCTAAGCATGGACGATTGATAGACTTATAGATAGTTAAGATAGATTGTTTAGAGAAAATTTGTCACGCACGAAACACTAAAACAATTTTCTTAGCAGATGACGTAAGAATGGAATAAATGTTTTATTTTAAATACTGAAAGTAATGTCAACCGGTCTATTAAAGAGAATGTGCTACTCGACTGGAATTGAACGATTGTTGGCTTCTTTTCCATCGGGGGAAACCAATTTTAAGTCAAGTGTACACTACTAAATAACGTCACCGGAAAACAACATATAAAGCAACTTTCATGTACATCTCACGTTGGGACATTTCGAAGTATATGTGCTCGCTTTATTTTCTAATTCGAGAGGTCAACAAGTTAAATTTCAAGCCATAGATTTTTAAAACATGACATTATCAACTGTTTAACACACACACAAACACACACACATATACACACATGTATATATATATATATATATATGTATATATATATATATATATATATATATAGACACTGCTTGCCTATCTTGAAATACTTTGTATATATATATATATATATATATATATATATATATATATATATATATATATATATATGTGCGTGTGTGTGTGTTGTTTTCAGAAGGGGACTACTCCGAATCAGATTAAATGCCGCATTCATATGTATTATAGCATTCATATGTATTATTTATAGCATCAGTCCCGATACATTTTCATTAGACTTCATATATCATATCATTGTATATATATATATATATATATATATATATATATATATATATATATATATATATATATGGGGGGTGTTTGTGCCGGTGTGCGTTTTTGTGTGTGTATGTTTCTGTGTGTTTCTGTGTGTTTTTATGTGTGTGTAATGTTGCATGAGAATCAATCAACTGCCAAGAACAATTTGTAAAAGAGACGTTGATATGTTTCGATGATGATTTGGTGTTATCAAAAAAAAAAAAATGATTCCACAAAAAAAACCTAACATATTTTATAACAAATGAAATGGAACAAATTTCATTTATTTCATTAAAAAAAAAACAAACAAAAAAAACACATCGCAAACACTTAAAATTTCAATTAATATAAAACTAGATTTTTTTTTATTAGGGATAGGCGTTTAATAAATGGAATATAAACAATACCACCCCCAAAGACTTCGGCGAAACGTCCCGTGATCTAAAGAATAACATATGTAACCATAAGAGGGATTTATGATGAATCAATACACTCAAAGCACTTGTATGCCGCTGAAATGTTTTCAGGTTTTAAGGAAGAGAGAGAGGAAAAATCATTATTTTTCTTGTTTTTTATTACAAAGTTTTGTTTATCGAATTACAAGAAATTGTCATTCTGTTGAAATTATTTTTTTATTGAATTATTCTTTCATTTATTTCATAATTAGATACGTATTGAAATATATTACTGTATATGTATTCAAGTTTAAAAACTGTTGTGAGGGAGAATATTTTCCTTTAAGTTTAGACTCGTCCGTCGGCCGAAAGACATAAAAATACTTCTACATCAAGATGACTGGCAGGAGGAGCAGTAGCAGTAGTAGCTTTTGCCGAAAACAGTAATTTACGGCTAAACCTGCTCTTCCTAAGTTTCTATTCCCTGTACCAAAAGGTAATAAAATATTACATTATTCGGACTAATGTCCTCATCATTGTTGTCATATTTATCACAACGTTTCGGCCGTTGTACGCTCCGGCCTTCTTCAGGTGGTTGGAATGTCGGACTGAACCTTTTATTTCGATCGCTGGTGTGGACTGTTCTAGTTCCACGTGCCATGTCTAAAGGGTGTTAGTTATGAGATATCTCCTGTTAAATCACCTCTTCAAGTTCTTCAGTGCCTTAACCAGGTATTAAACTCACACTGTCACTGGATCAAACCAATTTTTTATCCACTGTCCCATGTGTCCACGGCAACAAAGATGAGGACAATAGTCGGAATAATGAAAATAGAGTATATAATCTCAGAGATATAGACAGGTGGTAATAAATTTGTTAAACAAATTCCGGCTTTCTACTGTTGTTTTGATAAGTCAGTTACAACAAAAAAAAACATCAACATTTTCTATAGCGCTTTATTTTATAAAACTCCTCTATAGAAAAAAGTAATAAGTGTAAATGTATATGTAATAATATGGAAAAGGATGCAGATTTTCAATGATATATGCATATTATTTGTAATGTACCCGTTGAGTTCGGCAATCTTGTAAAGGCGGAAATGACATATGGTGAAAATGATGCCTTAGATATAAAAAGAATAAGATTTTCAATGATATATGCATATTATTTGTAATGTACACTTTTAGTCCAACAATCTTGAAAAGGCGGCAATGACAAATGGTGAAAAAGATGCATTAGGTATAAAAAGAATGAAAATTTTCAATTATATATGCATATTATTTGCAATGTACAGCTTCAGTCCGACAATCTTGTAAAGGCGGAAATGACATATGGTGAAAATGATGCATTAGGTATAAAAAGAATGAAGATTTTTCAATGATATATTGATATTATTTTAATGCATCCTTTGAGTCCTACAATCTCCTAAAGGCGGAAATGAAATATGGTGAAAATGATGCATTAGGTATTAAAAAGAATGAAGATTTTCAATGATATATGCCTTTTATTTGTAATGTACCTTTTGAGTCCGACAATCTTGTAAAGGTGGAAATGACATATGGTGAAAATGAGGCATTAGGTATAAAAAGAATGAAGATTTTCAATTATATATGCATATTATTTGTAATGTACCCCTTGTGTCCGACAATCTTGTAAAGGCGTAAATGACATATGGTGAACATGTTTCGTCAGGTATAAAAGTTTGAGATAAAATTCATGCGGAAAACATCTGAATGTAGAATTTAATTCGATTCGTACTTTAATACTCGAAAATTATAACAACACTTAAAATATAGCAGCTGGTGTTGTCTGCTCCTAGATAGCGGAATTAACGTCATACAATTTTTACTGGCTCAACCACCAATGACCAGTAAGTGCTAACATAACAATTGACGAATATGAAATTTAACCCTCAAACACAAAAGCATCAGATGTAGCAGCATCGTTCTTTTCATTGCATCTGACTTCCGCGATGCTTTATCTTTACATGAGTCAGACCAGATAAAAACATGGCGTATTGTTGATCAGGAGTTTTTCCAGACATGGGCAATAACATATTTTTCACCCTACAGCTCTTTTCTCGCAGACACAGCGTTGCAAGCTTGACGCTATTCTATCTACCACCGTAGCAAAATGTTTAAACGAGCTCCATTATTTAGCGCCATCAGCTAAGTTATTTACAGCTAAAGACGATCTCGCTACGTCCTCAGGGATGAATTACCTCCATTCATTATTCTTTTGGTAAGAAAAGCGTTCCACTCTGATAGCTTCTTTTCAAGAGCTGCTACTTGACGAAACAGACTCTCATGTGGATGCTTCCTTAAGCACTAACATCTTAACTTCCAAAAGTTCACATTTAAGTCCCTGGTCAATCGTTGTCTATCCACGATATAATAATAATAATATCGTAATCTCCACTTCCTTCTTACTCCACTTACTTTCATATCACACACATCATTCAGTATTTCACCACCTTGAATTGCTCTTGGGCCTTGTATTAAGTGATCATTCATAAAAAATTATGACGTCAATTCGAAAAAACAAAACAAAACAAATAAAAAACAATGATCATGCTTTTATTTTAGTGCCAATTGCGTTTGAACTCAGTTTACATAAACTAAGGTTTAACCACTGACTATACCCTTACTCTGCAATTCTTCTGCTAATATTTATTATATAGTAGCAACAGCAAGATGACTATTATAGTTATTGGCCACGCAGCCTGGTTTCCCCAAGTTAGTAATGTTATTTTCTGTCTTTACAGGACGCTTATAAGTGAACTTGTTTCTTGTTACCACCACCAGAAAAAATATCATTCGTAAAAAAAAAAAGGTCAGGCTGCAAAAATATATATATTTTTTGACAATCATGGACCTTCACAAAAAAAAATGGTATAGGGTGACCCAAAAAAACGGGAACTTTTTAACAATCCAATAAAACCAAGAGCGATGGAAGAAAAATATTTAATTCATAGTAATTAAAACCTTAAAACATGCCATTTAAGAAACAATGAAGGTTATTTACATTTTTTTTTTAATTACGTCCTGTAGATGGCGTCCTCCTGTAGGAATGCATTCTTGAAATCTGCTGTTGAGATCCCTATTTACTGCTGCAACATCTCAGTTGGGATACTGTGAATTTCATTCTCGTTACTAAAATGGCGAGATGTTTACTTGCTCAAGGTCACTGTCTCGCAGTGTTGCCACTTGCTCATGTCTGGCAATACGCACTTAAAAAATTCCCGTTTTTTGGGCTCACCCTATATTCCAAAAGGACGGTTTTCCATTGACATCGCTATTATTTTAACTACGTTCCCTCCATAGGCAATGTTTAATTACAAGATTATAAAGAATTGTTGCTGCCTTGTGATAACCACTGCTTTTTTTTGTTTGTTTTCTGTTGAGATATAAAACACATTTTTCATCACCTGTATCAATGCCATGCAAAAATGTACGTTTACATTTCTGGTTAAAAAAAAAACAATCTGTTGAAGATGGTGGAATGTTGTGTTCGGTTTTCAAGTGAAAACTCTCAAGGAGTCCGAATTCTCTCTTTGCGAGTTTTCCAAATGAAACGCTGAAATTCACTAAAACCAACACACTGCCAGGTAAAAGGGGCGATAAACCAATTATCGACGTATTTTTTGCCATTAAATCATGGTTTCATATTCGTTGGTTGAATGATAATTCATAGCAGAGAGATACGCAATTACTTTAAAAAACCCTCATATATATATATATATATATATATATATATATATATATATATATATATATATATATATATATATATATATATATATATATATATATTACTTTAAATGTTATTTTTAGTGGGTACCGTATTTTTTCTGTCGGTTTTACTTTTAGAAATCAATGTCGGTTACGGATTTGCTTATAGTTGCAATTGATGAAATTTCTTAATTCACTCCGTTCGTATTTATGAAGAACATTCCCGCAGAAAAGAGGTAATTACAAATTTATCCAAGTTCAAACCATCGGACACACAACTGGAAGTTCTTAGCTTTGGACTAAAATTTGCCATCAGAATGCGGAAAAAGATATTACGGATTTCATGATTAAAAACCATCAACACAATGACTCAGATTTCAACAATGGATACATTCAGGGTCTAATCACACACACACACACACACACACACACACACACACACACACACACACACACATATATATATATATATATATATATATATATATATATATATATATATGGTGGACTCTCCCATCGTAGTCGATGGTCAGGCAGCTCAGTTCCTAGGAACCGACAGCCCAGACACCAGCACATATGATTTGATTATAGTGGTGAAGGTTTTGTGCAGAACAAACCACACTTTGTGAAGAGCTGAATGCCGAGACCTGGTGCACCGCGTGCTACAAGGTCCCCAAAGGACGCTCCGCAGGTTTTGAATTCAGAGTTGTCCTTCTCCTAGACCAGTTGCCATCCAAGGCTATAGAACCCAATATGTCCTGCTATTTACCCATAGCTGGATGTAGAAGAAGAGGATTAATACCTTTCCTAAGGGTATTAGCACGTAAGTGAATCTAATGGATCCAATTGGAATTTGAACTCGGAATATATATATATATATATATATATATATATATATATATATATATATATATATATATATATAGAGAGAGAGAGAGAGAGAGAGAGAGAGAGAGAAAGAAAGAACGAAAGAGAGAACGGATTTTTAAGTACAATTTGTTTGACTAGTGTTCTGGAAAGAAGGCAAATACTAACAAAAAAGACCTCGTAATACTGAGATTTAAAAATTTTAAATGAAACCTATAAATAAACCTATAAAAACGAAAAGTTTTACTACCTCTATCCCATAAGGTACGTGCATATTTCTCACACGAAAAGTACAAACTATTATGGGACAGAGATCGTAATAATTTATGCAACAATTTTGAAATTTTTGTTCATGCGAAAAATTTTATTAATAGCTTTCGGTGATCGATTTTCTTGGAATAGATTTTAGGAGTTCTAGCTCAGCATCGATCTTTTAACCTTCTCAGTGATGTTACTCTTTGAAAAATCATTAATACTCATGGGGTATAAATGAACTCTATGTTAACTCACTCTACAATGGCCGAATTGTTAATTATCTGCCATGTTTGGTCACTTTGACCAATTTCGTTATCAGTCCTAATGACAAGACTTGTATAGCTTTCTATTTCAAGATTGACTAATTTAATCATATCGCTTTTCAAGTGGTTTTATTTTTGTAAAATAAAGACTGTACTCTCTTGAAATCTACCATTGCTCTAAATAGAGATGTCTTAATGGTCCTGGTCATTTTGCTTTAAACTTATAAAATTTGAAATTACTAGATAACCGTGACATATTTGGGAAGCATATTAAAATAATAGCATAACAGTTTCTTTTCTCGCTTGTGAAATTCCCTTCTGGCTCCATCTTTTCCAGCCAACTTTAATCTTTAAAAATTTAAATGCAATGCCAATCGCTATCTATTGTCTTCCTGATTACTCTTTTCTCTTCCCGTTCATTATTAATATTTCTGTTTCCTCGTGCTACCACACCAATTAACCCCTTGTGTCTTACTGGCTTTACTGCCTTGCATGGGGTGAAATTGTTTTTTTAAAAAAAGATGTCAAATAAAACACGAGTAACCACTAAATAGAATGTTTATAGTGATGAGAAATACTCCCATAAACATTTTATATTAAAAATTAGAAAGGGTGCAAAGCAAAGATGCGTTGTCTCAGTGGACATATTTGATTTATACAGTGGGGCGATTCTAAAAGAATTAGAAGTCCTACCAGGATTCACTACTGTCGACCCAAATCTTAACAACATAAGATATACAGCTGAGACAGTATTGATATCAGATATAGAAAGGAAATTACAGGAACTTCTACAGAAGATATTGAAGGAAAGCGAGAAGAAAGGACTAAACGTAAGTTGTAAGAAGACAGAATGCATTGTTGTTAGCAAGATGAACAGACCAACATGCAAATTACACATTGGAGACGCCATATTCGGGAAGGATATTAGAATAATCAAGAACCTATACTGGCAGCAAGTCGCCTGCATATGAATAGAAAATGAGTTCAGCAGATATACAAAAATAGAAAGTTTGTAAGACAAGAGTGTGTCTTCTCACCGGACTTATTCAACATGTACAGCAAGGCAATTCTGAGATTCATTATCGGCGGTCACAATCTTAACAACATAAGATATGCAGATGATAGGGTTGATAGCAGACACGGAAAAGAAACTACAGAAGGTAGCGAAGAAAAGCGAGAAGAAAGAACTAAGTGTAAACTACAAGAAGACAGAATGCATGGTTGTCAGCAAAAGAGGCGCTCAAAACGCAAATTACAAATCGGGGATACTAAAATCAAACAAGTACAAAAATTTAAATATCAGAGAATTGTTTAAACAGAGGACGGAAAATACGATACTGAAATCCGAATGTCCATTGGGATAGCGAATAATGCCTTCCAGTAGCAAAGTATTAGACAACAAGAAAATTTCGCTAGAAAAAAAATAAGCGTACTGAATTATTACGCAGTATCAGTCCTTCTATATGCCAGTAAATGCTGAACAATCATCTCACTGATGAAGAAGAGACTTGAAGTAACAGAAATGTGGTTCTACAGAAGGATACTGAGAATACCA
>OZ038476.1:50163023-50240523 GCA_964036315.1 Acanthosepion esculentum | reverse complement strand
TTTCAATGACAAAAAAAAATTGGCATTTTTATTTATCCTCTTAATTCATATTTTTATACACACTGAATTATAAATCTTACTGTCCTTTCTTATTATATATATATATATATATATATATATATATATATATATATATATATATATATATATATATATATATATGTTGTACTCTCCGGTTGATTTTGACGTCCTAACTCAGTTTTATGTTTGTGTCGTATGTGACACTTCAGCCCACCAGTGTCCTGCATACAAGTCCACCTATTGTGCAACACCGAGGATCTCGAGACATAGCAACAGGTATATTTGCTGACACTTTTCTCTGTTGTCTTTCGTCTCCTAGCCGGTCAATACGACTTTCGAAATTTCTGATACAACTCTGGCACAAATATATCCAGTTATTTCTATCCAGTTGAGACATTCCTGATGTAATCACAACTTCGCTGGGCTAGTCATGTTGCATCGATGACTGATGACAGAATAACTAAGATCCTCATGTATAGCCAGCATAGTATGGTGCAAGGTCATGAATTTGGTGCATAATGGGAATCTTAAACTCATTATATATCTGTAACAGTCTAGTAGAACAGCTCGCTAAACTTTTGTCCCCGGTGACACACACTGCGTCATACTAATATCAAGATAAGTACATCCTGAATTGTTGCCTTAGAATTACTAAGAATGCTAATTACAAGTTAACAGTGACGAGATATGACTTAAATCTTCAAATAGGGTTGATTTATGCAAATCGAACTGAGGGGGAGAGAAGGAGATTCATACAACTTTGTTCGACGATATTAGGATTTAAACGTAAAATCGCGTAGATATGCTATTTGCATTTATCTGTAGATATTTATTTCGATTACCGTATATTTCCGCGTATAAGGCGACCTTTTATTCTTAAAAAATGACTCCCAAATATCGTCTAATACAACAGTTACAAAAAGCCAACCTTAAATCCTGCGCTGTATCGACACTGCTAACTTGGCAAATATGCTTGCACCAGGTAACCCGGTATGGTAACTGGCTCAGTATGGTAACTCCCTCCTGCAGACTGATGTTATCGGTCTGGAGGGGAGAAGATCCCAGTGTGCGGCACCTTTGGAAAGTGCCTCAAAAAACGTACAACGGCTTGACTTAAGCCTTGTGAGTAAATTTGGGTAGATAGAACACTTGGGGGCCGTCGATAGCTGTGCTAGCACGAAGCCACAAGTCATCGTGACCGAGAGTTTGAGTGTGCTCGTGTTGTTCAGACTGTTGATCATTCTAGATAACGCGATCTCTCCCCGAAACTGTAACTTAGGTCTGCTCAGCATAGTTGCAGTATAAACCACAGTTTGGCTCTGTGTTTGTTGAACAGACACAAGTGTGCCTGAGCGAGAGTCTGAAATAGGGATTGGCTTGCCACCCTAGTAGACGGATATCCTCGAATACGAATGGCTAGCTGTAACTACCGATGTAAATTTTTCTAGTTGAAACAATTCATATTATACTGCTGTACTACTATTAAAATGTAATAAAACTAGTTTTACTTCTTGATTTCACATTAAAATGCAATATTCAAGAGATGATTATTATTTCCGCTGAGCAACACGCACAATTAAAAAGTAACGCGTCTTTTGTTCTTGTTTTGCAGAGATATAGGTGTGTTCACACCAATAATTATTTCTCATGATAATGTTAAATAGCAACATTTAGGATAACATAATCTATATTTCTAGTTAAAATTCGTTATTATTGTGATGTTAAATAACAAAATTTAGTATAACATGTAAGCTTTACTTTTAATTAACATACATTATACGGTATTTTTTGAGCAACAAAACATGTAAGGTGCCATAAAACCTTTGTTACTCATTACGGAATATAAAACAAACAGAAGACGCCCACATAATAAAAACCTTCAAAATTACTATGACCTTCACCATCTCTTGCAAAGATGACCTCATAAACAACGTCATTTACAGTTTCATCATATGGGTCACTGCCGGACGTTTTATACTACGAATATCAGATAAAATCTCGAAAAATTATGTAGATTTTGGGTCTCGAATTGTCTACAGGTCTCCCTATACGAGGAAATATACGATTGTTTAGCCTGATCCAAAGCCACACGAGAGAGAACGTAACGTAGAACGCAAGCATTAAGTATATTAACTTAATATACTTAACAATCTTAACACTCATGCAACATGGCGTTAGTATTAAGATTGTTGTGGAACGGAAAGAATTATTATTTTTCGATTTCCTGGTATTATTTGTCAAGCAAACAATATTTTACAGTCTCATGCGAGTTCGGTTAAAAATGTCACAAGACATGGGATTCAAACAAACAGCAGTTAACAAGTAAAGAAATAAACGAACTTCATCGTTGAAGTTAGTGATAGTTCAACACCATTTTCAGTTGATGTTTCTGAAGTATTCTTTTTCTATATGCTGTGTCTCTTCATGGCGCACGACAATTCCTCTCCTTTGTAGCCCTAAATAAATTTTATCTTTTTAAAATCTCTCTTGAGCCTTATTTTGCCATTCATTCATTCATTCATTCATTCAAGCTTGCTAGTCAGGTTATGCGGTGTTTTCCTCTGTTCCTCCTGCATTCAATCTGTCGTGTGATTATTTAATATTTCCCAGCCGTTTTTTCTCACTATGTACCCAAGAAATTTCAACTGTCTGTTCCTGAGGTTATGTATAAGTGTACTTTTTGTTTCCATTTTTTCTAAAACCTCGTCGTTGCTCAGATGTTCGGTCCATTTCATTCTCAGCATCCTTCTGTAGAACCACAATTGTGTTGCTTCAATTCTCTACTTCCTCTGTGAGCAGATTGTCCAGCCTTCACTGCCATAAAGTAGGACTGTTCAGTAGCCTTGCCTTTGTTTCTAACGAAATTTCCCTGTTTCTTAATATTTTACTTAGCTTTTGCGAGGCATCTTTCGTTATCCCAATGCGCCTTCGAATTACAGTGATGTTCTTTCCGTCTTCTGTCAAAGCACTTATAAAATTTATGGGACACATAATGAGAAAGGATGGCCTGGAGAATCTGATACTCACAGGTCGAATAGAGAGGAAAAGAGACAAGGGAAAGCAACGCATGTCGTACCTGGCGGGCTTAAACAAGTGGATGGCAGAACGTGGTCTGGTGGAGTTGGAAGCACGAAACTTATTGCGAGCCACTAGGGATAGGGAGAAGTGGAGAGCCATGATCGCCTACGTCCTGAAAGGACACAGTACATAAAAAAGAAAATAAGTCTTTGAATGGATGTACTTGCTTGATTTTGGTATCTCCAAATTGTATTTTTCATGTCTCTAATTTGTATTTAGATACATTGTATTTATTTTCAATACTTCTAGTTGAATTGTTCCTCTATTTTATATATGATCCTTTATTGTACATATGTAGGTTACAATAACAATTTTATTTTCTATGAATACTACCTTATGAAAATTGAGATTTAGTAGAGTGAGGTTTCCCGTATCATAGATTCGAGAGGAGGGGGCACGACACCCTTGCGCCGGAACCTGTCAAGAATGGATTGAAATTCACAGATAATAAAGAAAAGGAATCTGTAGAAAGTTATGACAGCCTACGTCCTGGAGGGACATAGCGTTTAAAAGATTACTGACATAGTAATATTTCATAACTTTTATTTTTTTAATATTTTAGCTGAGATTTTTCCATGAATAGGAAATGTATTGTTTTTTCTTTCTTTTGTTTGTTGATGGTATGCTTACGATTCCGACTGCAGGGTATCGACTGAAAGGATAGCCTAACTTATGTTAGCAAAAGGAGGGTCACGGGAAAACTAATTTACAGTCAACAATCCAAAACAAGGAAGTGAATATTAAACAAACATTTCTTCCCGGCTATTCAGCAGTTTAAATCAAGCAGGCCATTGAAAAGCTAAGATAAAACACTTTATTTCTGACGTCATCACCAAACGTCAAAAGACGTGGGGATTTTTTGTTTTCTTTTATAAACAAAACCGCGATCAATCATCAACTTATCTATCAACGTCATTACTAGCAACAAATAACTAAAAAAATTAAAAAACAAAAAGGAATTTAATCAAGTAGAGACTTGGGGATGGGAGATGGAATCTTACTGCATAAATCTTGTTATAAAGGGAGATAACCACTCGAACTTCTAACAATTTGTTGTTATGCCTCCGTTTCTCTATCCGGTGGAGTTTAAGATCAAAGGTGAGTCTAGTGATAGTGTTAATAACCGTATTGAGGCGAGGGATTGGTGGTGGAACTTTCCCCAAGATCATCATTGCAATAGCAAACACTCCTGCCTTCACAAGATTAATCCCAATGAGCCAAATAAATCCGGAAAACAAAAGCAAAAAAAAAAAAAAGAAATTTCAAGTAAAAAAGACATGTACTGGCCTCAATAAGTGACATATATGTTGTACAATGAATTAATACAGAATTTGTATTATTTGTATCTTTCTAACTGTTTAATCAAATAAAAGTGGAATAACCCCAGGCATGCTCTAGTGAAGTTTCCAAGTTGAAAGCAACATGTAACTCTTAAAGAGACGTTCGCAATAAAGTCCCAAGGTAGTAGGTTTTTAATTAGAGCTTCCCTCTCCTAGATAATGGCTAGAGATCTGTCACACCTTCTATGGAGTATTCCGGCATTATGTTTGATCAGTACAGACTGAAGTTTTGGCTTTTGTTTTACCGTACAAATTGTCGTTTATGTAAAGTAGATATCCGTCAGCTTCTTGAGAGTATGAAGTCTACAAGAGTCGTTAGGTAAACCTTGCTGCATACACCTGTTCAGACACATTGCGTTTGTTCCAAATCCACAGACCCAAACTGTGCTTTATACTGAAACTAGCCTGAGCGGACATTAGTCAATATTTCTGGGAGAAAGCACATAAACTGGTCACGGTGACTCGTGATTTCGTACTAGTACAACCAACGACGGCTTTCGAACAGTACCATCTACTCAATTTCACTCACCAGTAAAAGCCTCGCCACAAACCGAATTTTTAATTTATTTTTCTTAAATTTATTTTATTTAAGTAAAAGAATCATTTATATCTACCGGTGGTAGAATATTGCTTTTCTCGGAGAAAAACATACCTTCTTCATTTTGAAGACTGGCGCAAAACAATCTTCTTAATCTAATTTCTCCAATTTAGCCCTATGTAACGCTAAATCAAGCTTAGGAAATATTAGATGGACTCAAGAACTATTTCGTAGAAATTTAATTGTTTGCTTAACCTTTATTCCACATTTAAGCATAAACACTACAGATCCTTGAAGGGTTTATCTGTTATTTAATACTACAATACCAACAACCAAAATTTTAACTGATGTTAGTTATGATGTGTATGAACTGCAGGGCAAACGTGATAACAGGAATTTATATAAACTCCCCACCCGAGAGAGAAAAAAATCAAAATCTCTCATATCTTCACGGGATCAATGTTAGAAGAAAGTGCTCTAAATCACACACTCTCACGCTGACATTAATTGATGAAGAACAGAAGTGAATAAAGGATAGTTTTACATAGAAAAGAGTTTTTTCTTGTCCTTTTATTCGTCTTTTCAACGATGACGTAACGAAGAATGTGTATACTGAATGTCCATTATAATTATGCTTAACTAAGTTTAGCCTCACATTTGCTTAGTAATAACTGAAGACACCAAGAAATGACACAGCTTACTGCAATCCCAGTGCATTACTAATAAAAAGTTTCTAATCTAAATTGCAAGTGTATCGAAAAACAATGTCTTTTCATTACATCGTTGGAACGATTTTTTTTCTATTAATCTATCAACCCGATCTTCCTCAAACGAACATTTCTGACCACTTAATTCCCAACGTTTCTATCATTGGTAGCTTTACCCTGTTTTTCATTCTGTTCTATGTGTCGCTGAGTTGATTGGTGAAGGGTTCTTGTTGGTTTACTTCTTCGTCCTTTCCCGATAACTTTTGATCTCATAGTATAAGCTGATGCGCAACTTGTTTACTTCTCCAGCAATGACGACTAAATCGCACTTTCACAGATTGTGTCCGTAATATTTAGTAGGTTCGCAGATAATTTTTCATTGGGCAAATGCCTCCAGCTGACATTTAACGCTGCTATCAATAGTCGTGTATACGTAAAAAAAAATAAAAAAAAGTGAGGAAAATCTAATAAATAAATTAGACCTCATAATGGAAAATTAGCGTAGTGTTTAAATCCATCTTGAATTTAAAATGGCGTCAGCACGTCTATTGTTTTACGACCATTTTTTTCTATCTGCTGTACGGTCCCACAGCTTCAAAATGAATGCAAAGAAACGCATAAAATCATTAAATTACGATGTATTTGCTTTTGCAAATTTCGATCAGATACATTACGCATGTGCACAAGTGATGTTTAAAGAGACAAATGAGAAACTATTCCTGTTACACACAATAGTGTGTCATCGGGTGATGGCTGAGTGGACCAATGCGGGACTGGTTGTCAGAAGATTTTATAGTTTAAAGCTTAATTCCAGGTTTTATACGCTGCGATCCTTTACGATGTGAGCGATTATGACTCTTCACATTTTCCTGTTCCTTGTAGCACTAAGCAATATTTAAGTCTATTATCTTTCTTTGTCCTTGATCTTCCATCCATTTACACAGATTCGTATAGTAGGGTACGCGCTATTTCTCTCTGTCCTTCCTATCTACAATATTTTCTGTATTGCATTCATTAAGTAACTTTAAATTGACTGATTGAAAAAAAAATGTTATGTAAACACAAAACAAAACAAAGAATAAAACAAAAAAGTACTAACATAATTTTGTTTTTCCTTGATGCTTTAGACATGAAAAAATTAAAGCATTGGTTCGGGAATTTGTAATAAATTGTATAAAGTTGTGAGTTCAATCTCCGGGCCCGGTAGTTCAGATTCAGTGTCAGACACAAAACAAGCAATAACCGAGCAGTATTAAAAAAAAGAACAATAGAATATATCTCCAGATATGAACAGCCGAACGAGAACAAACTAAAACAAAATGTTTTCAGTCCGAAATTCTTTGAAGGCAACTCCCTGGAGAAGACCGGAAGGTGCAACAGTCGAAAGGTTGTTATAATAATAACAAAGTTGAGTATATTCGTCCGACTGTAAATAATAGTAACTCTAAGTTTCAGAAATAAAAAGATTTAGACATTTTTTCTTTTAGTAGTTATTGAAATACTTTCTTCGGACAAAATCACCTATTGTCCGGTTCACAGTCTTCTCCGATCTTTTGAACAATATTAGGGGCTTATCCCTTATTTCTTGTTTAGGATTGGGTTTCCTGTTCCTTCTAAAGTATTTTCTTCTTCTTTCACTTCCAGTATCCTCTTGCGTCTTAATGGTTTTATCACCTTGTAATAGTAGAGCTTTATCCCTTTCTTCCTGTTTAAGATTTGGTTTCCTGTTCCTTCTCAAGTTTTTCCTACTCTTTCGTTTCCAGTAGCCGCTTGCGTCTTAGTAGCTTTATCACTTTGCAAGAGTAGAGCTTTATCCCTTTCTTCTTGTTTAGGATTGGGTTACCTGTCCCTTCTAAAGTCTGTTCTTCCTCTTTCACTTCCAGTAGCCGCTTGCATCTTACTGGCATCATCACTTAACTTTCTCTTGTGTTGCTTTTCTTGTTACGACGATTTTATTGTCGTAATTTCCGGCCTTCGCGTGTACCAGTTTTACTTTTGGTAAAGATAATGTTTTTGATAAAAAAAATCAAAAAAAATCGAACGCAGATAAAACCGATATGAGAGGAAATCCAAACTGTATATTAACTGAAACATCATCATAACAAGCAAGAAAAGGCAAAGGAATTCGTCCTAACAATATAATGAAAAGACGGAGTTGTTCAATACAATTGCAATTTAGATTAGTCTTTTAACTAGAAATGCGCTAGGATCATAGAAGGCGGGGTTATTTCTTGATGTATGCAGTTATAAGGAAGCAAATGTAAAGCTAGACTTAGTTATGGATAATTATGACTTTTAAATGGAACTACTTTGTCAGTTGAATTTTAAAAAATTTATTTAAATGAAGGCGTATATATATATATATATATATATATATATATATATATATGAAGAAATTTAGTTTTAAAGTGTACTATATTTATGGGATAAAGGGCTCAATATCAGAGATAGAGGGTATGTAAATATAGCAAACCTTAAAACTACATTTCTTCATATATATATATATATATATATATACATTTCTTCACACATATATATATACATATATATATATGAAGAAATGTAGTTTTAAGGTGTACTATATTTATGGGATAAAGTGCTCAATATCAGAGATAGAGCGTATGTAAATATAAAAGTCAACATTAAAGTCAACACTCAGAGGTGACAGGCTGTTTAATGCTAGACGCAATCGTCAGGCCTGACGATTGCGTTTAGCATAAAGCAGCCTGTCGCCTCTGAGTGTTGACTTCAATGTTCACTTTTCTCTCTCTCTCCCTCTCTCTCTCTCTCTCTCTCTATATATATATATATATATATACTAATGAGCCAAATTGTTACAACCACTCGCCTAATAAAATATTGCTTCTTCAAATGTTCGCATAACTTTTATTCCACAATCAAGCATGAATTCTATAAATCTTTCAGAGGTTTTTCTGTTATCAAATACCAGAAGTTATGCTGTGATGTGTCTACGCGATCAAACCTGATGAAAGGAAGTTATATAAACGCCACACCTGAGAGGGAACAGTTAAAACCAGCGTTGGAAGAATGTCCCTCAAGTTAGACACACTCACGCTGACATTAATTGATGAAAAGCAGAAGTGAATGAACAATAGTTTTACGTAGAAAATATTTAGTCTTGTCTTTATGTTCGCCTTTCCAACGATAACATATCAAAAAATGTTTATGCTGAGTGTCCATCATAATTATCCTTTACTAGGTCTAGCTTTACATTTGCTTAGTCATAATTGTATACATCAAGAAATAACAGAACTTACTACAATACTAGTGCATTTCTAGTTAAAAAACTAATTTGACAAAACCGACATCAGCTCCCTATAAAATTCTGTTTTATTAACGTAGGGAAATGAGTACACTGGGAAATGCAAATTCAGTTCTGCCGTGGTCAGCAGGTGCATACGTTGGCATGTGTGTGACATATAAATTAATAAATGTATGAACATGAAGATGGCTTTGTGTAGATGGGAAGTAATAATCGATGTTTCGTTTAATAAATTTTACTGCACAGTTTTCATACAAACTTCGTTTACGTTAAAACTGTTGCACCGTGATAATCTAATTCGATACATTTGAAGAAAATCGTATAAAATATTTACAGTAACGACGTGAGTGCACCTGGCATTTGCGGGTTTAGCTCAGTGATAAGGATAGTTCTAATCAGTCAGTAATGTGCCACGCTTAGGCGATCATGTATATTTCGTTATTTGACTGATGAGGCAGATTTTTTGCCGCAGCAGGTTGACATTTTTTCTACGGTACACCAGTTGCCATCCAAGGCTATAGAACCCGGTCTGTCCGGCTATTTACACATAGCCATGACCAGTTGTCATCCAAGGCTATAGAACCCGGTCTGTCCGGCTATTTACACATAGCCATGACCAGTTGCCATCCAAGGCTATAGAACCCGGTCTGTCCTGCTATTTACACATAGCCATGACCAGTTGCCATCCAAGGCTATAGAACCCGGTCTGTCCGGCTATTTACACATAGCCATGACCAGTTGCCCTCCAAAGCTATAGAACCCGGTCTGTCTTGCTATTTACCCACAGCCATGACCATTTGCCATCCAAGGCTATAGAACTCCGTCTGTCCTGCTATTTACCCATAGCTGGGGGAGGGGAGAAGAGGATTCATACCTTTCCCAAGTGTATTAGCACGTAAGTGAATGTAATGGGTTCGACTGGAATTCGAACTCGGCTCTCCGATTCCTCAATCCGAGCTGCTCGATAGTTCTAATAAGGCCATCTTAAGAACCGGGTTGATGAGGTTTGTTAACCCCAAAATCTCTTAATCCACTAATGCATATCGTTCTGTTTTCGTGGCGATGGATATTATTGGCTTAGCTGTACAAACTTGCATTTAATGCCGTATTTTAATTTTTTTTATTATTAATACTGGATTTTACTGAGGGCATATAGATTGAAATTTGTAAAATTTCAGATAGTGTATATCTGTAAAAGGACAATATGAATAAAGACAAAAGGAAGACCTTTCTTTACCGACGCGTTTCGTCTTCTGATGGACTTTACCAACACAAAATCCCAAAATTTCAGATATAATTAAAATATATATCTGTAAAAGGACAATATGAATAAAGACAAAAGGAAAACCTTTCTTTACCGACGCGTTTCGTCTTCTGATGGACTTTACCAACACAAAATCCCAAAATTTCAGATATAATTAAAATATATATCTGTAAAAGTACAATATGAATAAAGACAAAAGGAAAACCTTTCTTTACCGACGCGTTTCGTCTTCTGATGGACTTTACCAACACAAAATCCCAAAATTTCAGATATAATTAAAATATATATCTGTAAAAGTACAATATGAATAAAGACAAAAGGAAAACCCTTCTTTACCGACGCGTTTCGTCTTCTGATGGACTTTACCAACACAAAATCCCAAAATTTCAGATATAATTAAAATATATATCTGTAAAAGGACAATATGAATAAAGACAAAAGGAAAACCTTTCTTTACCGACGCGTTTCGTCTTCTGATGGACTTTACCAACACAAAATCCCAAAATTTCAGATATAATTAAAATATATATCTGTAAAAGGACAATATGAATAAAGACAAAAGGAAAACCTTTCTTTACCGACGCGTTTCGTCTTCTGATGGACTTTACCAACACAAAATCCCAAAATTTCAGATATAATTAAAAATATATCTGTAAAAGGACAATATGAATAAAGACAAAAGGAAAACCTTTCTTTACCGACGCGTTTCGTCTTCTGATGGACTTTACCAACACAAAATCCCAAAATTTCAGATATAATTAAAAATATATCTGTAAAAGGACAATATGAATAAAGACAAAAGGAAAACCTTTCTTTACCGACGCGTTTCGTCTTCTGATGGACTTTACCAACACAAAATCCCAAAATTTCAGATATAATTAAAAATATATCTGTAAAAGGACAATATGAATAAAGACAAAAGGAAAACCTTTCTTTACCGACGCGTTTCGTCTTCTGATGGACTTTACCAACACAAAATCCCAAAATTTCAGATATAATTAAAATATATATCTGTAAAAGGACAATATGAATAAAGACAAAAGGAAGACCTTTCTTTACCGACGCGTTTCGTCTTCTGATGGACTTTACCAACACAAAATCCCAAAATTTCAGATATAATTAAAATATATATCTGTAAAAGGACAATATGAATAAAGACAAAAGGAAAACCTTTCTTTACCGACGCGTTTCGTCTTCTGATGGACTTTACCAACACAAAATCCCAAAATTTCAGATATAATTAAAATATATATCTGTAAAAGTACAATATGAATAAAGACAAAAGGAAAACCCTTCTTTACCGACGCGTTTCGTCTTCTGATGGACTTTACCAACACAAAATCCCAAAATTTCAGATATAATTAAAATATATATCTGTAAAAGGACAATATGAATAAAGACAAAAGGAAAACTTATCTTAGCCGAGGAGTTTCGTTCTGTGAGGGACTTTATAAAGGCAAAGTTAAGTTTTCCTTTTGTCTTTATCCATAAAGAGAAATCTATAATAAATTTTGCCTTTTTTAGAATCTATAATTAAAACCGTTTTTTATTTAACTTAAAATTAGCCTACTTAGGGCAATGGCACAATAGCCTTTTTTACATGCACTCCCCTTAGTTCTTGACATATTTAACCTAGTGCCTTTTTAATGTTACAAAAACAAAACCATTTTGTCACATTCGTTTTTCTGACCACCATCAGCCGTCTCGTCACGTACACCTTAATTTCTTTTGTATTCTGAAATCTGTTTCCTTTTGACGGATATTTTAGCATTGGGAAAAGCCAGAAGTTGTATGGAGGCAAATTTGAACCTCAAGTGAGCTGACAAACCAATAATATTTTTCCTAACATAACTTTGCCGGAGATGTGAAAAATGGAGAGAGAAAACAATCGAAGTCGTTGTTTATTTTCCGGACAGTCCGTTGAGTCCGCCAATATTTTCTTTATAATACACGCAGCCATTTACTGATGAATTCAAAACTTGAAAAAGAAAACATAAGATAAAAAGAGCCTCTTAAACCAACGGAGTCTGTTAATACCAGAACAAACTGACCGTTTACTCACTCGTTCAATACCACCAAACAATCGAATAAGGTTCAAAATACGACATCGATATTTAGATTATGCGATTTCTTCACCCGAGAAGTCCCGGTGGAGGAAACTAAAAACCGAGTAATTTCCGATGTCAAAACACATAAAAAACATAGGAAAAAATTCATTTTCACCTCCAAATAGAGCCGGAAAAGAAAAAAAGTAATAAAATATCGAGATTCTGTGGTTTCCCCACCCGAGAACCCCCAAGAAAGTAACTAAAAAAACGAGTAATTTGCAACAGTTTTGGACCTCAGATGCATTTAAAAAAGCATTAAAAAAAATTAATAAGGAAAACAAATTTCACCTCTAAAGGGAGCTGGAGGATAAGGATGTCTTAGAATATCGGGATTCTTTGGTTTCCCCACCCGAAAACTCCCAAGACGTTAACTAAGAAAACGAGTAATTTGCAACAGTTTTAGACCCCAGATGCATTTAAAACGCATAAAAAAAGAAAACAAATTTCACCACTAAAGGGAGCTGGAGGATAAAAATGTCTTAGAATATCGATATTCTGTGGTTTCCCCACAGAAAACCCCAAAGAAAGTAACTAGAAAACGTGTAAATAGCGACAGTTTTGAGACTCAGATTCATTTTCAACGCATAAAAAAAAGAAAACAAATGTAACTTCTAAAGGGAGCTGGAGGAGAAAAATGTCTTAGAATATCGAGATTCTGTGGTTTCCCCACCGGAGAACAACCAAGAAGGTAACTAAAAAACGAGTAATCTGCGACAGTTTTGAAACTCAGATTCATTTTAAAAACATAAAAATAAATAAGGAAAACAAATTTCACCACTAAAAGGAGCTGGGGGAGAAAAATGTCTTAGAATATTGAGATTCTGAGGTTTCCCCACCCGAGAACCCCCATGAAAGTAACTAAAAAAACGAGTAATTTGCGACAGTTTTGAACCTCAGATTCATTGAAAACGCATAAAAAAAATAATAAGGAAAACAAATTTCACCTCTAAAAGTAGCTGGCGGAAAAATGTCTTACAATATCGAGATACTGTGGTTTCCTCACACGTCAACCCCCAAGAAGGTAACTAAAAAACGAGTAATTTGCGACAGTTTTGAACCTCAGATTCATTTAAAACGCATAAAAAAATAATAATGAAAACAAATATCACCTCTAAACGGAGCTGGAGGAGAAAAATGTCTTAGTATATCAAGATTCTGTGGTTTCCCCACCCGAGAAACCCCAGGAAGGTAACATATAAAACGAGTAATTTGGGACTGTTTTGAACCTCAGATTCATTTAAAAACGCATAAAACATAATAAGAAAAACAAATTTCACCTCTAAAGGGAGGTGGAGGAGAAAAATGTCTTAGAATATCGAGATTCTGTCGTTTTCCTACCGGAGAACCCCCAATAAGGTAACCAAAAAACGAGTAATCTGTAACGGTTTTGAACTTAAGATTAATTTAAAACTCATAATAAAAAATATTCACTTCTAAAGGGAGCTGGAGGAGCGAAATGTCTTAGAATATCGAGATTCTATGGTTGCTCCATCCGAGAACCTCAAGGAGGTAACTAAAATTCGAGTAATTTGCGACAGTTTTTAACTTAAGATTGATTTTAAAAGGCATAAAAATAAATAAGGAAAAAAATTATCACTTCTAAAGGGAACTGGAGGATAAAAATGTCTTAGAATATAGAGATTCTATGGTTGCCCCACCCGAGAACTACCACGGGGGTAACAAAAAAACAAAAAAAAAACGAGTGATTTGCGACAATTTTTAGTGTCACTTTCGTTTAAACCGCATAAATCCACAAGGAAAACTTACATTTTACCACTAAAGGAAGTCGGATGTAATAGTAAAAATTTACCAAACGAATATTTATGTTTGGAGTGCATGCTTGTTTTCTTCGAGTTTTCTGGGGCCTTTTTTTAGAGCGTTATAAAAAAATGTTGAGCAAGTTTCTTCTGCCGTACCGACTTTTATCAGTGTATATTTATGAGCTGTCTCAAGGAGTTATTAAATAGCTAATCACTGAATGATGCGTGCTCCCTTCCTGTTAAATACGAATAGTTTAGCAGTCACTCAGCTGTGTCGATGGTCAGTGATTTGGCAAAGCGCTCTTCAATTGGATACACCTGAATACACTTCACTTCACAAACATTTGCGTACACAGATTAAGACATGTTTGGAATGAATATATCCCATTTCCTTTTGTCATTCTTTCTTTCTTCCTCCCTTCCTTTCTTTCTTTCTTCCTTCCTGCCTTTCTTTCTTTCTTTCTTTCGATCTGTCTATCTAAATGAGTACACACACATACACAGAAAGGAATATATTCCATTTCCAGTTTTTCTTTCTTTCTAACTACGTAAACACACACACACACACACACACACACATACACATACACACACACACACACACACACACATATATATATATATATATATATATATATATATATATATTCCAGATTTTCTTTTGTGTTTATAAGGAACTTTTTTCTTTTTACTCAGTTCGCCACAAGCAAAGAGATAATGCCACTAAGACGCTAGGGTGGGGAGGCTACTGGGAGTGAAAGAAAAAGAGAAGACTTTAGAATTAATCGGAGATCCAAATCCTAAACAGGATAAACCTCTACTCTTGTTCAAAAGACCAGGAAGGTGTGAACTAGACGATTTACTTCTTATACATACATCCAAACATACACACATTTATGTGTGTGTATGTGTGTAGGATAATCTGGCATAACATTTATGAGCATGAAAAGTAAGATTGACTAACAAAATCCAAATTCCAACTGGGAATGGTATGCATCTGTTACTTCTGTTCCCAGCTTGCGATTAATAGCAGCACAGACGATGATCTCTAACCTTAGTTGGCAAACAGCTTAGGAGAAGGACAACTCTGAATTCAAAACTGGTTGGGCATGGAACTTGAAATACACTAACGATTTTTAAAAAAAATGCTAAACTGTGTTGTCGGTTCATTCCCATTTCCTTCTGTCATTCTTTCTTTTTTTCTTTCTAAATGAGTACACACACATACACAGAAATGAATATATCCCATTTCGTTCTGTCATTCTTTCTTTCTGCCTTTCTTTCTTTCTTTCTTTTTATTTGTTGTTATATTTCTCTGAATTGGAAAAGCATCGCAGCTCGCAGGCTCTTCTTTCAGATAAACAATATGGCTTTTGCTTCACTAGGTCAGCTGTTGATATATTAACGATTATTGCTGAAAGAGTCTATCCAGCTTTAGATAATAATGGTGAAGCTCCAGCTGTTGCTTTGGACACATCGAAATCATTTGACAGGGTTTGGCATACTGGTCTTCTTCACAAATTGAAAGCTTATGGTGTATCAAGGTGAATTTTTGGAATGATTCAGTCTTATCAAATCGCGAAATGAAAGTTACCTTTAATGGCCACTCTTCTATATCTTTTTTGCATTAATGCAGCCGCACCAAGGACTCTATCCTTGGACCTACGTTGTTCTTAATTTTCATCAACGACCTTCCTGATGTCATCATTTCAGAACTCTGTATCTAGGCTGATGACACAAACATTTATCCCTGCTTTATAGTAAATCTGATCGGTTAGATAAGGTCAAATTGGCAGCTGATCTCAAAAATGGCCAACAATCTGTTGTTACATGAGGCAAGGAATGGTTTGTTAATTTCAACGCCTCCAAACTGCTCTCTTAATCATCTGTGTGAACCCTTTTTACCTTCCATTATCATGACTGATGCAAACCTTCAGGAGTGATAAAAGAATTGTATAAAAAAATAAATAAAAGCACCGTGTCTGTCGTATTCAATGAAATGTGCATATATATATATATATATATATATATATATATATATATATATATATATATATATATTCGTCTCTGCTTTAAATATTGCTGCCGCGTCTGGATTGGTCGTTCTGCTATATATTAAATATTCTTGATAAAATACAAAGAAGAAACCGCATTGGTCTGTTATTGGTCCTGATCTGACACATCGGCTTCTGTCGCTTTTCCACCACCATAACATCGCTTCCCTGTGACTATTCTATAAATATTTACATAGTATATTTTTCTGGTGAACTTTCCTCTGTGGCAATTAGGCTTTATGAATTTAAGCGCAGTACTAGATTGGCGGCTAGGTCTCATCATTCGAGAGTTGAAATAGTTAGTTTTATGCTAGTAGTTTCTTCTCTGGCTATTCTCACTTGTGTAAATTTCTTCCGGCTTCTTGCTGTCCAGTTAGATTTAGTCTTAAAATATTTAAATCCCATGTCAATCCTTCTCTACTGTCTTTTTAATTCCTGTTCTTTTATTCTTCTCTCTCCTTGATAGTGTTTTTTTTTCTCATATATTCTAACACTCAATACCACCCCTTGCATTTTGCTTGAAATTAAATGCTTCAAATAAAATTCAGTTTGTTCTAGGCTGATAAAGAATGCCTGTTTTTTCATAGCTGACCATACCAAAGAGTTCCGTGATCTTTCAATTTATCTGTTGGAAAACTGTGTCTGTGCGACTGACCAAATTTGCATTATTTGCGTTCTTACAGTCGACAGCATAGTACCAGAGATCCGGAAACCCGACGATATTGTTCCCCAATGAATTTTCCACTATCTCCTTGTCAAATGCTGTTCTCAGGACAAACTACTCTATGGCTTCAAGCACGCAGTCATTGAAACAATTGAAAAAGAGCTTTATAGGACGACTCAAATTACCTAAGCATCACATTCCTTTCGAGTGTTGGCTAAATCCTCCTGAGAAAACTTTGCTAGAATATACCGTAAAAAATGATAGAACTCCACCATTAATGGGTCACCTTCCGGATAAACTGAGGTATAATCCCAACAAATTATTATTATTTGATTTGATATTTTCTATTCTTAGATGTTTCGACAGGGTGATGATCATTATATCTTAGCCCGTGTCTACTGCAGCTTCGAGACACTACATGAACTGTTCCAAGCAGCGCTGCCACTTGTGCACTGCCAATGATGTCAGGTATCCCCAAAGAGTTCCGCTAGGCAGAAATATTCCTGGAAATACTCTCAAGTGCGCTCACCATAAAAGGAATAACTTGAACTGCTGCTTAGCATATTTCTCTGATTTTCCCTTCCAGGTCTTGGCACCTCTGTATTTTCACCTGCTCCGCCGTCACGAAGTTCTTATACCAAGCTACCGTAACATCCATTAGGATCCATTCATAACTGCTCTAGTGCACAAGAGTGATATCAGGGTGATTGCTCTCCAAGAGCTTGTCAGTCAGACTCATTTTATTATTATTTCTGTTGTTGTTGTTGTTGTTATTATTATTATTATTATTATTATTATTATTATTCAGTTGGTTCCTTAGTTAATTACTTAGTTTGATTTGGTGTTTGATACAATCATTTATCAGTTATTGCACTTAAAACCCAGGGGAAATGAAAGCTTTTTCTCATGAAGTTATAAAGGGATTTTTTCTGAATTATGTGATCAGTCTTCGTTAATACAATATTATTTCCTTCAGAAAGAGATGGATTTTCTGCTATTTCCCCTGCGCTGCATTCATCATATTCTCAATCTGAAGGTACTCAAGTATAAATCAGATCAATGATTACCGATAAACTCAAATACAATTTTAAAAACTTGACATTAAACAACCAAAGCGTTGTTTTTTTTTTCAATATATAAGGAGAAAGTAAAAAGTGTATATTATGAGGATATGTAAGACAACGTTTGGCCCTATACTTGAAGAGATTAAGGTCGTAGTGAGCAGGAAAGCAACTTCTTGGGTGTCTGTTCCACAAAGTCAATGTTCTTGTGAAGAAGCAATGGAATGAGATGAGTTAACCCTGTGTACGCGGATTGGTGTTTCCTAGCTGTGGAGGTATGAACTGGTGGAACTAAGGAATGTAGTTCGTCCTGTTTAGCAGTGATTGCAGCAAACAGTTCCTAGTCCTGGGTATGACGATAAACTACATCCGGCAGCAAGGACTCTGAGAGATTTGAGCTTGTGAGGAGTGTGGAACCATCTCTTAATTACTGTTTTTCCTAGGTTCATCCTGTCCGAAGTGATAGCACTTGTTAGGCTCCCATCTATGGGAAAATAGAGTTTTGATTTTTGTTTGGTGGCTCCACGAAGTACAAAAATACATTATGGTAAAAATACCAGCAATATATTTATAAGAAAAAAAAATGACCCGTTTGAATGCATTTTTATAGCAAAATGACTATGAATACAGTACTAAAGTATAAATATATATTTTTATAGTAAAATTATCAGCACTATGTTTATCTCTAAAGTATATATCTAAACATACGTTTGCCCTGAAAGTATAAAATATCTAGTTGAAGTCATGACATTACGTACAAATCATTTAGATTTCGGTATTAAATAACCCATAGAGGTGTTGATATGCCGCTGAACAAAAATACTAAAACACCAACCAAACAGTTCCCGGCGGCGAATAACATCAAGTTAGACTTTTTGATGATTCCGACACGGTTAGGGCTGTCGGTAAGATGCGAACTATGAATTAGACATTCGAGGTGGCAAAATTCCAACAAGTAAAGAAGTTTAATTTTCTTGGAAGTGTTTTAAAAAGAGGCTGGAAATGCCGAAATCCTAAGCGTATTCGAATAAGAAAATATGCATTTTGAAACCGAAGCAAAGTACTTAGAAACAAGAAGGTTTCGTTGCAGACAAAGAAGAGAGTGTTGATCTGCTTTCTGATATCAATCTTCACGTATGGCAGCGAATGCTGGACAATTTCCTCAGAGGTGAGTAGAAGAATGTAGGCAAATGAAATCAGATTCTATAAAAGGATGCTGAGAATTCCATGAACGCAGTTTGTAAGCAACGAGGAAGTCGTAAGGAAAAATAGGCACCAAAATTGCACGTATGTTCAGAATCAGAAAGAGAGGTTTCAAATTTCGTGGACACATAATGACGGAAAGGAACTGAATAATTAGACACCCACAGGACATATTGTTATACCTTCATTGAATTAAGATAACACAATCAAGAAGTAGTATGTCGCTTGTTGTCGACGTAGTCTTGCTGAAATAGGTAGTAAGCAGATAAGCTAGATCTCTAACTCTCTACTTGTTTATTCCTCTCTATTTAGCAACCTCCCCACAACGCAAGATGTGGCACAAAGCCAGATTTTAACGTGGGGCGTTCCGAGCTCGCAGGCTCAGGCAAAAATTGTCAGGTACTCCAAACATCGTAAAAAGTTCGCACAAGAATTTAATAGTTATTGTGGTAGTCGGTCGTTTACACTTCAATATCTCGGTCTATTTCATGAAACTGTCGATCACAAATAGTATGAACCATTTATTGGTCCAGCAAAATCCATATGTAGTCTTGCCCACAGTTTATCAGTGTTCGGCCATGCCTGATAATTTACAGGTGGTGACTTTAATGCTAAATTACAACCGTTACCTTTTCTAACTGTATTTTGTCCAACTTTGACCAATACACGTCGCTTCTCATCAAGTACTTCATTATCACTATTCTCGGATGTCGTATGTGTAATTGTTTTAAAATTCTTTTTTGTAGTCTTAACGGAATTACAATTCTATCCGCGTACAAAAGCTTTATTGTTGTTAGATGGTTTAAGTTTAGTTTCATTCATTTCGACTTTAAGACATTCATAGTTTTTGAATTGACGTATACTTTTTAGAATGAATTTTGATATAGTCTATCGTGACCCGACAGTTCTTTAATAGAGTTATGCACCAGGCTTTTAATTTCTCGGGCCATTTTGTGAAGACCACAATAAAATAGTATGAACCATTTTGGGCCCAGCAAAATCTCTATGTAGTCTTGCCCACGATTTATCAGTGCTCGGCCATGCATGATAATGTATACGTGCTGATTTTAATGCTGAATTACAACCATTACATTTTCTAACTGTATTTTGGATATATATCTCCAATTTTGGCCAATGCACGAAGCTTCTCATCAAGGACTTCATACTCACTATTCCCGGATATCCTACGTGGAAATGCCTTTAAATCATTTTTTGTAGTGATGCTCTATCCGGGTATAAAAGTACTTCATCACAAATAGAAAATGCTGTGTTATTGTTAGCTGTTTTAATTTTAGTTTCACTTCATTTCGACTTAACGACATTCATTGTTTTTTGAATAAACGTATCCTTTTTAGAATGAATTTTGATATTGTCTATCGTGGCCGACAATTCTTTAATAGTGTTAAACACCAAGCTTTTAATTTCGCTTTCGGATTCCAGCGAAGCAATCGCAATATTTTCAAAATCTTCTTTAGATTTCAATATCAATCCGGATAAGCCATCGGCGTGTCCCAATTTCTTTGATGATAGAAAATTCATCTTGAAATCATAGTTCAACAAAATCGTAGACCGACGCTGTAGACTGTTTGTAATATGTGCGGGAATATACTGAATAATAGATGATGATCAGTTTGCAGTATGAATTTTCTTCCCAATAATCATCCTATGATATTTTTTTACATCAAAAATTATAGCAAGCGCTTCTTTCAATTTGACTGTAGCATTTGTCCGTATTTGTCAAACTTATGGAAGCGTGAGCGACTGCTTTCAGTGTACTGTCTTCGAATTTATGCCCTATTACACCTTCTATGCCGTATTCTCTCGCATCCGACGCTACTATTATCTGTCGGTGCGCGTCGTAATGTGTCAGTAATAACTCTGAAGTTAGTTTTTTAATTCCTTCGAAAGCCTTTTGATATTCCGCCGACCAATTCCATTTCGTACCATTTTAAGTAAATTATTCAGAGATGCTCGTAATTTGTACATCTCTGGAACATAAATATTATAATAATTCGTTAATCCGAGAAATGATTGCAGGGTTACCAAATTTGTCGTGGGGGGGGGCATGTTTTTAATGGTACTTGATCGAGCGGGATCTGACCTTCTTCCTTTTTAGTCGATTATTTGAACTAAATATTTAATCTTGTCCAGAAAGAATTGACATTTCTGTTCACTGATTTTGAAACCGTAATCATGTAGTCTCTGAAATGCTTCCTGAATCAGTTTTACGTGCTGTATTTTCGTAGCAATCTTAATCCGTATACCAGCTATGTAGGCGACAAGTCCAGCCAACATCAATTATTTGCTAGAAAATATCTGACGTTACTTTTACACTAAAGGGTAATATTTTAATCTTGTAGAGTCCTTTATGCGTAATCATAGTCTAATACTTCTGGGAATCTTCATCCACTTCGATTTGAAGATATGCCTCACATTGGTCAATTTCTGAAAAAAAATTACCACCATTTAATTTGGCGAATATATCCTCTGGAGTCGGTAGGGGATATGCATGCGTTAGGAGGCACACATTCAATCCAACTATATGAGAGAGGGATAGAGAGAGTTGGGATTGAATATGGATCAGAATCCAACAGATAAGATAAAACCAAATAGGAAACATTTATCAATCTAACATGTTTTACTTTTATTAAAGATTCATCAGAGACTGAGATGTAGAGAGAAAGAAAAAAGAAAATCTGGTATTTTTACTTTTGTGTTTTTGATTTTCATTAATTTTTTCTACGCATGTAAAAAGGTAGTCGTCGGTGTATTTGTGGAAAATATATGTTGTAGTCATCATAAGTGCTTTTGGGAATGACCTTTTCAGCAAAGCAGTTGAGTAGGAAGTTTTTCTGATTCTCAGGGAGTAACCTGACAATAGGAGGTTTTTTGTTTTGTTTAAATAGATAGAATGTTGTTGACTTTTTGAAGAATTTTCCGTGTTCAGACAGGATGAGTTGGGATCAAATATGGATTGGAATCCGACAGAATGATACGATAAAGGACAAATAGGAAACGTTTATCAATGTGACATGTTTCACTTTTATTTAAGCTTCAGCAGAGAATAAGATACGGAGAAAAAGAAGAGAGAAATTATATTTTTACTTATGTGTTTTTTTTTTAATTTCATTGGTTAATCATGTTTCACGTGCATTTGATTTGTTAAACAAAAGTTAACAATATTTGCGGTTTTTTTTCAATTCAAATTGGAATCTTTTGATTTCTTAAAACTTCGAATGAACGCGTCGTCTCGTCTTCAATTCGGAATGCCAAAAATTATACTAACGTTTGATAACAAGTCGAATGTATGTGAAACATGCTTGACCAGCAAAAATCAAGTAACACAAAGTAAGAATACCAGAAATTATTTCATCTTTTCTTCATATCACTAATGAATTCTTTAATAAAAGTGAAACATGTCAGATTGATAAACGTTTCCTTTTAGATTCGAAAATACGGAGAAAAAGAAGAGAGAAATTATGATATTTTTACTTATGTGTTTTTTCACGGAAAACCCTTTGAGCCATTCAGCTAGAAAGAGAACAGTTTAAAACTTTCTGTCTTCTCAACTGAACAATGAATATTGTTGACTTTTTGAAGAAGTTTTCGTGTTCGAATAAGATGAGTTGGGATCAAATACAGATCAAATATGGATTGGAATCCGACAGAATGATACGATAAAGGACAAATAGGAAACGTTTATCAATGTGACATGTTTCACTTTTATTTAAGCTTCAGCAGAGAATAAGATACGGAGAAAAAGAAGAGAGAAATTATGATATTTTTACTTATGTGTTTTTTTTCACGGAAAACCCTTTGAGCCATTCAGCTAGAAAGAGAACAGTTTAAAACTTTCTGTCTTCTCAACTGAACAATGAATATTGTTGACTTTTTGAAGAAGTTTTCGTGTTCGAATAAGATGAGTTGGGATCAAATATAGATCAAATATGGATTGGAATCCGACAGAATGATACGATAAAGGACAAATAGGAAACGTTTATCAATGTGACATGTTTCACTTTTATTTAAGCTTCAGCAGAGAATAAGATACGGAGAAAAAGAAGAGAGAAATTATGATATTTTTACTTATGTGTTTTTTTTCACGGAAAACCCTTTGAGCCATTCAGCTAGAAAGAGAACAGTTTAAAACTTTCTGTCTTCTCAACTGAACAATGAATATTGTTGACTTTTTGAAGAAGTTTTCGTGTTCGAATAAGATGAGTTGGGATCAAATATAGATCAAATATGGATTGGAATCCGACAGAATGATACGATAAAGGACAAATAGGAAACGTTTATCAATGTGACATGTTTCACTTTTATTTAAGCTTCAGCAGAGAATAAGATACGGAGAAAAAGAAGAGAGAAATTATGATATTTTTACTTATGTGTTTTTTTTCACGGAAAACCCTTTGAGCCATTCAGCTAGAAAGAGAACAGTTTAAAACTTTCTGTCTTCTCAACTGAACAATGAATATTGTTGACTTTTTGAAGAAGTTTTCGTGTTCGAATAAGATGAGTTGGGATCAAATATAGATCAAATATGGATTGGAATCCGACAGAATGATACGATAAAGGACAAATAGGAAACGTTTATCAATGTGACATGTTTCACTTTTATTTAAGCTTCAGCAGAGAATAAGATACGGAGAAAAAGAAGAGAGAAATTATGATATTTTTACTTATGTGTTTTTTTCACGGAAAACCCTTTGAGCCATTCAGCTAGAAAGAGAACAGTTTAAAACTTTCTGTCTTCTCAACTGAACAATGAATATTGTTGACTTTTTGAAGAAGTTTTCGTGTTCGAATAAGATGAGTTGGGATCAAATATAGATCAAATATGGATTGGAATCCGACAGAATGATACGATAAAGGACAAATAGGAAACGTTTATCAATGTGACATGTTTCACTTTTATTTAAGCTTCAGCAGAGAATAATATACGGAGAAAAAGAAGAGAGAAATTATGATATTTTTACTTATGTGTTTTTTTCACGGAAAACCCTTTGAGCCATTCAGCTAGAAAGAGAACAGTTTAAAACTTTCTGTCTTCTCAACTGAACAATGAATATTGTTGACTTTTTGAAGAAGTTTTCGTGTTCGAATAAGATGAGTTGGGATCAAATATAGATCAAATATGGATTGGAATCCGACAGAATGATACGATAAAGGACAAATAGGAAACGTTTATCAATGTGACATGTTTCACTTTTATTTAAGCTTCAGCAGAGAATAATATACGGAGAAAAAGAAGAGAGAAATTATGATATTTTTACTTATGTGTTTTTTTCACGGAAAACCCTTTGAGCCATTCAGCTAGAAAGAGAACAGTTTAAAACTTTCTGTCTTCTCAACTGAACAATGAATATTGTTGACTTTTTGAAGAAGTTTTCGTGTTCGAATAAGATGAGTTGGGATCAAATATAGATCAAATATGGATTGGAATCCGACAGAATGATACGATAAAGGACAAATAGGAAACGTTTATCAATGTGACATGTTTCACTTTTATTTAAGCTTCAGCAGAGAATAATATACGGAGAAAAAGAAGAGAGAAATTATGATATTTTTACTTATGTGTTTTTTTCACGGAAAACCCTTTGAGCCATTCAGCTAGAAAGAGAACAGTTTAAAACTTTCTGTCTTCTCAACTGAACAATGAATATTGTTGACTTTTTGAAGAAGTTTTCGTGTTCGAATAAGATGAGTTGGGATCAAATATAGATCAAATATGGATTGGAATCCGACAGAATGATACGATAAAGGACAAATAGGAAACGTTTATCAATGTGACATGTTTCACTTTTATTTAAGCTTCAGCAGAGAATAATATACGGAGAAAAAGAAGAGAGAAATTATGATATTTTTACTTATGTGTTTTTTCACGGAAAACCCTTTGAGCCATTCAGCTAGAAAGAGAACAGTTTAAAACTTTCTGTCTTCTCAACTGAACAATGAATATTGTTGACTTTTTGAAGAAGTTTTCGTGTTCGAATAAGATGAGTTGGGATCAAATACAGATCAAATATGGATTGGAATCCGACAGAATGATACGATAAAGGACAAATAGGAAACGTTTATCAATGTGACATGTTTCACTTTTATTTAAGCTTCAGCAGAGAATAAGATACGGAGAAAAAGAAGAGAGAAATTATGATATTTTTACTTATGTGTTTTTTTTTTAATTTCATTGGTTAATCATGTTTCACGTACATTTGATTTGTTAAACAAAAGTTAATAATATTTGCGGTTTTTTTTCAATTAAGTTTGGAATCTTTTGATTTCTTAAAACTTCGAATGAACGCGTCGTCTCGTCTTCAATTCGGAATGCCAAAAATTATACTAACGTTTGATAACAAGTCGAATGTATGTGAAACATGCTTGACCAGCAAAAATCAAGTAACACAAAGTAAGAATACCAGAAATTATTTCATCTTTTCTTCATATCACTAATGAATTCTTTAATAAAAGTGAAACATGTCAGATTGATAAACGTTTCCTATTTGTTCTTTATCTTAACTATCAGTTTTCATTAAATAGCATGTACAATTTTTAGAAACCTTTTAGATTCGAAAATACGGAGAAAAAGAAGAGAGAAATTATGATATTTTTACTTATGTGTTTTTTCACGGAAAACCCTTTGAGCCATTCAGCTAGAAAGAGAACAGTTTAAAACTTTCTGTCTTCTCAACTGAACAATGAATATTGTTGACTTTTTGAAGAAGTTTTCGTGTTCGAATAAGATGAGTTGGGATCAAATATAGATCAAATATGGATTGGAATCCGACAGATTGGTAAGATAAAGAACAAATAGGTAAGGTTCATTTTGATTTATTTTTCAAAGAAAGAGAATGATAAAAGTGAAATGTTAGATTCATAAACGTTCCCTATTTGTTCTTTATCTTACCATTCTGTCGGATTCCGATTCATATTTGATCTGTACTTGATCCCAACTGATCTTGTCTGAACATGGAAACTTCGCCAAAAAGTCAACATATATAGCAGGTGCACCAGACCAGATGTAGTAGCAGTATTCAAAGCAAGGACAAATGATACACTTATAAATACGTAAGATAGTTCCAGGCGAGAAACCTGTCTAGCAAAACACAGGGAACCAACTTTCCTAGCAGTAAACTTACCATCTGATTCAATATAATCTTTCAACTTCATGTCAGTTGAAAGCAGCAGTCCGAGAAAGCGCAATGAATCCTTCTCCTGGGGGTAGACATGCTGATGGGAAATTAAAAGAGCTCTTTCAGACAATTAAAAAAGAGTAGTTTCGTTTCGGAGGTTAAAATTAACAAGCCATTCCTTGCTCCAGTTAACAACAGAAAATAGATCGTTTTTTAGATCAGCTGCCAATTTGACCTTATCGAATCGATCAGATTTATTATTAAGATAGAAGTAAAATAGTTGTGTCATCAGCATAGATATTGAGTTGCGAACTGACCACATCAGGAAGAGCGTTGATGGTAATTAGGAAAAACGTAGTTCCAAGGATAGGGCTCTGTGTGAAGCTGCATTTATGCAAACAGATCTAGAAGAGTGGCCATTCAAGAGATTTGATAAGACTGAATCATTTCAAAAATGAATCCAGAAATAACATAACTTTTCAACTTGTGAAGAAGAACAATATGCCAAACCCTATCAAATGCCTTCGTGAAATCTAAAGTCATTCTTATATTCCTGTTCTTATCTAAAGCTTGATATGCTTTTTCAGCAATAACTGTTAAGACATTAGCAGTTGACCTAGAGAAGCAAAAGCCATATTGCTTCTCTGAAAGAAGACATTTTGAGGTGATATGCTTAACCAATTGCTAAAGCTCTTTGTGATTTTGTAGACCCAGTATATAGTGCCTGATGAAGGCATGTCTTTTTTTAACATTTAAAGGAGTTATTTTAATCCTTTATCTGAGAAAAAGATGCCAAATTGATGTTAATTTAAAGATTTCTGAACGAGATGACGGTCATGCATGACTTTCATAACAGAGCGTACAAGATTTAAGAACATGACACGTATTCAGGACAATCTAATGGTGTTGGACGCCTAGTGCACAAAAGAAAGAGAAAAGAGAGAGAGGAAAAAGAAGAGAGAGGGGGTGAAGAAAAGTGATAGAGATGGAGTAAAAAAAGACAGAGAGGGAATAAAGAGAAGAGAGAAAAGAGAGAGAGAGGGAAACAAAGTTGATGGGTTTAAGAAAAGAGAAAGGGAAACAAAAGAGAAAGAGAGATGTAAAGAAAAGAGACAGAGGAAAAATGAGAGAGAAAATTGAGAGAAAAGAGCGAGAGAGGAAAAAAGAGAATGGAAAAGAAAAGAGAGAGGGGATCAAGAAGATGGGGAGAGGAGAAAGAAAAGAGAGAGAGAAGGAAGAAAAGAGAGAGAGAAGCAAGAAAAGAAAGAGAGAGAGTTGAAGGAAAAAAGATGGGTAAAGAAGAGAGAGAGAAAGAAAAGAGAAACCCAGGGAAAGATTAGAGAGAGGGGAAAGTAAAGAGAAACGGAAAGAAAAGAGAAAGGGAAAGGAAAAAGACAGGGTAAGGAAAAGGAAGAGAAGAAAAGAGAGAGAGAGAGAGAGGATAAAGAAAAGAGAGTGATAAAGAAAAGAGACAGAAAGAAAAAAGAGAGTCACAGAAAGGAGGAAAGAAAATAAAGAGAGGGGGGAAGAAAAGAAAAAGAGAAATAAAAGGGGCAAAGAAAAGAAAGGAAAGGAAAAAGAAAGACTGACAGAATAAAGAGAGATAGGAGAGAGCGGAGAAAGGGAGAGGAGAGCAAGAAAGAGAGAGAAGTGAGAGAGAAGTTGGAAGTGGTAATGATATTTTTTTGTTATTTCATAAAGCTATTCGTGATTTTGTCGTCCCAGTCTAAACGTCCTGATGAATGGTCGTTTTCTTTAAGAATTAAAGGATTTATTCATTTGAAGCCAATTTTTAATTACCGATCTGAGAAGACGGCAATGGCTTTCAAAATAAGCTTGATGACAATCATTGGAGACATTGAAGCGTAGTTAATATAAACGTACGCAATGTAAAGTCATTTCCAAACCCTCATTTAAATTGTGTTCAGTAGAAAGTATTGAACAGATACCCATAATCTCACCCTTATTATTACCTAGTCACCTTTAGGTAATTTTGACTTCTTTTCGGGAATCCTGAAGTGTCATAATCTGTCAAATACGAATAAGATGTGGACAAATGCTTTTTTGATATCATAAAAACAAAATGAATTAATAATTTCTGTAATTTTTTAGAAGAATCCTTGCCATTTCAAGAGTTGATCAGACTAATGACTTTATCCTGTTTGTTGCTTTCGTTGTTACTAGGTCTTCAGTTATGTTTCGTATCCCTTCAGGGCGTGCATGATCATGGCTCTTCACAACTTCCACTCCTTTGTAGCAATGTTTGTCGCCGTACTGTCTCTGTTCTGCTATACATTTACACAAGCTCGTTAGCTCGATGTTTTCCTCTGCCGTCTGTGTCTTGTGAGTGTCAAATTCCCCAAGTCGTCTTTCCCCATTATATGTTGCTGAATTTTCAACTATCTCTTTACGAACGCGGGTGTCCTCCAAGATTCTATCCTGTATTCTACGCTGTTTCCGATCTTGGTATTTATGCAGATGACACTATCATTTACAGCTGTTACAATAGCTAATCCGTCAGAGCTGATAAATTAAACCTGGCTGCTAATGTTAAAAAGGACATAGATTTTAACGACTGCAAAACAAAACTGTTATAGTGAAAGACACCTTGTCTAGAGAATAGACTCTCCCATCTATTATAAGTAGGCGTCAGTAGTAGTCGAGGGGAGGAGTAGTGTTCAGCGACAGTAACACTTTATTACAAGTTCCTAACGTTTCTGTACGTTTAACCTATTTAGGACGCATTTAGTCCGACTACAAGTTCTATTGTGGAAATAACTCTACAACAAAAACTGATTTCCTTTAACCACCATAGGGAACCTTTTCTGCCTCCTTTTTGACAATCGACTCCAGACTTGAAGTCGAGCAACTATATTGAATCAATAGCTGCATCTATTGCAAGGAAAGTTGGTCACTATGTCGTGCCAGAAAATTGTTCTCGTCAGAATCCAACTTGTACATTTACAAATCTACCATTCGTACGTGCATTGAATAGTGCAGCCATATCTGGTCTAGTGTTCCTGCTATTCATCTCGAGGTTTTTGACAAAATCCAAAGAGAGATCTGCAATGTAATAGATCCTGACCTGGCATCTCGACTTCAGTCACTTTATCACCGACGTGGCATGTCTTTCCTCTGTCTTTTCTACAAATATTTTCATGGTAACTACTCTGACGAGCTTTTTTTCCCTGGTACCCCGTCTACATGAATTTAAGCATGCTACTAGATTGGCATATAGGTCCCACCCTTTTACTGTTGAAATAGCTAAATGCAACTGCCACTTCTACTCCAACAGTTTCTTTTTATCGCACTTCCCGCCTGTGAAACTCTCGTCCGATTACTTGCTGACGGGATAACTACAGTCTTCAAAAATTTAAATGCAGCGTCAATCACCATCTTCTGTCTTCTTGAATCCCGCTCTTCTTTCGTTCTTTCCTCAATCCTCCCTATACTCAGTCTTTTCTCTCACTTTCACTCCCTGTAACCCCCTGCATACCCGCCTTGCTTGGGATGAAATGATTAAAAAAATAAATTATAAAATGAAAAGTGTTCTTTCTGTTCCCAGTTTCTTTAAAAGCTATTTCTCTGCTAGCATGTTGCATTGATGACACTCTCAGCATCCTTCTGTAGAACCGCATTTCGGTTGCCGATATTTGAATATTCATCTAAAAGAAACTGAGTAAAATGCCCATTTCATTCCTGTTATAAACTTGAACAAAATGAATGAGTTCAATTACCCTGTTGCAAAACGAATATGAAGGAATCTTGTGAAAGCTACGCAAGTTATTAGTTTATATATATGTATATATATATATATATATATATATATATATATATATATATATATATAGTTAAAAAAAGTTACGCAAGTTATCATTAATATATATATATATATATATATATATATATATATATATATATATATATATATATATATATAAAATATAATATAATAAAAAGAAAGAATAGTAAGATATATAATCAGGTGTTCTTATTGATATTTTTATTTTTATTTTTACAAACCAGTGCTCAATGTAAATTTACAGAGCATAAATTTTATAAATTAACTGATTTAAAATATGGTTTCTTCGCTACACAGGAATTACCAAGTTTCAAAAACCGAAGCTAAAAACTTCAAATTTAATTATATAATTAAATTAAAAGCATTAGTTCTGTTTCCCCTTCAAGCGAATTTTAGAATAACTTATTTTTAAATTTACTGAGTTTTAAACGCACATACAGTCCATAATTTTTGTTTTCAAGGATACAGAGAAATCCAAGCATTTAGTCAGGGGCGGTAGCGTGTTCATTTTTATTAACTATTATTGTATCAATTATGAGTTACGTTCGATATACAATAATAAAAAAATAAAAAAGTATACTGACGAGGGTGTTGAAGTAATGAGTAGACTTTCTGTCAATTGATCTCTAGCATGACCCGCCAGAAATTACTTGGGTGAGCAGCTCAATGAACAAATAAAGTGAATTTACGCTCAGTTAATGGACCAATGTACTCGCAATAGGACGTAGTGTCAAAAGACCTTGCGTAACATTTCGTTTCAGTGGGGCGACAGAGTAAATACCGCGTGTAAATTCCTTCTTGGACGAGTTTCTGACGCATTACTTAACATCTCTCAGTTGCGTCTCTGTTTTTGGCAGAGTGCGCTCAGGAGCTTCTCTGCCAAAGGACAGAGTGGCAACTGAAGAAAAATTATACTGACAGGTGTCCAGCCCTGGGTAACAGCTGCCCGAGGCCGCGCCCTCTCATGGCACCAGAGAGAGAGAGAGAGAGAGGGATCGGTGCTTGCACCGAAGCCAGAGCAACCGACGGTTGCGGTGGCTGGGGGCAATTTTTGTTCCTTGCCCGGGTGTTCGAGCTCGGGTCCTCACATTAAAAAAGACCTTGTGTCACATCTCGTCTCAGTGGAGAGACAGAGTAAATACCGCGTGTCAAAAGAACCATGTTTCCCATGACACCGCTTTTTTTTTACCTACCTTCACTTCTCGATAATGTTTATTCTTTTAAAAAGCGATGATTAAAATTGGAATAAAACCTAAACATATGAAAATGAATTTATACATTTTCTTTATTCTTAAGAATTGACAATCAAAATAATAAACTGTATTTATTAATTGCTTTATTTACACTATTTATTTTTTTATATTTTTTATTGAGATAGTTGGAAGAACATCGGCTAATTGCCAATTGAAAGAAACTTTATAAAATGGTAAATAATAAGGATTTCATTTACATTTGGTTCAAATTTTTTAATAATTTCTTAATTGTTGACAAATTTATGAATAAAAATTGCTTTCAGATTTATTTCTTTATAAAATAGGTAAATGATAAATATTGCATTGCATTCGTTCTAATTGCATTAGTTTTTTGAATGTTGTAAATATAATATTATTCTTGTAAATAAACGATCTAATAAATAAATAGTGTTTAATATTTTTGTTATAATTTCTTAAGAACAAAACAAATGTACAAATTCAAATTCATCATATGTTTGTTTTATTCCAAATGCTAATAATCGTTTTTAAAAAAAATAATTAACATTGCCGAAGAGTGAAGGTAGTTAAAATAAAAGCGGTGTCATGGGAAAAACCGTCCCTTTGACACGCCATCTTATAGCGTCTATATTTCTTATTAAAAAGAAAGGCACTGCTGGATGAGCTACACCTGAGTATACAATATAGCATCTCCTTCTTTTATGTACCAGCCCCTTCAAAAGGCTGACGATTATGGCTCTCCGTAATTTCCTTTCCTTAATAAATTTCTTCTTTTTGCTATCAATCCTAAACACTGTTCTGCCACCTACTTACAGAAGCGATATTTCCCTCTGTTCCTTTTACATGTTCTTTGGGAGTCAAACTTTCTATGTCCTCTTTATGTAACCTAGAAATTTCAAATGTCTCTCTGATGCTAAGTAAATGTTCCATTTTGTTTAAAACTTCGTCGTTGCTCTCATGTTCAGTCTATGGCATTCTCAGCATCCTTCTGTAGAGCCACATTTCCGTTGCCTCAAGTCTTTTCTTCATCTGTGAGGAGATTGCCCATTTATGGAGGAGGATTGATATGCAACATAATTATTGCAACAGCGATGCATTTGGTAAAGTGGCGGACGGAATTGAGAAAGAAATAAGGTTTATATGCCTAAGACAACATTTGCAATCTGATGGATACGAAGCTCAAACCTTGAAAATATACGGAACAACTAAACGCACTTCGTTCTTGCATTCGACTGGCCAGGCGCAAGCAACAGACGCAGAGATTAGGCGGTGCCAGAAAATATGGGCTTCGACATCGATACATAGCATAAAAGGGCTTCGTATTTTTGTTGGTTCAAGTTGAAAGTTGTTGAATCAAAGGTAGCTGTCTCAGTGCTCTGCGTTAGAAGATGATGTATTCAAAGAGCGGCAATGCCGTGAATAACCGCTTTGCAGGCGGAAGCATGCCGATAATGAGATGCAAATTATTTATGTGGAAGCGGAATATTGGTAGCACGAGAATGTCTGAGATGGACTACAGAGATGTCGGTCTTGTGTCGGTCTAACATGACTTTAATAACAAGAGCTTTTATTACATCATGTAGTACACAGCTTTCTGTTGCCAGTGGCGTAGCGTAGGGTTTAAAGCATTGCTTAATTCGCTAATCAGTTATCAAAGAACTGTTTTCTATACGCTAAAAGAATATCTGCAAGAGACATTAATTCCCTAGAAACAGAGATACGACGAAAATAAATAAATATAAAAAGATTAGAATGTCGTTGTGACATGAATATATTATAATATTAACAGCCGGATGCCTGCCTCCGAATATATGCTATGGTGACTAGCGAATCTTTGTTGCAGACGCTTGTTCAGGTACATTTGCATTTTCTGCCATATCTGTACTGAAGTTGCCTAATATTATCTTGCCAGCCTTCATAGGGTTCAAAAGCGTCTACGTGACCTTGCGTGTGTTGAATTATTTTCTGGCGTGGTACATTCATTAGTTTCACCCGTTCAGACTTTACAGCTAAACCCCGCTATTCCACGTACTCTGGAAAGAATAATCTCCATTCCCAATGTATCCAATTAGTAATACAGAAGTTCCATTCCAAAATCTACTTCTAAAGAATTGGTACTTTGTGGGACAGAATCCTGAGGGGGTGCTTCCCCGATCGCTATAATCTTAAACTTTGCAAATTTAGTCAATCGTTATCTTTCCTATATGTCTTCATAATCTGCACTTCTTGCCTTCATGCAACAACCTCATTCAGTTACTTCCTATCTTGAATGGCTCTTGGGCCTTGTGTTGAATGTGTAACAAAAAATAAACTAAACTAAAATAAAATAAAACCCACGCAGAGTCAAGTTAGCTGGATGAACCTTGGTTACAGCTTCATAGGGCATAATCTGGAGCGATCGACAATTTGAACAAGGTCAATACATTTAAAACCTCCGTCACGATGGACTTGTGACGTCAGGCTAGCACAACCATCGACGGGTTCCGAACAGATTCATTTATCCAATCTCACTCACAAGCCTTAGGTTACATATGGTATAGTTTTCAGACACTTTCCAATAGTGATGCACGCTGGATCACATCCATAGCCTGATATAATCCACAAGTCTATGGTGAGATTCGAACCCAGATCTCATGTTTTATTTGAGGGTTCGCTATTTGCCCAAAACTGGGATCCTAACAGGTGCTTCCGCCCCGGATCACGGTGGACCTGGGAACAACAGCAATTAAGAAGTGATTCCACGCTATTCAAAAATCTCCAATCTCCCGATCATAGGCCTTGCTGCCGGATGTAGTTCTTCGTCATTTTTTCCCTTTCGTTTAAATTAAAGTTTGAACAACAGAATGACTCCTATCCAAAATATAGAAGGAGAAAACCAGAAGATGGAGGTCACAACGGGAAGATCATTGAGCAATACTAAAATGCATCATTTTTCACCACAAATTATAACAATGATTCAAAATCAATCATTTTCTCACAAAAAATGTGTGATACGCAGCAAGGCGTGGGTAATTCGGCTAGTATTTAATAAACCTTGCTTAATGTGACACTATTAACACTAAGTTAGGATCAAACTCATTAACGACAGATTCTTTCATTTCAGTATATATTTTTACATTAAGAACAGAAAAGTTAGATGAGTTTGAGAAAAATAAGCAATCAAACGAATAAGATAAAATATGGATTATCTACAAATATTAATTTGTCGAAATCTTTGAGATGAGGATTTAACATTATCATGCGTTGTACCCTCTGACCTTCTTCATGAGTCTGTCAGTAATCTTCTTGAAATGTCTAATCGAACTTTTTATTCAATCTACAAAGGTGAGGGTGGATTGTTCTCATTCTACTTTCCATGCGTAGGGGAATAGATTAGCATTCAACATCCTTATACACCTCAAAGGTACCAGACCCATGCATTGAACTTACAACTGAATGGGATATATTTCAACGAGCGTTTTGATCCACTACACCATGTAACATGCCAGTGACAAGAGACTTTTTCAAAGTTAACTTTCCCGTACCGATAATCTTATACAGCTACACGGCATTAAAAATAAAAATGCCATATGTTATAAGGAGGAAGGCGATCATATATTTCCTCAGATTTCTTTTATTTATTATATATGAATTGCTATACCCTCGTGGTAAATATAGTGGAGTAGATTTTCATTACCTTCCTTACGGTTTAGATGTTTTCCTTCTCATAGACTGGTTGCTATCAAAGACTAGAAAGCACCATTTATCCTGTTATTGGACCCATATCTCGGAGAAGAAGAGGTGGATTCATGCCTTTCCCAGGGCATTTGCGCAAAAGTGAACGCACCGAACTTAGCTTGAATTTGAACTCGGCTCGACGAGTTCACTATCCACGGCGATAACCGATATTCTACCTGCACGTGATTCCTTTTAAAGCATGTGTTTCCTTTTGAAATTCGGTACAAGGATAATTACAGCAGGTCATTTCTAAAGAAAGCAGGGCTGGACTTTCACCTGCTGAGGCCCTAGGCTATATGAAATACGAACCCTTCTCTAAAAAAAAATGGAGAAACAATTTAAATAATTAAACATAATTAAAAGAATAAATAATATATTTATATAACTTTTGATGATTGAACGTTAAAGAATAAAATTAATGATAAAATAAAAATGTATTTTAAAAGAATGAAGCCCCGAGGGTGTGTGAACCTAAGCTATCGGTTATTTACCTTATAGGTAAGTTCGGCACTGAAAGCAAGAAATGATTTACCTCAAAACTATTCTAAGTATAAAGATCTGTCTGAAAAGTAACGGGACTGGGTATGCTGTGTAAGTTATGGACGAAATAGAGATAAGTTGATTGTGTTATATCTTGGGACTATATGACTGAAATCTTAGCTTTCTGTAGCTATTGCGACTTTGGAGAACTCTTCTGTAATAAAAGGAAACATACAATACACAAAAACCTTAAAAGTCACAAAATATTAAAGTCTGGAGTAAGATCAGCACTGGCCAAGATGAACAAGAACAAAGCAACGGGACCAGATAGGATCCTATTAGAGATGCTATTGGGCTTGAGATGATTTCAGCATTGACAAGATTACAGAAATAATGAAATCAGCCACACATAGGAAGACTTAAGTGGTCTGTCTGAAAAGTAATGGGACTGGGTGTACTGTGTGAACTATGGGCGAAAGAGGGACAAGTGGGTTGTGTTATCATCTAACATGATATCTTGTGAGTATATAACTGTAATCTTAGCTGAGTTACCATTTTCAGTACAAATGCTAAGAGTCATGGCCCTACAACTATACGAGGTCTGTCTGAAAAGTAACGGGACGAGGTATGCTGTGAGAGCTATGGGCGAAAGAGGGATAAGCAGATTGTGCTAACATGATATCTTGGGAGTATACACCCTTGAGCAAATTAATTTAAACAAAACGAATAATCCGTTATTATTTACTTTTTTCGTATTTTTACAATGAAACATGATCAAGTACACATATTAGTATTTCGTGTGTCCATTCCACGAAGTCGTTTCTTGCAGATTGACCACACATTGTCGATTGGATTTAAATCAGGAGAGTTTCCGGGCCAATCTATAGTACTTTGATTTTCTCACTGGTAAAGCTTGCCAGTGTGTTCGTGCAGCGTTACAATTTTCGTGCGTTTCCTTGGAGTAATGGCCGTAGGACAACTAATCGACAGTCGAGAAAATATGATCTGGGCGTGATAAAAATCTGATGCAATCACGGATGACGCAATATTTTTCAAGGCCAAATAAATTTCATCATACACTCCGAAAATAGATGCATGTTACTGCAAATGACCTAATCTGAGGCAAAAATAGGAACCGATTACACCCTGTCACTCCAGTGGGTCTAAATCAGGCCGTATGGTGAAAGAAAGGAAACTAAAACGGTTGTTTCAATTAATTTGCACCAGGGTGTATAACTGTAATTTTAACTTTCTGCAACCAATGCATTGTTTATAAGATCAACTTCATGACGAAAAAAATAGTTCAAATGGCAATTTTCATTTCACCAATATTATTTTGAATGTCTTCATGGCTCATCGTAGAATTTTCTTTATCATCTGTGAATTGCCACGACTTTCCGGGAAAGATGAACGTGTGGTTTCCCGTTGCATTCTCCGTGACTTTTTAATTTGGAGTAGTCCTTCTCCTCGACTGGCTAAAACCCAAGGCTACAGAGCCTAGACTACTTAACCCCATAACTGGAGGATGGATTTATGCCTTTGTGCCAAGGGTATTTGTTTGAAAGTGAACGCCACAGCGAGACGGAAATTTGAACTCGGCTCTCCGATTCCACTTTCTGCGACGATAACCGTTCCGTTACTTGCACATCCGTTCCTTTATTATTACTTTCCAAAGAAACGGTGGTAATTTTAGCTAAGTCAAATATAAACTATACAGTTCGTTCAATAAAATGCACTGAATTTTCGTTTTGTGGAAAAAAATAATGGCAGAATGCTAGAGCAGGAAAAAAGAGAAAAAGAAAGAGACAAAGAGCGTATAAGGATGAAAAAACGGAAAAGAGTCATAGAAAGAAAGAAAGAAAGAAAGAAAGAAAGAGAGAGAAAGCAAGCAAGGAGGCGATAGAGAGTGAGAGAGAAAGGAAGAGAGAGAAAGAAAGAGAGAGAAATAGAGTATGAGGAGGAGAAAAAAGTGTGAATGATAAAGGAAAGTCATTAAAAGAGAAAGAAAGAAACAAAGGATGCAATTGAGAAAGAAAGAAAGAAAGAAAGGGAAAGAGAGAGAAAGAGAATATAAGGAGGAGAAAAATAAAAGGAAAGTCATTAAAAGAGAAAGAAAGAATGTGATAGAATCAGAAAGAAAGTAAGATAGAAAGAAAGAAAGAAAGAAAGAAAGAAAGAAAGAAAGAGAACGAACTTCAGTACTAATTTGTCTGTCAGTTATACATCTAGGGATCATTTTCCCTGAGAAAAAAAAAAAAAAAAAGGAACAGACACTGCCGAATTAGGATATCCACGCTTGTCAGGAACATTTAAAAGCTAACCTTAGACTGGTAAATAACGAATGAAATAGAGGAAGAGAATGTTGCTCCAATGTGAAAATCACGATTCAAAATCATGGCCTTTTGAAGAGCTTGAACACTGACAACTTATTCTGGTGAATATACCAGGTTTGTGTATGCACATGTGTGTGTGTCTTTGTGTGTGTGTGCGCGCGTGTGTATGTAAAGTTGAACCAGTTCATAACTTGGAAGACGGAACATAGAGAGTCTCCAGATACAGTCAGCACCTAACCTGATCAAGCAAAGTTGAGTCAGCACGCAATATTAGACGTATGTCTGCTTAGGAAAACGCTGCGTACCGTTAGCAGCTCTTGGCCTTGTGTCAAACTTAAAGTTTAGCAAATAAAGTGCGTATCCAGGCGATAGTTGTTTGTTTACCTTTTGGTGTTTTTGAATCTTCTGCAAATCCTCTTACGCACTTCCTCCTTCATTCATATCACTTACCCACATAGAAGTAAGAGTAAGTTAATTCGATGGGGGTTCATATCAAACACTTAGGTGCTTCCGACAGCCTTGGCTGTCGTCATGATGATAGAACGGGGCAGACAGCTGGCACAGATACAAAACTGATTTTTTTCCTGTTGATATTTTGCTCTTTCCAGTTTTCTTTTGCATCAAGTATGTTTCGAGTAGCAAAATAAACAGTCACAAAACAAAACTAAGTAACAACAAACATTACGCATAAACACGCACGCACGCACACACACACACACACACACACACACACACACATATATATATATATATATATATATATATATATATATACGAGCATGCGCTCTCACACAAACACACACGTCACACACACACATATGTATCACACATACATATCACAAACACACACACACACACACACACGTCTTTTTTCTCAAAGAGAGAGAGAGAGAGAGAGTGAGAGAGAGAGAGAGAGAGAAAGAGACCGCATATGTTTCTAAAGTAAGATTTCTCGAACATTCAGGCCGGTAAACAAAAATAAATAGACTGCTTACTAAATAAACGCAGCGTTTACTCAAATATGCGTATCCACTAAAAATATCTTTTTAATTTTAATATTTTATTTATTAATAATTTAATTTTAATATATTTTATTGAAATATTTTTTCATTATTTTTATTCTGTTTTGATCCCGGTTTGAAGCAATGAGGAGCTGTGATACACCGAAAGTCTGACTGTGGATGACTATATATATATATATATATATATATATATATATATATATATATATATATATATATATATATGTTTATTTATTTATTTATATATAGTGGATTTAAGATTTAAGAAATAGCAGATATTTTTATATATAATGCTCAATATAAAAAATATTGAAATAATATTAAAAAGGGAGCGTTAATAATATTATATGAAAACATTACTTAATTTTTAAATATCTATTTTATCCCGACTTCAAAGTTTCTTGGAAAATTTTCCAATCTTCAAGGTCTTCTTTTAAATGATATTTCCAATTTTTTCCCCTTTTCTTTGGGGAAAATATCATTTAAAACCAGAACACAGTGAAGACTGGAAATTTTACCAAGAAACTTCGAAATCGGGATAAAATTGTTATTGAAAATCAAGTAATCTTTTCATGTAATATTATATATATATATATATATATATATATATATATATATATATAGAGAGAGAGAGAGAGAGAGAGATAGATAGATAGATAGATAGATAGATAGATAGATATTTTTAGTATATAATATAAATGGCGCAGGTTAAAATAGATGTCAGTTATTATCATCTATTTGTTAATTAAGCAGTATTAATTAATACTGTTTAATTAAAAAAACAGAGCATTTACTTAAATAATTTATATCTATAATAAAAAGAAATAACGTATAAAGAGAAAATATATTAAATATATATATATATGTATATATATATATATATATACACACATATGTATATATATATATGTGTGTGTGTGTATTGAGAGAGAGAGAGAGAGAGAGAGAGAGAGAGAGAGAGAGAGAGAGAGAGAGAGAGATGTACATACACTTCATATCAAAATTTGGGTACCACCCTCTCGATTTCGAATAATTCCCTAAAAGTGGAGGGTGACTTTTCAAAACTAATTTAGGATCTCACTTCGAGCTAGAATAATTCTCTGCCCGAAGGGTTTATATTATATATTCAATAAGAATAAAAATAATAACGAACTCATCCGATCACTACATAAGGTTCTCTTAAAATTTGAATTGTTTTTGCTTAGTCTACCTTGTTGGCTAATTGTAATCTTAGAGATTATAAATTTTAGGCAACGCCCTCAATAAAATATTGGATGCCATGCACTGAAGATTTAAATAGATTAGACATCCTAGCGCCATTGTAATTAAGTAAACTAAGAATTTATGAAACTTATAAATGTGGCCCAATATGTTCGTATATATATATATATATATATATATATATATATATATATATATATATATGTGTGTGTGTGTGTATGTGTGTGTGTGTGTATGTGTGTGTGTGTGTGTGTGTGTGTGTGCGTGTATACATATGATAAAATATAGTTTTAAGGTATGCTATATTTATGAGTTGAAGTGCTCAATATGAGCGTATGTAAATATAAAAATGGACATTGAAGTCAACACCCAGAGGCGACAAAATGTTTCAGGCTAAACGCAATTATCAGGCGTGACGATTGCGTTTAGCACGAAGCCGACTGTCGCCTCTGGGTGTCGATTTCGAAAACTCGTCTAATTATTCAATGAAAGGTGTCACAATGAAAACGTGCTGCCAAAACACACACACACACGCACACACGCACACACACACATATATATATATTGGAGAAGTGATAGATTTTTATTTATTAAAGCGACAGATTTTATTACTTAAACGTTAAAAGTAGAGGCCCCGTTTATTTGTGAAACAGTATAATTATTTATTTTCGCCTCCCGATCTGAATATTCCAGAAATCTTATTAAAGAAAAATATGAGCTCTCCAGCAGTTTTACAAAATTTCAAAATATATAAGACATAAATTAATCCCTAACTAAAATAATATAAATATTAATTACATTATAAAAAAGAATTCAACATCATCATTTACTTACTTTTGGTTATTAGATATTAAATTACGTCACTTCTCATCTTCCATAATTTACCGAAACATTTCAGTTAGCCTTATTCTTTATTTCTTTTTTTTATTTTGTGTGGTACGCTGTTTCTCTTGAGATCATAAGAAATAGTTGTATGTATGTATGTATATATGTGTCCAAATATACATAAAAGGCTCTATAATGTGTATATGCATGTGTGTGTATGTATGCACAGACATATATATGAATGGGCATATATATGTGTGCATGTATGAACTAGTATACAAAAAAGCTCTAATATATGTATATGCCTGTGTATCTATGTACAGATATATAAGAGTATATATAATTAAAAAAACACTCTCTAGTTTTGTTCGGCTGATTTAAAATGAAGCAACATCAAACGACTCTAACATAGAGTCAAATATAAAACGAAAAAGAACATTGACATTGGAGGTGATAAGGTAATCTAATTTAAATAATGGTCACCATTTATCGTCAGAGATCCGAGGGCATTTTGCCTTTCTTACATTCCAATCAGAGGAAGTCGAAGAGAACAGACGCTTTTCGAAAAGTATCGTTAAATTTCCAACTTTGTCTCATCACTCATATATATATATATATATATATATATATATATATATGTATGTATGTATGTATGTGTATGTGTATATATATATATATATATATATATATATATATATATATATGTATATATGTATGTATGTATATATATATATATATGTATGTATATATATATATATATGTATGTATATATATATATATATGTATGTATATATATATATATATATATATATGAAGAAATATAATTTTAAGGTGTGCTATATTTATGGGATAAAGTGCTCAATATCAGAGACAGAGCGTGTGTAAATATAGAAATTGAACTATAGACGAAAGAAAATCACCATGTTGATACATGTTTTATTCTTAATCCTTTCTAAGCTTTCGGCTTACATAACCCGTCATCATTTTCACACTCACATGGTCAAATGTTACGTCATGAACCGCAATGCGATATTTACTGCCTGCGTTTCATATGCACGAATTTATCGTTGCATATCAATCTTCCATGCAAATAAACAAACTATCATTGTTGCAAAATTACCATCTTTAATCTCCGATGATGGCTTATGTAAGCCGAAAGCTTAGAAAGGATTAGGAATAAAACAGGTATCAACATGGCCATTTTCTTTCGTCTTTCAATGATAATGTTATTAAGCTTATCAGGCGTTATGAAAGGATTTTGCTTAAAATAAATAAACAAAACTATATATATATATATATATATATATATATATATATATATATATATATATATATATATATATCCGGCTTTCAAGACGCTACTAGTTAAGAGCAGAAAAGCTCCAGCCGCTTCTAGTAAACAGACCATGTTTATGCTTGTGCCTCAGCTCCAGGAAGGTTTATAGTCTTGGAAATACTTGTAACAGCTAACTACTGAGGTTACATCAAATAAAAGGCTGAATTATATAGATAGCTAACATGACAGTGTAATGACTCAATATACAAATGCACGTCAAGCCAATTTGGTGACCGTCCAACCTTGAGCCTGGGCGTTGCATCACATTCGTCATGGAAGACGCACCCGTATTTTCCAAGGTAATTTTTTTTTATGAAAAAAATGTGCGTCTTGTAAACAGGAAAATACGGTATATTGAAAATTCTCAAACATTTTTGCTTAGGATTGTGCTGCGTTATTCTTCGAAATAAGTTATTCGGGGCATCAGGGGTGGGGTTCTTGGGAAGAATGCAGAGACTACCAGAGGCAGGGCATGCGAGCAACGAGGTTATTTTAACGAAACTGATAAAAAACAGGACACCCGCACTTAGAATCAGAAAGGGGCATTTGAAATTTCCTGGAGATATATTCAGGAAAGAAGGCTTAGAAAATATGACACTCGCAGGCAAGTGAGACCTTGGGAAACGGCGGGCAACCTACCTAACGAGCTTCTGTAAATGGATAGCAGAAAAAGGAATGCGAAGTATAGTGAAAATTCAAATATTTCTAAGATCTGCAAAGGATAGAAAAGTGTGGAGAGCCATGATCATTCACGTCTTGAAAGGGCACGGCATCTTGTAAAAGAAACAGAAAAACAAAGGAGATTTGTTTAAAGTTGGAAGTGAATGACTTGAAATTTAGTATTTGAAATACTCGTATCGAGCACTGACCTATTGCATCGGTGGAAAATACACATTAGTCAGGTAAAAGGTCATTATATATTTGTCCAGTAAGGTTCGGATTTTCTCAATGGGCAATGGTAAGCTACACTTGCGAGTAAACCACCAGCAGGACCTATTCCACTTGAAGATAAATACAGACACACATCATTGTAAAGAACACGCTCTTCCCTATACACATAAACACACACACACACACACACACACACACACACACACACACACACACACACACACACACACACACACACACACATAAATACTTACACCATCTGGCCGAGGAGAGAGGAACAGTAAGAGATTGAGAGAAACGCATTTAAAATGAATCTTGACTGACCAAAAAGCAGAGAGAAAACAGACAATAGAAAACATTGTATGACAACAGCCAGTCTTATCTTAAGCAGCGAGTCAGTCTACTTCAAGGGCGGAAGCCGGCTGAATCCTTGAAGATGTACAGAGAATAACTGTTGTTTATTCTCTTCATCGTATGACTAGCTCTCGCGCTCTCTCTCTCTCTCTCTCTTTCTCTCTCACTTTTACTCTTTTATCTCTCCTTCTCTCCCCTCTATCAAAATCCGGTCAGGAGGATAAAACAATATTGAATCCAGATTAACAACTTCATTAATAATAATAATAATAATAATAATAATAATAATAATAATAATAATAATAATAATATGGGAAGGAAACTGGAAGAAATTGGTACGAACACCACCCTGACCCGGTTACGGAGATAGGACCTGTTACAATTCTATGGGACTACACAATACACACTGACAGAACAATCAAAGCCAACCGCCCAGACATTGTTATTAAAGACCACAAACAAAATAAGTGCCTCCTTATTGATATGGCAGTCCCTGCAGACTGCAATGTGTCTTTGAAGATATTCGAAAAACTGTCAAAATACAAGGACCTTGAAATAGAAATCTCAAAAATGTGGCACATGGGAACATCAACAATTCCTGTTGTAGTTGGAGCCCTTGGACTGGTTGGAAAAGATTCTAGTAGGCTGATTGAAGGGATCCCTGGAAGTCCATGCCTCAAAGAGATACAAAAAATTGTTCTGACAAGTACAGCCCACACTTTACGAAGGGCTTTATCTATGTAATTATTTTTTTATTTTTTTAAATTTTTTTTTGCAGTGGAAAGTGTCATGATGCCATTTCTAACCTTAGGTCCCTGGGCGGGACCCGGAAAGAAATGTGTAAACGCCAGATATCAAAGGAAATAAAAAAAATAATAATAATAATTAAATATAAAAAAAATGTGCCACGTGAACACATCAATAATTCCAATTGTGCTTGGCGTCCTCGGTTTAATTGGTAAAGTTTCTGATAGACTTATTGAAAGAATGCCTGGTAGCCCATACCTTAAAGAAATACAAAAAATGTTCTTACACCTTACAAAGGGCTTTATCAATGTAAAACGTGTTTTCTCTTAGGTTAAAAAATATTCAGTGGACATGTCATGATGCAATTTTTTAACTTAGCTCTCTGGATGGGATGGGATCCGGGAGGAAACGAGTGTATTACAGAATTACTACAGAAATCAACAACAATAATAATAATAATAATAATAATAATAATAATAAATCGCACACTAAAAAGTTCCTCCTTATTGATATGGCAGTCCCTGCAGACTTCAAAAAGATATCAAAATACAAGGACATTGAAATCGAAATCTCAAAAATGTGGCACATGGGAACATCAACAATCCCCGTTGTAGTTGGAGCCCTCGGATTGGTTGTAAAACTTTCCTGTAAACTTATTGAAGGGATTCCTGGAAGCCCATAGCTTAAAGAAATACAAAAAATTGTTTTCACGAGTACAGCCCACACCTTACGAAGGGCTTTGTCGATGTAATTTTTTTTTCCAGTGGAAAAATGTCATGATACCATTTCTAACCTTAGGTCCCTGGGCGGGACCTGGAAAAAAATGAGTACACATCAGAAATCAAAGGAAATAATAATAATAATAATAATAATAATAATAATAAAATAATAATAATAATAATAATAATAATAATAATAAAAGGACATCAATAATTCCAGTTGTAGTTGGTGACTTCGAATAGGTTGGAAAAGGTTCCGATAAACATGCTGAAGGGATTCCTAGTTGCCCCAAACTTAAAGAAATACAAAAAAATGTACTTGCAAGTACAGCCCACAACTTACGAAGGGCTTTATCTATGTAAAATATCTGTGATCTTAGGGTTTTTTCTTTTTCTTTTTTTTTCCTCAACAACTTCTCAGTGGAAAATGCCATGATACCATTTCTGACTTTAGGTCTCTGATTGGGACCTGGAAAGAAATCAAAGGAAATAATGATGATAATAATAATAATAATAATAATAATAATAATAATAATAATAATAATAATAATAATAATAATAAACGACAAGGCTTGACGAGTTAAGATTAGATTTAGTAAATATCAGTTAGCCGAGTTAAACAATTGGACATATCTTCTAGTGACTGACACACTGTGCGTCTCTGTTCATGAGCTTGGGTAGTGGGAGAACATCAAGACCGGGTATCTTTTTTTTATTTATTTGAGAGATAGAGCGGCCAAGACGAGTTTGGAGTTACATCTCGATACTTGGTAACACCCTTAGTCAGAAAGCGTTTAACTGGGTTATCAGACCCAAAGGTGTTTCTAATTGGGTTCCAACAACACGGTTACGCGTTGCTCTTAACAAAACCTGTCGCCATTTCGTAAAATTTGGGGCCAGGTTAGGTGCACTGGACTTCGTATTTTTGTGCTTATGCGTCACTTTATTATTATGCTTTATACGATACGAGTTGTCTCCGAGACTCAACAAGAGACTTCCAAAGCCAAGTTTTTTTGGGTTTTTTTTGTATCAGATAATTGAAACAAATAAGGAGCCATGTACTCAGAGAAAAAAAAAAGGAAATATAAAAAAATGTAATTATGACGATTGCATGGAGAGAAATCCTACGCAGAGATGTGAGAAGTACCCATGAGTATGATTTTTTGCAATTCATATAATTTAAGATGACCATGGATTTGTTCCAAATATTTATTTACACCCTTTGATTTCATTCACAAAGCCCCAATAACAACAGGTAATGATGTTGTTTTGAGTTGTCACATTCTAATGATTTCTACCTCGAAGTATTTACTTTGTTTCACAATTGTTTTCAAAGATGTGCTATGTTCGACTGAGGCGACAGCATATATCAGAAGACATAACTTTTCAGCATGATTTTTCGCAACTATGTCCAGTTGATTTGGCTGAATTTCCCTATCAATGTGAACGCTGAAATTCTAGGGATGGTAAACTCTTTATTCTGTATAACTTCTGGTGGCTTCTTCTTCTTCTTCTTCTTCTTCTTCTTCTTCTTCTTCTTCTTCTTCTTCTTCTTATTATTATTATTATTATTATTATTATTATTATTATTATTATCCTATTTGTTAATAGTCATTTACCGGGCTATTACCAAAACCTACTTAAGGTAAATTCACACACACACACACACACACACACACACACACACACACACACACACACACACACACACACACACACACACACACACACAGAGGCGCGCGCGCGATGGATAAATCGTCGTCTAAATTACGCAAAAATGAAAATAATACTGACATCTCATTTGAACAGATATATTTACCAAAATTACACAAAAATACCTTGAAATACTGAAGAGTACATTTATTGAATAAAATCGCTATTGGCTTCAATCACGGCCTCCAGACGCTTTCAGAATCTCCTGCATCTCTTCTGGACTGTCTCCTTGTTTAAGTTGGTGAAGGCTGCCATAATACTTGTCATCAGTTCATCTTTGGTGAGACAAGTTGCTTTGTTGGCCTTTCGCTCAAGGCATGGTCTACCAAGGATTCCTTCAATGAGTTTACCAAAACCTTTTCCAGTCAAACCGAGGACCCCAACCACAACTGGAATTATTGATGGCCTCATATGCCATATTTTTAAGATTTCCACTTCAAGATTCTTGTATCTTGATAGTTTTTTAAGATCTTCAAAGATGCATTACAATCTGCAGGGACTGCCATGTCGATAAGAAAGCACATTCCGTTCTTGTAGTCTGAGCAACTAGCTTTGGTTGTTCTGTCTATGTGTATTGCAAAGCCACATAAAATTGCTACAGATCGTATCTCTGTAACCGGGTTTGGATGACGTTCATACCAGTTATTATTATTATTATTATTATTATTATTATTATTATTATTATTATTATTATTATTATTATTTTCACTATTTTCCATGTTATTCTTTCTTTCTATTACCGCACTCTCAATTGAACCCTTAACCGTTATCGTTCCGATATATCCGCATAAACTGCGCCCCTTACGTTTACCCCTCAAACAACAACCGCATTCAATAACCCTCTACCTTGAGCGGTCTTGTGTAGCACCAATAGAAAAAAAGGTCTATGACTGTCATTTAAAAAAATGTAAAATGCAGAATAATATGTAATAAAATAATAGTAATGAAATAATAGTAATAAAGTACTTTATGTAAAAATTTTCAAATTGAAAAAAGGAAAAAATACGTATTCTCTTTCTTATATTTTCTCTTGTTTTCGTTTTGAAAGATCATCATAATGGCGTTATCAGAAGCTGGAGCTGCCCATTTTTTTTTCAGCGTTGACAGAGTTCAAAAGCTTTTACATGGACTTATGGGTGATGAATTATTTTCCATCCTGCAACCCCTTTATCACAAACGAAACGTTTCAAGCCTCTCGCTATTCTGTCGCTCTTAATATGACAAATGTTCAGATATTCAGGGTCGTTTGCTGTGACCCGCTTCTGATAACTAAATTACGACATAACATCTGCTTGAGATAACGGATGGAAGAGGAAGAAAATCAAAATATGAGCTCTTTAAATAGACTACTCACAAATCACTTGGAGTCTAGATATGTTTCCATGAAACTCAGAAAATCAACAAACATGTGACCAAATTTATTTTGATTATAACTCCGTATCAGCTGCCATTCGAAAACAACTTATCCAATGTTTAAGTAAAATTTTTTCAACTTTTATGTGCGGATCATGATGTAGGCGATCGTGGCTCTCCACATCTTCCTGTTCCTTGTAACTCTTAATAAGTTTTGTTTTTTTCTTATTTCTCCCAAACCCTGTTCTACCTTCCCTTTACTCACACTTATCAAGTATGTCACGCGATGATTTCCCCTCTTGTACCTCTTTCTCTCAATATTTCTCGTGAGTATCATATTTTCCTAGCCCTCCTTCCTGATTATATGCTCCAGAAATTTCAACTGTCTCTTCTTGATGTTAAATATAAGTATCCTTTTTGTTTACATTTTCTCCAAAACCATGCTCACATGTTCCAAGCTATCCTCAGCATCCTTCTGTAGGACCACATTTCTTCTTCTTCTTCTTCTTCTTCTTCTTCTTCTTCTTCTTCTTCTTCTTCTTCTTCTTCTTCTCCCCGTAACACATCTGGTCACAGTTTCGCCCTGAAAAATGCCAGTATGATTAAAAGAGAAAAGAATTTCCTAAGAAGAAAATGGATTAAAAGTACCCTGATATCAAAAGCCTCTTCGATCAACCTCAGGCCGTGGCTCATATCACTCATCATCGCATAAACATTACTAGCACAACACCACATACGAGCTATGAGAGAGAAAAAAAGAAGAGATATCTATTCGGTGTGGGCTAAATTTTAAATCCCGCTGATGATAGGGGTTTCGGTACGAAAAACATCAACTCTCTGCCCACACCATCTGGAAAGAGTATTTAACCTCTTCCCCATATTCCACACTTTTTGTTTACATACACAGGTTTACCTCTCATTCCAAATTGAGAACGCCTGTTATAAGGGACGAAACGCGTAGTTGAATAGCTTCCTCCAACTTGAGTTATCGCCATAGTTAGGACATTATTCTACATACTACTGACAAACATATATACTCATATATAAAGGGTGTTTCATTAAGACGGATTATATGCAAGGTGTTTCATTAAGACGGATCAAAGTCACCAGTAAATAAATCAGTGTTATTGGTGAAAATCTATTTATTTCTCTATTGGATCATGTCATTTAAGTCATGGCAATTATGTGTGGAAAATAATATCGACCAAATGTGCGCCAAATCTGAAAGAAAAAGAAAAAAATCATTAGACGCTTAAACTTAATTCACATTTAAAATCGGTCCAAGTTATATATATATATATATATATATATATATATATATATATATATATATATGAAGTAGAGAAATGTCCGAGTGGCAAATAATTTCCACCGAGTGGTATTTATGAAATAACTTAATCAACTGGCTGTGAAGTAAAAGTAATTTCAGTTGCCATTTACGCTTGTTTGCGTTTATTACGCAGTTTTAATAAATATGATGTTATAATCTGAATGGCGGCAACCAGTCTTATTCTGTCTGTTTCATCCAGCCGACAACTCTTTTGATAAGTGATTACATTTGTTTGCCTAGGATCTTTTAAATTTTATTTGCCTCAGATAAAACAAGCTGTACGAATGAAACTTTTGTGACAATCATAACATTGTGATGGTTGTTTTTTTGTTTTTCTACTTTAAGAAAGATTTCTTACTTTTATGCCTTCTCTATGATATCCCCTATAACAAAAGCTCCATTTACTCTTCTCTTCCGCCCTCTTATCCCTTCTTCTTCCGCTTCTTCTTCTTCTTCTTCTTCTTCTTCTCTTCTTCTTCTTCTTCTTCTTATTATTATTATTATTATTATTATTATTATTATTATTATTTACTCATTATCTTATTATTATTTTTCCTTCTTCTTTTTTTCTTCTTTTCCCTTATTTCTTCTTTTTCTTCTGCTTTTATTTCCACTCCCTTTCCCCCTTATTTCTTCTTCTTCATCTTCAGTTTTATTTCCCCTTTCTCTTTTACTTTATTTCTTCTTCTTCTTCTTCTTCTTCTTCTTCTTCTTCTTCTTCTTCTTCTTCTTCTTCTTCTTCTTCTTCTTCTTCTTCTTCTTCTTCTTCTTCTTCAGTATTTTCCCATTTTCTCTTTTCCCGTATTTCTACTTCTTCTTCTTCTTCTTCTTCTTCTTCTTCTTCTTCTTCTTCTTCTTCTTCTTCTTCTTCTTCTTCTTCTTCTTCTTTAGTATTTTTCCCCTTTTATCTTTTCCCGTATTTCTTCTGCTTCTTCTTCTGCTTCTTCTTCTTTTTGTTTTGCATTTATTTCTCCTTCCTCTTTTCCTTTATTTCTTCTTATTATTATTCATTCTCGTTTTCTCTTTGCTTATCTCTTCTTTTTTTCTTTTATTTCTTCTTATTTTTCTTCCTTTTTTCTTATATCTTCTTCTTTTTCTGTTCTTATTTCTTCTCTCTTATTTCTCCTTTTTTCTTTTCCTCTAATTTCTCCTTTTTTTACGTTTCACTTTTTTCTTTTCTGTTCTTATTTCTTCTTCCTCTTTTTCTTTTAATTCTTCTTAATATTATTCATAAGGAACAGAAGTTCTTCATCAATAAAACGCAACTTATTACTTTTTTACTACTTATTTATTTATTTTAAAATCTTCCTTTCCGTGACTTCATTCGTTGCTTCTCTTTCTTCAGACTTCTCCAGATTTCTTTCCTTATTTTTTAATTTTTTCATTATTCTCTTTCATTTACGTGAGAATTATTTTCTTACTTCTTTTACATTCTTCTATTATTTTTTTTTTTCACTGTCTTAATTTTTTAAATCAAATTTCCCCATTTTTGCCGTTCACAGAATGAGGAGTGCATTAGTGGGAACACATGCCGTGTGTTCGCTTCAAGACTAAATAATCTGGCGCAGAAATCTCGTAAAAGACATGATTTTGAGCGACAAATTTTAGAGCAGTTGCACAGACTGTGACTGTACAGTCTTGTGATTTATGGACAAGTGCAGTCACCCAGGCAAAGATTGAAATCTCTGATGAAAACGAGAGTTGCTCGATTGAAAGTGAGATTTGTCTTGACACAGAAGATGTGGTAATAACCACCCACTCGTCTTTGAAAAGGGAGAGAAGGGGGTAAAATGAATGGGTTCTGTTCCATTACTTCGATTCTAAGTGAACTCCTGTTTTATCGTTGAACAGAGATATTTATATATATGGCTAGAACATAGATATTTTTCACTATTTACATTGTTTGGACTATCATCCTCATCTTTGTTGCCATATTTATCACAACGTTTCGGCCGTTGTACGCTTCGGCCTTCTTCAGGTGGTTGGAATGCCGAACTGAATCTTTTATTTCGCTCGCTGGGTTGACTGTTCTAGTTCCATGAGTCATGTCTAATGGATGTCAGTTATCAGTTATCTCCTGTTAATTCCCCTCTCCAAGTTCTCCGCCGCCTTAATCAAGTAATGAACTCACACTGGATCTAACTAACGCCTGTATCCATTGTGCCACGTGTCCTTAAGGACTTCTGTGTATGAATTTCTGGGTATTATAAACCTAATGTCTACAGCATCCACTTTTTTAAGAGCGCTCATATTGCAATTTTTGCATGTGTTTTACAAGAGCTCATATTACAATTTTCATTGTTATTATTGCTTTTGTCTGGCACTCTTTATTACTAGTTCCCATATTGTATTCATTTCTATGCTTGGTCGGCTCAGGAGATTTTTGTGGCCTAGCATATGTGCTGATTCCTTAAGTTTACGAATTTTCCAATGATGTTCTTTGTCTATGATTTCAACCTGATCCCAAAGAGGACGGCGATTTCCCTTTTCTCTCCATATGTGGCCAGCCCCGCCTGATTTTTTCACTTCCCCTCGTGTTACAGCTTTTTCTTGAAACCTTAAGTGGGCGGCCTATCTCCCCTTTATATCTCTTTCCGCAGCTGCACGGGAAATATAGACAGATAGATATTTCTATATATGACTCGAGTCATATATAGAAATAAATTTAAATGATGAAGCATCTGAAACCATTGGTTAGTGAGCAAATCTCACAAGCAGTTGATGGTGATATCGACCGCAATTAGATTTCTGAAAATTATCTTTGATCCTTATACATACATATATACATACATACATATTAATAGGGAGTTTGATCCTCAGTGGGTGCCTCTTACTTTTGGCTTTGTGCCACATCTAAGCTACGCTTAGAAAACCATTCTTCTTCTTCTCCCTTAGTTCTTCTTCTTCTATTATTATTATTGTTATTATTACTTTGACGTGGTGCAGTGGTTAGTAAGCTTGTTCCGCTAGATCAGTTACGACTCAATAGCGAGATCGATCCTCACTGGGTGCCCCATAATTTTGGCCTTGTGCTACATCTAAGCTACCAGTCACCGCTTGGGAACACCTGGTACTGTAAGTAAAGCTCTTTGTTGTTGTTATCACAATGTTTCGGCCGGATTTCATCAGGCTTATACAGATCCGGGTATCCTAAAGAGCATTCTCAACTGAACTCTTTATTTAATCTATGTGTTTAAACTGTTCTCGTTCCACTGCCCATGTCTAGGGATATCTCGTCTAGTTTTTACTTTTAATACTGCTCGGTCATTTCCCGCCCTGTTTCCACTGAGTTCAAGTATACACAGCTGGGATTGAACTCGCAATGACTGTCACCAAATCCACGAATTGACTCTCTAATCCATCTGGACCCCCTGCTGTTTGCCTCAGGGATCTTGATAAGATCCAGAGACGGATATGCAATGTAATTGGCCCTGATCTATCATCTCGTCTGCAGTCGCTCTCTCACAGACGCGACGTTGCCTCGCTCTGTCTTTTTTACAAATACTTTCACGGTAATTGCTCCGAGGAGCTGCTTTCGCTGGTTCCTAGGCCTCATGAATTTAAACGTCCTACGAGGCTGGCATCCCGTTCCCACCCCTTCACCGTTGAAACTGTTAGATGTAGACGTCTCTTCTACTCCAATAGCTTCATGTCTCGCACATCTCGACTGTGGAACTCCCTTCCTTATTCCTGTTTCCCTGGCAAATACAATCTCCAACTATTTAAGTGTAACGTCAATCGACATCTCCAGTTGCCTTGATCTATCCACTTCACTTCTCCACATCCTTTCACCTTTCATTCCTATCTGCTCTCGCTCCTAATCTTCTGTAACCCCCCTTCCTTGATCGATCCACTATCTTTCTCCACATCCTCTCCTTTACCACTCCTAACTGCTCTTCCTCCAAACCTTCTGTAACCCCTTGCGTGCTAGTGGCTTCCAGCCTTGATTGGGGTGATAAGCTTAAAAAAAAATTTAAAAAATTAGGTTATTGCAGCGTTGGATAATTCTTTGTGGAGAACTTGGTGCCTTAAGCGCAGTATCTTGATTAGTGCTTTTTGTCTTGCTTGACTACACGCAATTAAGTTTTTTTTTTCTTTTGTTACAAGCTGCTGTTGAAGATTTGCGACGATTTCGCTATACGCAAGCCACCAATCTGCAGCTGGTTGGCATGCCACTAGCGTTTACCGCTGTTGGTCCGCTGTCGGGCCGCCGGTGTATTCGCCTCGGCAATGTCGCCATTGGCGGGACCGCCAGAGGTCCACCGACAGCCCGCAGATGGCTTGCGTGTAGAGCTGTCTTTGTGATAACAACAAAAAGTTAAGGATAATGGAGTGTAAATAATATTTTTCAGATAAAATTAGAAAAAACAGAAAAATGTCTTCTGGCTATCGTCCAAGTTTTTTTTTTTTTTTTAAGTTTTTTTTCTCGTCAGATTCCATCTTGCTCATTTAAAAATCTACCATTTGTCCGTGCATGGAATATTGCTGCTATATCCGGTCTGGTGACCCTGCTCTATATCTTGAAAATCTTGACGAAATTCCTCAAGGACACATAGCACAGTGGATAAAGGCGTTAGTTAGATCCAGTGACAGGATCCAAAGAGTGTGAGTTCAGTACCCGGTTAAGGCAGCGGAGAACTTGGAGAGAGGAATTAACAGGAGATAACTGACAACTGACATCAATTAAACATGGCACGTGAACATGAACGGTCTACCCCAGTGAACGAAATAAAGGGTTCAGTACGACATTCCAACCACCTGAAGAAGGCCGGAGCGTACAACGGCCGAAACGTTGTAATAAATATAGCAACAAAGATGATGACAATAGTCCGAATAATGTAAATAGTGTACATAATACCTCATCTCAGAAATATAGACAGATATTGAAAGAAGGGCCTGTCATGTGGTCGATGCTGATCTGGCATGTCGACTTCAGCCACTTTCTCACAAGCGTGATGAGGCTTGCCTCTGTATTTTCCTACAGAAATATACATGGCAATTGTTCTGACGATCTCTTTTTCCTAGTGCCTCGATTGTATGAATTTAAGCGTGCTACTAGATTGGCAACTAGGACTCAGCGTTTTACTGTTGAACGAGCTAGATGCAACCGTCACTTCTATTCTAACACTTGATTTTCTATTTTCTTTTCTCGCACTTCTCAACTGGGTAAATCTTTTTTCCGATTTCTTGCTTCCCTGCAACCTACAATCTTCAAAAATTTAAATCCAACGTCAATCGCCATCTACTGTCTCCCTGAAACCTGTCCCCTCACTATCCTTTCATCACTTCTCACTAAAGTCTTCTCAATCTCTTTCACTCCCTGTAACCCCCTGCGTTCTAGTGGCGATACCGCCTTGCTAGAGGTGAAATGATTAAAAAAAAAATGAATCAGATATCGAGAAAGTAATAATAGCAGCTATGATTATATATATATATATATATATATATATATATATATGTGTGTGTGTGTGTGTGTGTGTGTGTGTGTGTGTGTGTGTGTGTGAAAAATTTCTCAGAGTTAACCTGCAGAAAAAGACAATATTTATAAATGTAAAAGACAACAGGAAAACTGTAATAGTTGCCGACGCGTTTCGTCCAATGTGAACATTTTCAAGGCAAAATCGAAATGAATTTATTAAACAAAGTAACTAATAATAACAAAACAAAATGTCCTATATTCTTCCAGTTGCACGCTCCAAAATTTCTTACAATTAACAATAACACATTTCTTAAAACATCTTTCGATTCACACCTATTCTTTCGTTGTCCTGTTATTACCTGGATGTAAAAAATAAATATATTTTCATACCTGATGATATATGTATGCACAGATGAAAGCTTGTAAAAAAATCAACAAAAAACCTTATGCAACTGGAATTTATAAACAGGGATCATAACATTCATCTACAGGTCCGGGGTTAATGTAATTTATTAAATTTGTTCGCGAAGATGTATTCTCGTCATTTATATCATTAACTTCAATATCTGTTTTTTGTATGAATGATTCATGTAATGTAAATTGAACTGCACCACATACTTGATATATATATATATATATATATATATATATATATATATATATATCAGAAGATAATAATTACGATTAACAAATTGATGGTGGCATTGATGTTGGCGTCGGAAAAACGTATGTTCTTAATATAATTTGTTTTGTTTTGTTTTGTTTTACGGTATATCACCATCAGTGGGTTATTTAATTTTTATTGCTGGTAATATTTTTTCGAAAATGTATTGCTGGTAATTTTTTTTTCAAAAATATATTGCTGGTTAAAATTTTCTCAAAAAAAGTATTGTTGGTATTTAAACCTATTTTTATACTTTCATAGTATTTTGACCCCTTTTGTGGGGTTAACTATTTGCTCATAGCTGAGACCCTGACAGGGGCTACCACGCCGGGTCAGGATGTACCCTGGAACATCATAAATTAAAAGGTGGTTCCAAGCTCCTCAAAACCTTCTGATCAAAGTCTTGCTTTCGGATGTAGTTTATCGTCTTACCCAAGACGCGGATTTAGTTTATCGTCTTACCCACAACCTATAGAGAGCCACACTATAAACAGAAAAGGAAATATTACTGACTGAGTAGCGCTTTCTAACCGGGACGCCACAGAAAAATATATATTCCGGTTATATCATGATTTGTTTCAATAATGATAAATAGTTCTATGTTTACGGAAAAAATTTTTCCGCTATTAATGTTGAAGAAAATTTTAATTGTTTTAACAGCGGACCAAAAAAAAAAAATCTGACACGGAAGTTCGAATGTGCACTAGAATAACGAAAGGTGCCTTCCAAAAGCTAAGCAAATTATTAAGAAAGAGGAAAATTCCGTTAGAAACAAAGTAGTTAGTGCTGAACTGCTATGTAATATAAATACTGTCCTCCTGATTACTCTTTTCTGTTCCCGCTCATTATTAATACTTCTGTTTCTAATTCTTTCACACCCTGTAACCCCCTTGTGCCTTAGTGGCTTTACTGCCTTGAATCGGGTGATACCAATTAAAATAAATCCTCCTTACAGATGAAGAGGAAACTTCTGCAGAGTTTTCTCTAAAACAACAAACTCTGCTTATCTATAGGTATTGGCAGAACAAGGACTGGAAATGATAAGGGACGAAACATTATTTACTGCTACAAAGCTATTAGGAAGTTGTAGAGAGCCTTGATCACCCGCAGCTCAAAAGCACAAGGCACATAACAGAAGACGAATAACCTCCGCAAATTTTATGGATGGATTTTCAGCTATAACTTTGTCTATTTGTCACGATTTTTTATAAGCAACTTTTTACTCGGACAGGTTCTGGGGTTACTTAATTTTTATGAAAAAATTAGTAATCAACTAGCTTAAATGTTTGTTTAAATTTTCTTTTATGGCTTTTAAAATGAAAGACAATAGTAGAATTGTTAACATTTTGAATACAGTAAAAAAAAAAACCTATTTAGTAAGTCCAACATTTGGGGATTACGACCAGATCATGTTGAAACCCCAGATCGTGTACGATCATCGAAGTTAAGCAACGTTGTGTCTGGTCAGAACTGAGATGGGTGGCCGCTTTGGAATAACAGGTGCTGTAAGCTTGGATATGTGTGTAATGAAATGGATAACGGCTCGGAATTAGAAATGGGAGAACCGCGTTCCAATTCTAGTTGGATTTGTTATTTTTTTATACTTACGCGAAAATGTTCTGGGGAAAGATATGAATCCAAATCTTCTCCCCCAAGCTATGGGTTAATTCGTAAAACTTGCATCAACAAAACTCATTATTATCTAAGAAAAATCTTCCAATCTAAAACATTTTCTGACTTTAAATAACCTGCAAAAGGTTGCTAAACCGTAAAAAAATCTTTTATTTGGTTTTATGTTTTTCTTTTCTTTTTCTTTTCTTTTACTTTTTTATTTTTATTTACTTAAGCCACACATTCGTGGTGAATTTACTAAAGATTTCGTCAGAATTGTGTACAGTTGCTTGTACAGTTTACTAATAAAAAATCGTGTACTTGTGCATTTTAAACAGAATTCAAGGCTAAATAATACCCACTAATTTTCAAAGGCCATCACCTCTTAACATTGGTGCAACACCTTCCTTTCTATGTAGTATAGCTCTAATTTCTGATTCCGCTTAACCAAATTGGAGGTGGAAAGAGTGTGTGGCGCCGACTCATTAAGTAAGAAATATTTTCTAGATTTCGAAATCAGCATTCAAAATATTAATTTGTAACTGTATTCGAACTTAAATCGCTGGCACTAGAGGCAAATAAGCAATTATCTAACTTGCCACGCTGCCCTTCAGAAACAACATTAGACCCATAACCTATTGGAATCGTAGAAACAGCATATATATTGCAACTTGAGGTGACAATCAGTCTAGGAGAAGGAAAATTCTGAATTCAAAACTAGCCTGCAGAAGGAAATTGCTGATTTCACTTTCCGAAAAATGTTACCTGACTCGCACCTCTAAGTTGATCTCTAGATATTTACAAAGTTTAGCTTAGTCTGATACAAGGCCATGAGGAACTAACTTGGAGCCAGAACTTACTTTACAATCGAGATCAGCTTGCTAACCGGTTCTTAACAATGTCGTGCCTAGTTTTTCTAGTGTTGCTTTCACCTACGTTTGATAAGTGGTAATTGAATAAACAAAGCAATAGTTTTTATTGATTCATTCATTTTCTACAGCTTATCAATCCATTGCGGGTTATTTAAAGCCAGAATCTTTTGGAAGATAATTATAAAGATTTAGTAATACAACTCTTACTAATTAACCGATAGCTGGAGAGAGAAGAGGTGGATTCATTACTTCGCCATGGGTAATTGCGCGTAAGTGAATATAATGAAGCCGACTGGAATTGGAACTCGGCTCTCCGATTAACAATTCCGAGACATTATTCATTACACCACCCGCACGTCTAAGCTTACAGCACTTGGTATTTCCAAGCGGTCACCTATTTATTTACTGTCCAGGCTCGTCGTTGCTTAACCTCTGTGATCGTACGTGAACCGGAAACAAATCAAGAGTCGAAAGGTAATAAATGAAAAAGAAAATAACACTATTATTCTCCCCATTACTCTATGAGAATGTCCAGCTTTAAATAAATGCTTCTTTTCTCGAAACGGATGCAGTTTTTTAAAGGAAGATCAATTTGAAATGATGTTTTTTTTTGGGGGGGGGGGGGTTCTAAACGACTAGACCAATGACCTTTGCACCTAAAAACAAGCGCCAATATCTTCTTTAGTAAACGAATCATTGGTTTATATCAATTCCGGATATCTTAGTTGATTTTTGGTGCTGTTTTTTTATTTTTATTTTATTTTATTTAATTATTTTTGGTTGCTATTACTTATTTTTTTTTCCAGATGACAACAAAATAAATGATAAAAAGAGAAAAAAAAGTAAACGCAAAATGAAAAGAAAGAGAAAAATAAAACTAAAATAAAACTAAGAAAGAATAAAAAAGAAAAAAAGAAAAAGAAAGAACAAATAAAAAGAAAAACAAAAGAAAAACGAAAACTCAAAGAGGATGTTTAACAAGGGTTATTATTTATACTTTTCCAGATGACGACAAAATAAATGATAAAAAGAAAAGCCAAAACAAAAATAAAGAAAAAAGAAAAAGTAAAAAAAAAAAGGAAGAAGAAAGAAAGGAAAAAGAAAAAGCAAGGAGGTTTAACAAGGGAATGGCGAGACACGCTGAGAACTCATCATAAAGATGTTCGCGTCACGCGTCCATTGTTCTATTAATATTTACCTATGAACACATTGAATTTGTTTTTCATTTGCCTTAACATTTCGTAGGATGTGCGGGTAGCATAACTACTATCGTCGCGAAATGTGGGATTGACGAGCCGAGTTCAAGACCCTCTTAGTCTGCTGTGTTCCTTTTAATTAAAATGCCCTTTTCATTGGCAGAAATCTTTGTCCTTTTCTCTTAGGCAAGGTAGACTGAACTCTCTTACTCTAACAGGGCATCTCTGAATTCAAAACATTGGAGAAGGCAAAAGAAAGCATTCCATATACTTCACCAACAAGTCAAATGACAGATATTCCCGAAATCTGTGGGGATTTATGATCGTCTATGTTAAGAAGAGACATTCATTGATTCTAAAATAAACTTACGTATTTTTTAAATTTAAATTATCTACAAGATATCGTACTGATATTTTTCAAGCCTAGTTTATAACAACAAAAAGCCAATGAGAAATTTATGTTGTGTCAGTATTCCAAATAGAGAGAGAGATCATTGAAAATCAACATTCTAGTATTAATCGAATTTGTGTCAATATTCCAAATAGAGAGATCTATCTTTGAAAATCAACATTCTGGTATTAATCGAATTTGTGTCAATATTCCAAATAGAGAGATCTATCTTTGAAAATCAGCATTCTAGTATTAATCGAACTCTCTACATGACCAATGACAATGGTGAGAAATATCCAACTATTAATCCTTCCAGATAAATAGACTTTTATATTTTCTTTACGTTATCAAATGTATTTTCTAAATCACAGTTCAGAAGATGTAACTTTGTGATGAGCCCAAAATAAAAATTATAAGATAATAAAACCAAGCAGGTACATAAATTTAAATATCCGAGAAGTATTCTGTATAACAGCGAATGCTGGACAATCTCCTCAAAGATAAAGAAGAGATTCGAAGCAACAGAAATATAGTTCTACAGAAGAATGCAGAGGATAACATATGAGCAACGATGAAGTTTTGGAGAGAATGGAAACAAAAATAAAACTTATACTTAACATCAGGAAGAAGCAGTTGAAATTTCTCGAGCACGTAACGAGGAAGGCGGGCTTGGAAAATCTGATTCTCACAGGACAGACAGAGGTGAAAGTCGGACAAGGAAAGCAACGCGTGACATACTTGATGGGCTTGAGTGAATAGATGGCAGAATATGGTTTGGGAGACAACAAAAAGATAAAACTTATTAAGAGCTACAAGAGACAGGAAGATGTGGAGAGCAATGATCGACTACGTCCTGAAGGGACACGGCACATAAAAGAAAAGAAACATTTTTGTAATCATTATTAGTAAGGGCGATTCTCACTATTTTTTCATGCTCCGTCCATATGGGCAGGGGTACCTGATCTATATTTAGTGATTCTTGATAAAAGTAGAATCAGCAATATTATTGGTCCTGGCCTGGCGTCTCGGCTTCAGTCACTTTCCCCATTGTCGCAAAATAGCTTCCCTGTATCCTTTTTCTATAAATACTTTCATGGTAACTGTTCAGTTCCATAAAATTTCTTTCTACGACGGTACTTAGACTATGAATTCAAGCGCAGTTCTCGTAATGTATGATCAAGTCACAGTTGAATTTGCTGTAACCATAAGTTCTATGCTAACAGCTTCTTTTTTTAGCACTTCCCGCTTGTGGAACTCACTTCGGGCTCCATGCTTTCAGCCATCTTAGACCTAAAATTTAAAAATTATATCAATCGTTATCTACTGTTTTCCTGATTACTCTTATTTCATTTAATAAAGTTTCTCTTTTTTCTTATTCTTTCGCAGTCAGTAAACCCTTGTGCATTAGTGGTCTTACCGACTTGCATGAAATAACATGATTAACAAAAAGAAAAAAATATGCTGTCCGACTTTTGCGATTTTGTAGCTTAGTGAACCTCAGGAAATTAGAATGTCTCGCTCTGGAATAACGGTCAAGTAGAATTCAAGTTCGATTCTCACTTAATCCAACAGGCCCGTGGCATTGCTTGTGACTAAGCCAAGAACCTTTTATATATCGATTTATCATTATGAAGAAAGAAAAAACAGGGGGAAGAAAAAGGAAGACCGTAGTAGGAGGAAAACAAAAGCGACGAATATATTATTTTCAAGGAGAGAGAGAGAGAGAGAGAGAGAGAGAGAGAGAGAGAGAGAGAGAGAGAGAGAGAAAGAAAGAAAGAGAGAGAAAGAGAAAGAGAGAGAGAGAAAGAGAAAGAGAGAGAGAGAGAAAGAGAGAGAGCATGAAATAAGAAAAAGAAAGCTAAAAAGAAATAAAAATTGGAAGAAAAGAAGAAAAGCATAGAAATGGAAAAAGAAATAAATAAAAATAAAAATAAAAGGAAATAAAAATTGGAAAAAAGAAAGAAGAAAAAGGAGAGAAATGAAAAAAGAAAGAAATAAAGAAAGAAATATAAAAAGAAAAAATTGAAAAAAAGAAAGAAGAAAAAGGACAGAAATGAAAAAAGAAAGAAAGAATAAGAAATACAAAATGAAATAAAAATTGGAAAAAAAAAAGAATAAAAAGTAGAGAAATGAAAAAGTAAATAAATAAATAAATAAATATAAAAAGAAATAAAAATTGAAAAAAAGAAAGAAGAAAAAGGAGAGAAATGAAAAAAGAAAGAAAGAAAAAGAAATATAAAAAGAAATAAAAATTGGAAAAAAGAAAGAATAAAAAGGAGAGAAATGAAAAAAGAAAGAAAGAAAAAGAAATATAAAATGAAATAAAAATTGGAAAAAAGAAAGAATAAAAAGGAGAGAAATGAAAAAAGAAAGAAATAAAGAAAGAAATAAAGAAAGAAATATAAAAAGAAATAAAAATTGGAAAAAAGAAAGAAGAAAAAGGAGAGAAATGAAAAAAGAAAGAAATAAAGAAATATAAAAAGAAATAAAAATTGAAATAAATAAAGAAGAAAAAGGAGAGAAATGAAAAAAGAAAGAAAGAAAAAGAAATATAAAAAGAAATAAAAATTGGAAAAAAGAAAGAATAAAAAGGAGAGAAATGAAAAAAGAAAGAAATAAAGAAAGAAATATAAAAAGAAATAAAAATTGGAAAAAAGAAAGAAGAAAAAGGAGAGAAATGAAAAAAGAAAGAAAGAAAAAGAAATATAAAAAGAAATAAAAATTGGAAAAAAGAAAGAATAAAAAGGAGAGAAATGAAAAAAGAAAGAAATAAAGAAAGAAATAAAGAAAGAAATATAAAAAGAAATAAAAATTGGAAAAAAGAAAGAAGAAAAAGGAGAGAAATGAAAAGAAGAAAGAAAAAAGAAGGGAGATAGAAGAAGGAAAAAATAAGAGATATAAAGAAGGAAAGTAAAAGTATAAGCGAAATGAGAAAAAGAACAAAATAAAAAAGGGAAAGAAGAGAAAGAAAGAAAAAAGAAATGGAGTAATGTAGGAAGGAAGGTTCAAAGCCAAAAGTTTGGCACTAAATCCTGAATCGTTATGTCTAAGAATCAGAATTTCTGTAGATGATCAAATAAATATTTCAAGTCGCTGGCCGCGCGCAGAATCTTAGAAGCCCTACTGGTTATTTCGTTTCACAACAGAACAAAGAATTCAAAGGTTTGTTAACTACTTTTGGATGAAAGAAATAAAATAATAATACTTGCCATTCTTTAGAAAGCAAGAGAATGATATTTTTTTATTCGTTTTCTACTACTTATCAACCCTTTGTAGATTATTTAAAACCAGAAAATACTGTAAGATTTTTTTGAGATAATAATGGTTTAGTGATGCAACTCTTACTAATTAACCCGTAGCTGGGATGAGAAGAGGTATATTCATTCGTTTCCTAATGGTATTTGCTCGTAAATGTTATTTAAAGCCAGAGAATATTTTTACATTTTACCAATTTCTTTTTTGGAGATAATAATAGTAGTAGATAGGTCTGCCTATCACCCGGTTCATACTCCTCCCAAGTCTTTTGAACAGGAGGATTGGTTCATCCTTTGTTTCCTGTTTAGCATTGGGGTTCTGGTCCCTTCTAAAGTCGACTTCAACTCTATACTCCTAACATCTCCGTCTTAATACTGAAACTTTATTCGCTAAGTAAATCTTGACCGTTTCAAGATTAGAATTAGCTAACTTTCCTGCCCTTTCTTACGCTAATACAACTCCACACAGTAACACTCTATCTTGAGTGGCACTTCGGCCTTCTACTGGGTGAACAATAGTAAAAAAATAAAATAATGATTTAGTGATAGAACTCTTACTACTAAAGCCAAATTACAAATAAACAATTAGATGATAATCCTTAGGCCCTATAGAAGAATCGTAATTTAAGTGATAGCAGTTTTCTTAGTATATGGGATGTTTCTAGTAGGCCGATCTTCTGGATAACTTGGATGTTGATGTTCCCTGGGAAACTGTTAGTAAAACTGTCCATTCATTTTCTCACGAGGCCCAGAGATCCGATGACTATTAGTACAGTCTCAGTCTTCATACCCCACATCGTGTTAATCTCGATCTCCGGATCCTTGTATTTGGACAATTTCTCGATAATTTTCATGGGAGTGTTTCTCTCAGATGGTACTGCTATGTCAATAAGCATACACTTCCTGAATGTCTTGTCTTTTATGATGATATCAGGTCTGTTGGTTTTTATTTCCCTATCAGTTTGAATTAGCATGTCCCAGAGGATAGTTACATTGTTATTTTAGGTAACTGTGTCTGGTTGGGGCTCATACCATCTCTCAGTGGTTTCGATTTTGTGCTACTTGCATATCTTCTAGTGCACATATGTCGTTACGTTATGCCTGTGGCTATATTCATTTTTTTCTCTAGTTCCGGATATCCTGAGATAATATAGTCGAACGTTTCACCATACTTTCCGCAGATCCTGTATTTCGGGTTAGTTCCATCCTTGATTATGTAACAGTGACAGGATCGAGTATCGAGGCTTTGGTCCTTAGCTGCAACAATTAGGCCTTCTCTCTCAGCTTTCAAGCCGATGCTCCTCAGACACTGATGTGTTTTCTGTTGGTTCATATTATTATTATTATTATTATTATTATTATTATTATTATTATTATTATTATTGTTATGGGAACTTACCCATAATATTAATAGACTGTTCCGTACCACATAAATACTGGGCCTCAAGAGGGAGCAGCAGTCAGAACAGTCGTTCAGACTGTTCTTTGCTGTCGAACTCTCCGCCTCGGCAGGGAGGAACTCAGACGGGGCTTGTGCCGCAGGGCAAAGTGCCGTCCGGGGAGGTAGACAGTCCCTGAACCCGTGTATACGGGTTCTAATGGGTATATTTTTTCCCGAGCCTACGGGCTCGGTACGCCCACACTAAACCGGCCTTGTGCAACATTCGACACACGTGGGTGTGTTGTTAAACATCGAAACATCGACACTGCCTCAGTGTCGGAACAGCCGTTCAGACTGTTCTTTGCAGTCGAACTCTCTGCCTCGGCGGAGAGGAACTCGGACGGACCTTTGCCGCAGGGCAACGTTTCGTCCGGGAAGGTAGACAGTCCCTGAACCCGTGTATACGAGTTCTAATGGGTATATTTTTGCCCGAGCCTACGGGCTCGGTAAGCCCACACTAAACCGGCCTTGTGCTACATCCGACACACGTGGGAGTGTTGTTAAATATCGACACTGCCTCAGTGTCGGAACAGTCGCTCAGACTGTTCTTTGCTGTCGAACTCTCTGCCTCGGCGGAGAGGAACTCGGATGGGGCTTTGCCGCAGGGCAAAGTGCCGTCCGGGGAGGTAGTAAATCCATAAACCCGTGTATACGGGTTCTAATGGGCATATTTTTGGCCGAGCCTACGAGTTCGGTGAGCCCACATTAAACCGGCCTTGTGCCACATTCGACACACGAGGGAGTGTTGTTAAACATCGACACTGAGACAGTGTTGAAACAGTCGTTTAGACAGTTCTTTGCTGTCGAACTCTCTGCCTCGGCGGAGAGGAACTCGGACAGCGCTTTGCCGCAGGGCAAAGTTTCGTCCGGGGAGGTAGACAATCCACGAACCCGTGTATATGGGTTCTAATGGGTATATTTTTGGCCGAGCCTACGGGCTCGGTAAGCCCACATTAAACCGGCATTGTGCCACATTCGACCCACCTGGGAGTGTTGTTAAACTTCGACACTGCCTCAGTGTCGGAACAGTCGTTTAGACTGTTCTTTGCTGTCGAACTCTCTGCCTCGGCGTAGAGGAACTCGGACGAGGCTTTGCCGCAGGGCAAAGTTTCGTCCGGGGGGGTAGACAGTCCCTGACCCCGTGTATACGTGTTCGAACTGGCATATTTTTGGCCGAGCCTACGGGCTCGGTAAGCCCACGTTAAACCGGCCTTGTGCCACATTCGACCCGTGTCGGCGGGTTGTTAAATATCGACACTGAGTTAGTGTTGGAACAGTCGTTTAGACTGTTCTTTGCTGTCGAACTCTCCGCCTCGGCGGGGAGGAACTCGGACGGGGCTTTGCCGCAGGGCAAAGTGCCATCCGGGCAGGTAGACAGTCCCTGAACCCGTGTATACGGGTTCTACTGGCCATATTTTTGGCCGATCCTACAGGCTCGGTAAGCCAACGTTAAACCAGCCTTGTGCCACATTCCACCCGTGTGGAGGAATTGTTAAATATCGCCACAGAGTCAGTGAGTGAGTCAGGCAGTTGGCCAGTCAGTCAGTGTCAGTCAGTCAGAGACAGAGTCGCGTCAGCCGATTACTGTAAGACATTGGAATAGTGCTACTTCGAGACAACATAGTTCTCTCTAACCTAACCTGATTGTTATTACTAACACTTCTCCTTCTTTTGCATATATTCTGTTTGTAATATATCTGTGTTATTCCATGCCTGTGTTCGAGTTATTCTTCATTGGTCACCGTGGTACAAGGAACCTGGACCATAACAATTATTATTTGTGGTATCATCTTGCCAGAGATTATTATTATTATTATTATTATATTTTTGCTTTTTCTTCGGTTTATTGATTGTTTGATTTGTTTTCTCCGGCTTATCTACCCTTTGCAGGTTATTTAAAGCCAGAAAATATTTTTACATTGTACGATTTTTTGTTGTTGCGATAATAAGGATTTAGTGATACAAGTATTAATAATTAACCCATAGCTGGGGAGAAGAGGTGGATTCATGCCTTTCCTAAGGGTATCTGCGCGTAAATGAATATAACAAACCCAACTAAAATTAGAACTCGGCTCTCCGATTAACAATTCCGAGACATTATCCGAGAACATCTAAACTTACAGCACCTGGTATTCCCAAGTGGTCACTGATCTATGTCCTGACCAAACTTGACGTTGGTTAACTAAAGTGATCGTACGGGAACCGGCGTTTCAACGTGATATGCCGTAAGATTTCTGTCCAGTACAATCCATTACTCGCTATGACAAGGTTTTGCACAATTGTTCATGTTAAGTGATATTTAACATGCAGATTTTTTAATATTTTCGTTTCTTTTTCATTAATACGACTCTCTTGAGTAGATGAGCAGAGTTCCACTAAGTGCATCTTTTTTTAATCTCTTGTAAACGGAGTTTGGCAAGGAATTTGCTAATGTTATTGTCTGAACTTTTTTTTATTGACAGTCTTCCAATTTCTCCAGGCACAATATTAGTTTTCAAATGAGACTTTTTTTTATTTATTTTCAGTTTCACCACCCTTTTATTTGTAGTATTTTTTGCCATACCTATGAGAAGGTTTTGTTCTTGTTTTACACTATAATCGCAATGTCTTGTCTATTAGTATTTATATGTTTGCTAGTATAAATGGTAACTATCATCTAATAATTGTGCTCGTCCCCGCCACCACTTCGTTACTTAAATAGTTGGCATAACCGTTAAGGCCTGTTATTACCTCATAAATAATGGCCTATTCCATTTTGATCGCGTGAGAAGACAAAAGCCATCTCAAAGTCGCTACTTGGTTTCAGTGAGAAAAAGAAAGAGAGTAGTGTCCAACGTCTAATGCTAATACCTCATAAATAATGGCCTATTCCATTTTGATTGCGTGAGAAGACAAAAGCCATATCAAAATCGCTACTTGGTTTCTGTGAGAAAAAGAAAGATAGTAGTGTCCAACGTCTAATGCTAATACCTCATAAATAATGGCCTTCTCCATTTTGATTGCGGGAGAAGACAAAAGCCATATCAAAGTCGCTACTTCGTCGCAGTCAGAAAATGAAAGAAAGAAGGGGAGATAGGAGTGTGTAACTTCTGTTTCAGTCAAATGGAAATTTCAAATCTTTTCACTTGTACCACAAGCTCAAATATTTAAAAATGCAATAGGAGAATTCTTACAGATATTTTATTGTCATAGAACTGGCCATGAGCTTATTCAATCTTTAACTGCTGGATTATTCGAAAATTATTATTAAGTGTAATGTTCGTAAGACAGAGATTTGGCTAGAAAGAAACAAAGAAACAAAGAAGGGAAGATAGAAGTATTTAACGGCTGTTTCAGTGAAAAGGAAAAAGTTGACATTTTCAAATCTTTTCATTTGTACCTACTTCTTAAAATAACGACAATCATTACGATTGTTATTGCAATATGTCGTTAAAGTTGTTAAGCCCAAATATTTAACGATGTTATGTAGGGAATTTCTACGGATACTTTATTGTTCAGCTCGCCATGAACTTATTCACCCTTTAACTGGAGAATAGCAATTTATTTTACCCATAGCCTGAGGGAGAAGAGATGAATTCATATCTTTCCCAAGGTAAGGGGATGTAATGAACACGACTTGAATTGGAAATGGATTCTCCGATACCTCAACACGGCATTTTAAAAATGAGTAGTAGTTAGTTTTAGAATAGTAGTAGTATTAATAGTTGTGCAAAAGTCAGTGCCTTGATTACAACTCGGCGGGCTTTATCTCATTTCCGTGTCTGGTAATCTCATCACGGCCCCAAAAAACAAAAAAAACAAAAAAAAAAACAGAAAACAAACAGTCCTTCTTGGTTTGATATCGAATAGCTTTGGCAATACCGCAAATGAAATAGTATTACCTGGTCGAAATACTGACTATTTACTTTTAAGGTTCTTCAACATTAATCAGCGAAAATTTTAAATTAATTCCTCAAAAACAATTATTTGTATCAGTACTGGTTATATGCGAGTACGTAAATAGGTATTTATGTAGATGAGACTGGTTGTACTTGTATATAGTCTGTAGTCACATTTGAGCGTCTGGGTGCTGAATAGTCCTCGATTCGAACAAGGAGGCTGTTTAAAAAAAGAACACCTTTTTCAGATGTGTGATCATTTGGTCAAATTCAGTGTTGTGAGCCAGGCCAATAATATTTCAGCATTTATCTCTTATATATTTGGAGATGAGACTGTATGAAAAATCCATGTCCCGATTATCGAAACCAGAATTAACATGCTTAGCGGTATTCTCGCAGAATTCCTGAAATGCGCTGATAGCGTTCAAAAACCACAGATAGGCACATTGAAGACCTCGCAGCAAATAAATTAGTTAATTCACAGTACTTTCTCTAATGAAGGTAATATAATGATATTTTAAACGATTTATCATAAAAACCTGTGACCATTAAATATGTAACACACACAGACATATTGTTAGATGCCTATATACACAAATTTATACAGTTCTACATACATACACGCGCGGGTGCGAACACACACACACACACACACACACATACACACACACATATATATATATATATATATATATATATATATATATATATATATATATATATATCATCAGCAGTAGCAGTCACTGTTTACAAATTCGCGCTTTCTCTCTAAAGTGCTCGACCGAAATTTATTTTTCGGGGGCATATATATATATATATATATATATATATATATATATATATATATATATGAAGAAATATAGTTTTAAGGCATGCTATATTTATGGTATGAAATGGTCAATGTCAGAGATAGAGCGTATGTAAATATAAAAGTAAACATTGAAGTCAACACTCAGAGGCGACAGAGTGTTTGAATGCTAAACGGAATCATCGGGCCACAAGCGTTGTGTTTTTCTCGACTATTTATATATACGGGTCAGTGGTGCATTGCTGTTAGTATATATATATATATATATATATATATATATATATATATATATATATAAATATAAAAGTGGACATGGAAGTCAGCACTTAGAGGCGACAGTCTGTTTCATGCTAGTGCAATATATATATATATATATATATATATATATATATAAAGTATAGTATCTGTGTGTGTTTTTGCGTGTGTGCGTCCAAGCAACTCCTTTGCTCCCTCTGGTCAGATTTCAATGATTCATAGCTCATTCAAAAGCCCTAGAAAAGTTAGGCGCAGGGAACGATTTTCGTTGAGCTCAGATTCATGGTTGCCAGATTATGCTAGGTTAAAAATATATATTAACATACTCGTCATTATCGTTGCTTTCATAGTTTAAGGGGGGTACTCTGATTTTCCTTTTGTATCTACAATTGAAATTAGCTTAAAATTTTATGCCAGCTAAAATTTTAAATACCTGTGAAGGACTCTTGGTTTGGCCGTCATCACACTAGCTAGGGAGGATTAGATGCGATATGCATCAATAAACTACAGAAGAACTCAAGATTGATCCCTGCATTTAATTACTGAATTAATGTTTATGCTTATCTTTTAAAAGATAAACGATAATTCTTTTGCTGCCATTTAATTTAAAGACAATTTATAAGATAAAATTAATATAGTGTAAAGATAGGAAAAAAGAATTATTTAAACATTCAACATTTGAAGAGTTAGCTCAGTACTTCCACGAATTCTGAGATTAAAAAGTCCCACTTCAACTTGATAATACTTTACACAATATAAGCTCAATATCTGTAATATATATCTACTTCTAGGCAATATCACTGTTATGGGAACTTACCCATAATAGTAATGGACTATCCCGTACACCATAAATACTGCGCCTCAACAGGAAGCAGTAGTGCGAGATCCAGTCCTTTTTGGACGTCTCAGCTATTCGGTCGAACTCTCTGCCTCTGAGGCAGAGGGGAACTCTCTGTCTTTGGGCAGAGAGGAACTCGGACGAGGCTCCGCCGAAGGGCAGAGCCTCGTTCGAGGTGGTTGACCACCCCGATCCCGTTTATACGGGATCTACGGGCTATTTTTGGCCGAGCCTACGGGCTCGGGTACCCCACTTTAAACCCGGCCTTGTGCCACATCTGTCCCTCGTGGGGAGGACACTAAATACTCCAGTCCTTTTTGGACGTCTCAGCTATTCGGTCGAACTCTCTGCCTCTGAGGCAGAGGGGAACTCTCTGCCTTTGGGCAGAGAGGAACTCGGACGAGGCTCCGCCGAAGGGCAGAGCCTCGTTCGAGGTGGTTGACCAACCCGATCCCGTTTATACGGGATCTACGGGCTATTTTTGGCCGAGCCTACGGGCTCGGGTACCCCACTTTAAACCCGGCCTTGTGCCACATCTGTCCCTCGTGGGGAGGACACTAAATACTCCAGTCCTTTTTGGACGTCTCAGCTATTCGGTCGAACTCTCTGCCTCTGAGGCAGAGGGGAACTCTCTGCCTTTGGGCAGAGAGGAACTCGGACGAGGCTCCGCCGAAGGGCAGAGCCTCGTTCGAGGTCGTTGACCACCCCGATCCCGTTTATACGGGTTCTACGGGCAATTTTTGCCCGAGCCTACGAGCTCGGAAAGCCCACATTAAACCGGCCTTGTGCCACATTCGACACACGTGGGCGTGTTGTTAAACATCGTGCGAGATTCAGTCCTTTTTGGACGTCTCAGCTATTCGGTCGAACTCTCTGCCTCTGAGGCAGAGGGGAACTCTCTGCCTTTGGGCAGAGAGGAACTCGGACGAGGCTCCGCCGAAGGGCAGAGGCTCCGCCGAAGGGCAGAGCCTCGTTCGAGGTGGTTGACCACCCCGATCCCGTTTATACGGGTTCTACGGGCAATTTTTGCCCGGGCCTACGGGATCGGAAAGCCCACATTAAACCGGCCTTGTGCCACATTCGACACACGTGGGCGTGTTGTTAAACATCGTGCGAGATCCAGTTCTTTTTGGACGTCTCAGCTAGCCGGTCGAACTCTCTGCCTCTGAGGCAGGGGGGAACTCTCTGCCTTTGGGCAGAGAGGAACTCGGACGAGGCTCCGCCGAAGGGTAAAGCCTCGTTCGGGGTGGTTGACCGCCCCGATCCCGTTTATACGGGTTCTACGGGCAAATTTTGCCCGAGCCTACGGGCTCGGAAAGCCCACATTAAACCGGCCTTGTGCCACATTTGACACACGTGGGCGTGTTAATGAATATATTGTGAGTCAGACACAGAGTCAGTATAAGTCAGTCAGAGACAGTCGCGTCAGATGATTACTGTAAGACATTGGAATAATGATACTTCGAGACAACATAGTTCTCTCTAACCTAACCTGATTGTTATTACTGACACTTCTACTTCTTTTGTACATATTCTGTTTGTAATATATCTGTGTTATTCCATACCTGTGTTCGAGTTATTCTTCATTGGTTCTACCTTGGGCCATCACCGTGGTACAAGGAACCTGAACCATAATAATCACTCTTCAGCTTTAACTAAATTGCATATTGATTTTAAAAAAGTTTATTACAGTAATAAACTGTCTTTCATTACTGTTTTTTTTTATTCAAGGACTGTTTTGATATCAAAAATAGTTCTGTTTAGGAATATCGTCTTATATATGGCAGAAAAGTGTTTGAAATTTGCATTTTACTTGACCTTCAACAAGTTGGCATCTATTTGTAAAACTTTCCTTAAGTATAACAAGCCAATTTATGAATGAAATGTTCATTTAACATTTTTCTTTCAAAGATTTCAAGTACAGAATATATCTTAATTTGCGAAGCGATAGCGAGCGGGCGAAGCCTGCTAGTATATATTAAATCTGGTATGCCATCAGTGATATGTTTTAATTGCTAGTTTCACCCACTCTGTTCCCATTCTCCGTATCTTCAATCTATTCCAGAGTAGCAAGAAATTCGAGGAGACACACACGCCGATATATTGTGCTATTGGTTTCTGGCCAAAATTCTCTAGAAATATGTTCAGCCTGTCTTTAGACGTTTCTCCGTACAAATTTCAACATTCTAAATTAAAATCTGTGAAAGCTTAGATTTGTCTAGCAAAATGCCACAAAATGCTTACAAAGTCTAGTTCACTACTACTACTACTGTACATTGCTTCACGATAGATAGCTTCGATATTTATTGTTGTGTCTGGTGCAAGGTCACAAATAGGTGTTTTTTTATTGACGATCGAAGCTAAGCAGATATTAACGATGTTTCTTTTTGTTTAATATCATGTCCATAGATGACGTTGGCAATCATGGCCATCTTCTAGAATTACTAGCATCCAATGTATAATTGTATTTAACCCAGAATGTGGTAAGTAAAAAGATTGATTCATGCCTTTTCCAACTGCATTTTTGCGAATGTGATGACAATAATAATCTTAAACGTGTCCTCAGAGAGGTTAAGTCTTTTTTTGTTGATAGCAAACTTAGGTTAAATTTTAATTAGTTTCGCTTGTTTTCGTGCAAGGAAATAAAGAATCCGAGGAAATTTGCCATTGTTTCTATCCTTATTTCTAACGCTCTAGTCCCAATGGGCATTAATGGATGTCAGTTATCAGTTGTCTCCTGTTAATTCTCCTCCCCAAGCTCTCCACCGCCTTAACCAGGTATTGAACTGACACTTTTTGGGTCCTGTCACTGGATCTAACGAACGCCTTCATCCACTGTGTCATGTGTCCTTGGGGACATCTGTGTATGAATTTCTGGGTATTATAAAACCTACTGTCTTCAGCAAATATTTTTTACCAGTACTCATACTGCAAGCGAAATAAAGAACAAAGCCTAGTTGTTACTTGTCAGAAGATGAGATGATAAAATCAAATTGACGTGGCACTGGCATTCACGTTAGAAAACTTTGCGATTTACGAATTTTACATCAGTAGGCATCTGGAGGCAACAGATGTATGGTTCTACAGAAGGATGTTAAGGATAATACGCACTAAACATGTGAGCAACGATGTGAGGTTTTTGCAAACAAAGAAAAATAAATTAGACTTAACATCAGGAAGAGGTAGCTGAAATTTCTGAGGCACGTAATGAGAAAGGGAGGCTTGGGAAATCGGATACTCACAAGGCGAATAGAGGGAAAGAAGGACAAGGAAAAGCAACGTGTGACATACCTAGCGAGCTTAAGCAAGTGCATGACAGAACAGGGTGTGGGAGATCTAGCAAAAAGACAAAACTTATTGAGAACTACAAGGATTACTAAGAAGTGGAGAGCCACGATCGCCTACGTCCTACGCGGCACATAAAAGTAGAAGAAGGCATCAGTAGAAATTGGTCAAAATAAAAAAACGCCATTGATTACACTGTCGTTATATTTAGCACTGTAATATGAATTTTGAAAAACATCTGTGATATTTGTCTATATTTCTGAGATGAGGTAAACTATTTACATTGCTCGGACTATCATCCTCTTCTTTGTTGCCATATTTATCACAACGTTTCGGCCGTTATACGCTCCGGTTTTCTTCAGGTAGTTGGAATGTCGTACTGAACCCTTTATTTCGCACGCTGGGGTAGATTGTTCTAGTTCTACGTGCCATGTTTTAATGGATGTCAGTTATCAGTTATCTCCTGTTAATTCTCCTCTCCAAGGTATTGAATTCACACTTTTTGGGTCCTGTCACTGGATCTAACGAACGCCTTTATCCACTGTGCCATGTGTCCTTGGGGACATCTCTGTATGAATTTCTGGGTATTATAAAACCTACTGTCTTCCGCAACCATTTTTTACCAGTACTCATGCTAAAAGCGAAATAAAGGGTTCAGTTCGACATTCCAACCACCTGAAGAAGGCCGGAGTGTACAAAGGCCGAAACGTTGTGATAAATATGGCAACAAAGATCTGTGATATTCTTTAAAAATTTATTTATTGAAAATATTCATAAACTAAAGGATATCTTATATATTCTATTGTTCTTAAATTTTTTTTGTAAGAGTTTCGAGAAATTGTAATTATTGTTTACAGTTAATGTTGTATAATTTGCGACCATTATGGATCTTACATTGAAAGGGCTATTCCTTAAAATCTGATGTTATTGCACTAAATTAGATAAGTGTCAAGTTAGTATGTGAGATAGTGTAGTGGTGAAAAACAGAATTTTTGTTTTCAGATGCAAACATATATATTTTTTATATAATCGTTTCACCCCCAAACAAGGCGATAATGCCACTAGAAAGCAGGGGTTGGAGGTACAGGGAGTGAAAGTGAAAGTGAGAGAACACTGAGAATGGGGAGGATTGAGGAAAAGACAAATAATGAAACAGGGTTCGTGAAGACAGAAGATGGCGATTGGAGTCGCATTAAATTTTGTAAAGATTGTAATTATCAGAGAAACAAGAAATGGGAGGTGAGTTACACAGGTGGGAAGTGCGAGAAAAGAAACTGTTAGAGGAGAAGTGGTGGTTGCAGATAGCTAGTTCAACTGTGATTCGGCGAGATCAGGATGCGAATCTAGTAGCACGCTTACGTTATGTAGTTGAGGTTTCAAGGAAAAAGTTCATCAGAGCAGTTGCCATGAAAACATATGTAGAAAAGACAGAGGGAAGACACGTCATGTTAGTGAGAAAGTGACTGATGTCGAAAAGCCTGGTTAGGGTCGATTACATTACAGATCCTTCTTTGGATTTTGTCAAGAATCGCCAGCTCTCCGGTAGGTTTGGTTTCGTTTGCTTTATGGCATATCAACCTCAAAGGGTTATTTAATGCCAAGAAGATTTTTGGTTTGGTTTATTTTACGGCATATCAACATCAAAGGGTTATTTAATGTCAATAATATTTTTGGTTTGGCTTACGGCATATCAAACTCTATGGGTTATTTAATGCCAAGAATATTTTTGGTTAGGTTTGGTTTGGTTTGGTTTGTTTTACGGCGTATCAACCTCAAAGGGTTATTTAATGCCAAGAAGATTTTTGGTTTGTTTTTGTTTGGTTTGTTTTACGCCATAGCAAACGCAAAGGGTTATTTAATGCCAAGAAGATTTTGGTTTGGTTTGGTTTGTTTTATGGCATATCAACATCAAAGGGTTATTTAATGCCAAGAATATTTTTGGTTTGGTTTATTTTACGGCATATCAACATCAATGGGTTATTCAATGCCAAGAAGATTTTGGTTTGGTTTGGTTTGGTTTGATTTACGGCATATCAACCTCAATGGGTTATTTAATGCCAAGAATATTTTTGGTTTGGTTTGGTTTGGTCTACGACATATCAAAATCTATGGGTTATTTAATGCCAATAATATTTTTGGTTCGGTTTGGTTTGGTTTGGTTTAGTTTGTTTTACAAAGGGTTATTTAATGCCATGAAGATTTTTGGTTTGGTTTGGTTTGTTTTACGCCATATCAACCTCAAAGTGTTATTTAATACCAAGAAGATTTTTGGTTTGTTTTACGCCATAGCAACCTCAAATGGTTATTTAATGCCAGGAAGATTTTTTGTTTGTTTTTGTTTGTTTTGTTTTACGCCATAGCAACCTCAAAGGGTTATTTAATGCCAAGAAGATTTTTGGTTCGGTTCTTTTTGGTTTGGTTTGGTTTGTTTTACGCCATATCAACCTCAAATGGTTATTTAATGCCAGGAAGATTTTTGGTTTGTTTTTGTTTGTTTTGTTTTACGCCATAGCAACCTCAATGGGTTATTTAATGCCAAGAACATTTTTGATTTGGTTTGGTTTGGTTTGGTTTACGGCATATCAACCTCAATGGGTTATTTAATGCCGACAAAATTTTTTATTACTGATAATATTTTTTTTTCAAAAATTTATTGCTGGTAATAATGTATTGCTGGTAATATTTTTTACGAAGTATTTCTGGTATTAAAACGTATTTTTACACTTTCGTAGTGTTTTAAACCAAGTTTGCGGTGGTTAACTATTTGCCCATAGCTGGAACCTAACAGGTGCTACCACCTTGGGTCAGGGTGGACCTGTGAACACCAGCAATTAAAAGGTGGTTCCACTCTCCTGATCAGAGGCCTTGCTGTTGGATGTAGTTTATCGTCTTGCCCAGTACGCGGATGTAGTTTATCGTCTTGCCCAGGACTATTCCCTCCACCAGGAGCACCAGAACAGATATGGTATTTTTTACGTAAATATTTGGTATATTATGTTGAATTTGAAGTGTTTTCAATTTGATTTTAGGATCGGTATTATTAGTAACGATAAATTTCGATTTATATAATATTATAATATTTTTAATAGTGAATTAATATGATGCTTTTTTAAGGTCGACAGGGGATACTATTATTACTAAGAGTAATTTTATTTCTGAGTAATTTTTAAGTTGTTCATCAACAATATATTTAGCGAACCCGTTGTTAATACGATTTTGATGATACTTAATTCTTTTGGAAATTATGTGTGGGATAATGTGATTAATTGAGCTCTTCGTATAAAGTTTTTATGACGGCAATTTTGTAAACCTAGATGTATTCATCTGATGACATTGAGGAAGCAAAAGTTTAAGTTATTAGATCATAGTTATGAGATGGTGATGGAAGTGTAGCTATTCGAACTGATTAAAACGTCGAGAAAGGGAAGTCTGTTGCTTAAGCTATGATCCTAAGTAAAATTAACGATAACAGTATTTGGAAGTTCGTTTTTGATTTTTATTTCGTCTAGGTTCATATACGTATATATGATGGACTTTCCTATCGACTTCGACGTTTGAGGATCCAACAACTTCATTCAGTTTTTATGTTTGTGTCGTATACAAGTCCGCATATCTCGGGACATTCAATCACTTATGTGCCATGCGCGATACAAGCTTAGGCGATCATGTATCTTTCGATATATGACTGACGAGGCAGATTTTTTTTCGCGCGGTAGGTTGCCATTTCTTTCTGCGGTAGACCAGTTGCCATCCAAGGTTATAGAACCCGGTCTGACTATTGATTGGAGAGTGAGGAGAAGAAAAGGATTCCGACCTTTCCCAAGGGTATTAGCACGCAGGTGAATATAACGGATTCGACTCTCAGGACGAAATACAACGGCGAAAAGCGTCAGCAAATATTCCTGTCGCTTTTCGCCGTTGTATTTCGTCTCTTAGCTGCTCAATACGACTGATTTCGAAATTTCTGAGATCACGCTAGCACAAATACCTGCAGTTATTTCAATCCTGGGCAAATCGCTCGAAGTTAGTGTGAGATCAATTGACAACTCTTTATATATATATATATATATGTATATATTTATATATATATATATATATATATATATATATATATATATATATATATATATATATATATATATATATATATACGTACACATTTCGTTAAAGACGACTGACAAAGCACTTTTTATTTAATTCTTCTTATGTTGGTATAAGTGTTTTATTTTTGGGACACAGACTTTTATTTTATTTTAACTGAATCTGTATTTTTTATGCATTATCTACTATAAAAAAAATTAAAATATCTAACCTTATCAA